>NGKI01000007.1:2003109-2015877 GCA_002162615.1 Myriosclerotinia duriaeana
CCTCTCCCTTCCTCTCCCTTCCTCTCCCTTCCTCTCCCTTCCTCTCCCTTCCTCTCCCTTCCTCTCCCTTCCTCTCCCTCCATCTTCTTTTTATCTTATATAGCCATAATATCGGAATTGAGGCTATATTTACTAATCAAGTCTTCCAGGTTCCTCCTGAGTTTATACTAAATACAGGTTTTATCAGTATCGAACCCTTTATTATACTCTCTCCTCTCCTAGTCATACCAAACTATCTGCTATATATTAATATTTCAAACTAACCTATCCATATTACAGTTCATCCGGCTATAGTATTACTTGCTACATTGAATTATATTATCATTTCATAATCTTCCTTTATGTTTATTTTCTCCTCTATATAACAGAGTATCTACTACGCTATTGATATGGATGATATCTTTTGATTATTTGGCAACCTTCTACTTTTAAGTCTTTGAGGCAGATATATATTAAGTTTCATATATATCTCTGGAAACCTTGTAAAGCAGGGTTAGGCACGTTACCCTGCCCGCGGGTATTTGGCTTCAACAGGTAGTATACCCTACTCAGTGAGGTTTCATAGGGTAGTTACCTGGACAACACTCTGGATATCCAGGGTACTCAGGGGTATATACCATACCACGTAATCGTCTTATAGTTGTCATCTACACCTTGAACTTATTCTTGACTTGAAACTCACGTGTGCTACATGACCTCACGCTCTACATGCCCATAGCTATCCTGCATACCCAGAGAATTTCACAAGGTTTATACCCTACCCTGTAGAGGTAGTGCTAGGTGGCATATTGCCCTGGTCATACTTCTGGCAACCTTGGGGGTATACTCTATCCAGTGCCCATCCCTACTGCAAAGCCTATATTAAACTAATATTCTAGATTTTATATTGTCATAAAAGACATTAAATAATAATAATAGAGCATTGTATGAATAGAGGAGCAATATACAAAGAGCTGCACGATCTCATGCAATTAAGAGTGAGTTTGGGTGGGTAAAAAGTACCGGCGTCGAGGAAATATGCTAAATTAATGACATCTCGGTAGCAGAGGAGATAAACGATGCTCCTTTATGATAAAGCGTTTGAGGTAGAGAAGGGGAATATGCTACATTGTTGAAATTGTGTGTAGAAAAGATAAATTTTCTAATATACGTGTGTCCATGGCTATATCGATGTTGCATACTCCTTTCCACCCGCAGAAATTGAACATTTCACCATTTACTCAAGTAAAGTTACTGATATCACTATAAAGCTTCATCTTGTATATCATGTTTTCTTTCTAATATCATGCATATAACCGGCTATCTAATAACTTTTGAAGGCTCTCGGCTAAGCTCCATGAACCAAGGAAGAACATCGATAAACAATTTGGGACTTAATGATGTTAAATCTCAAATGAAAACCAAAAGATCTCTCGCAAACCCTACGCGGATACTAAAAGACATGCTTAATGCATGCTGTCATGGACATATGTCAGTTCGATATGAATCTAATCCAATCATCAAGCCACACCTGTATGCGTTTCGCCAATATGCAACCATCGTGAATGGCCATTCACCCTATATCAGCCTAGCTCCCTGGTAGAAACATTGCCTGTCTATACGTCACGTGAATTCGCTAAGGCGAACATTTCATTATCGAACTCTGTCAACTCCGCAAGACTTGGATCTCCTGTCTCCATCCTCCATTGAAATTCTTCTTCTTGGAATTTTTCCTCTAGTGCCTCAAACTCTTCCGCCGTTGTGACTTCCACTTTGCCACTACTCCCATCAGCATCAGATTCTTCAATACTGCTATTAGCATCGCCTCCATTAGTCCCGTAGTGTTAAATTTGTTATCAAAATAGTGAATAGCTGGGAAAATATCTAATTAGGCAGCAAATGAACAGTCTTGTTGATTACATTTTGATCTAATAGAATTTTGTTTTTAATTGCAGAAATAAACTATTAGAATAAAAATTTAAATATTATTATAATAATCAATAATTTAAAGTTTTCTTTTCAAAAGATTGAATTTATCATTAATATTATAAAATAAAGTATTAAAATAAAACTTTAATATTATTATAATAATTATAAAATTAAAGTTTCATTCTTAAAAGAATTTATTTAAAATATTTTTATAAAAAACTTTATTTATAATAAATTTTAAATTTTTGATTTAATAAAATTTTAAACTTAGTTTGAAAAATAAAATAGTAAAACAAAAACTTTTTTTTAAAGCTTTTATTTATACTTAATATTATATAAAGTTTTATCTATAAGAAAATTTGAAATTCTATTTATATTATATTTACAATTAGATTATAAAATGCATCTCCAGTTTAACATCATATTACTATCTCCCCACCCTTCATATTTACTTCATCTCAATCCTAATGGAAATTTATATGAGTTCATTTATATTTATACCAACTATATAATCGTTTCGTTATATTCATATATCACTAGAATCTTTGGAACTCAATAATAATTAATGCTGTATAGTTAATAGAATGGGAGATTGAACTGCAATATAACCGTTATGATTTCAATAATCTATTATATCTCGAAAAGTAAATCCAACGCTCTCATTACCGCGGTAGTAAATCCCCCAACATCCCCAACATCAACACTCTAAAGCCTATAGTTCAGAGATCCATACCAATTAAGAAGATTGAAGAAAGTCTTTATACTCTTGCCCCCAAAGCCAACCAGCCAAATCATTTCGATCGATTCCTAATCGAGCTCCCTTCATAGCTTCCACATATTTCTTCTTCTCTTTATCTAACATAATAACACTCTCGAACGTATCTCCCATATGAACTGCAATTTTGTTGCGGGCTCTTTCCGCAAACATATACTCTCAAACGAGATTATCATCCGATGGATTCTTCATTCGTATGTTGTGCATCACATGCCATGCGCTCGTGTATATAGCTGATATTTGAGGGCCCTCGTTTATGCCAATGCTCTGGCAAAAGCTTTCATGCATACCCAATATTGCCAGCCACTTTTCATCTATTCCAATACCCACAATATCTTTTCTGTTCAGCATTAGCTGATTTTGAGATGCTATTTGTCCCAACTTGAGGTCATTTCGTAACCAATCTTCGCTATCCTTATCCCCACTGCAGACAGTGCAGTCGCATTCGAACCTATATACAGTCTTTAAAGATCGATATCTACCTTGGTAGTCGGCGATGTCGATGTAAATAGTGAGTTCTTCTCCGGTAGGGATCTCCTTGAACGCGTATATTCTAATAGATCCATCCGAAGTGAACAAGGGATGATAGTTTGGAAGTCATATGTAGTTGAACTTTGAAGGCTGATCAAATATTGCCAATTTGCATGTTTCCAACTTGAAGCTATTAGTGCAAATGATGCCAAGTAGAGATTCTTCTATAAAAGCATTGTGCAAGCCAAGGAATGCTCGTTGTTCATCCTTTAATAGACGTTTCAAAATGATCGCCAAATTATCCTTAGATATACCAATACCATCCACCATAAACAAAGAAGATTCCGAGAGAACAAAAGTTCCAATGGCAATATCTTTCGACACAAAGACACCATTTCCCTTGTGGGGAGTGGATTTGATTGAGAACATTGGAGCTTGGGTATCGCTGATTGACATGTTATTGAATTTTGCGTTGAAATGTTTGGATGATAAAGTGGAGTATGGATAAGAGTTTTGGTAAAGAAGTGAAAGAATATGAGATTTGTTCGAGTTGTTGATGGGGAAGGAATTGAGATATAAATTTTCGTAGTAGGCGGGGACTGGCAATGATGGTATGTGACGGTAAATAGAGATAGAAGTGGCTCGATAGTAATGAAAAGGATGGTATCTAGCTTTCCGTTAGTGATAGTTCAGAATATTACTTGTGACAAATATAACTAACCAGATGAAGAGAAGAGTTGAGGATAGGTCGAATTCGTATGAGAGATAGAAAGATTTGACTGTGAATATGTAACCTGTATAGTTTCGATAATTTTGGTTTGTGGTGTAAAGAAGATGAAGTAAAATGGGTTATATGGGGAGCTCTCCTCGAAGGTGGGGTAGCGTATGGAGTAGCGTATGGAGTAACCGAGAAAAACTCACTTTCGGACGACTACATTGGACGATCACATGATTTATACCTGCGGGTAACCCCGGTATCCGGCGGGTTACTAAGGGTAAATACACTGCAAAACCCTCGTAGGGTAGGGTGCCCAAGCCTGATGACAATGGAGATTGATATTAGTATTAGAGCAATGTTTGGTCAGATAATCCTTATGGGATACTAGATGGAGGATGGGACTGGCAGAATGTTTTATCAAAAGGGGTAAAACTTCTTACTTCATAGAAGACTGAATAACAATCTACAGTTGGGCTACGTTTATAAAGAATAATCAACATAATTAATTTGGTTCAGCTTATAGAATAGTATAAAGAGTAGTGTATATAAGATTGCTGTTAGCATGGGTTATGCATCCATATCCGTTCAAATTTTCCAATCACCTACCTCGCCATACACCAACCTTTAAACCAAAGACCCGCCTCGCCAGCATACAACGAGGAAACTACAATCATGAAACGTATTTACGTGGGCACTGGTAAACAATCTGCATGAATATTGACAAATAGTTCGATAAGTGAGTGCTCGCCAAATATATTACCTGCGCGGGACCATTGACCGTGCCTCGAGTAGCTTTGATGTATATAAAATAGCAGACTGGCAAAATTCATCACCTACACTAAAGTCCCCTCCTCCCTACGGGTGCGAATCGGGCAACGATTCGGGTTTTGAAAGTATGCTGGCAGAGTAGAGACTTGTACATATGCTTTTCAAATATTGCCCGCCCAAAACCTATCTCCCTCGAGCGTGGTGGCATGTGGAGGTCACTATGCTCCCAAAAGCTAGCAAAAAGTATACAGCTTCAGAAATATCATGGTGACCAATCCAATCGTTCTGCTCTTGTGCATTAAAAAGAAACTATAAAGACCTTATCATAAACAGTATATATGAATCATCGTCTGTGACGCGCTTGTTGTACACCACAACTATACCCATATAAGAGGTTGCACCCAACGCATTATCTGCAAGACTTCTGTGTGGTAGTCATATTACAAAACCCACTGCTCCTCAGTCCTATAATAGTAAAAATTTTCACCTAGCTTACTATAGTCTAGGTCTATTATCCATAACACTCCACGATCGTCGAATCTCGCCAAAAGTGCTATACTCGAACTCTAATCATATACGTGCTTGCGAGTACACACAGTTTAGCTATGTGATGTTAATTTGGCTATCATAGACATTATACCTATTACTATAGTCGTTAGGATAAAAGTATATATAGCTCGAGTGTGGGTGAGGTGCTTTATGTGTGTAGTATACCAATGTCATATTGGATTCATGCATAGCTTACCACGGATGCCACTAGGCCAACCCCTGTTCCATTACCGTACTTTTATAAACACTGTGTTATCTTCTTCGCAATTATATATCATGTTTACTCGCCGCCACGATTCCTCAAGTATATACACCGACGGCAGGTGTCTGGGAAACGACAGTGAAAACACACAATACAGGGCAGGAGTGATGACGACTATGATTGAGACAACGTCAGCTGAGAGAACCACTACGACATCCTCCGATAAGCACTTGACGAACTGGAATGGTAACTTTTATGTATTTGCAACACGCGAGCGGCGCGGGGTTCTCCCTGCCTTAGCTACAAGAGCCAAGTACATACCATATGCATGAACCTTAATACTGAGAACACCAACACAGGCTCAGTACCGGTATCTCACCGTATGACAACTGGCTTGCTAAACACTGCAGTGAGCGGCAGTGTGGAATAATGCCACGGGGCATATTCATCGGTACCCGAAGATGGGAAGTGATCATAAGCGAAGATGTACTAGATTTCAAGGATCGCGACAGCATTTTGGGCGACATCAAGTATAAAGACACTGATTTTAGGGCATCTTAGGCGTCTATAACTGATTGAGGAATGTGCAAAACCCATACTATCTCATTTCCAAAGATGTGCTAGCTCTAGTCCATATTTACACAACTCTTACAACTAATCAAATATTATTACATAAAGCTATACTCACAAAAAGTGCTATGGAAGTTGCGAGTATCAAGTTCTTAAAAATTGCGATCAAAATTCTATTGACATTTGCCTTCCGAAAAGACTGTCATAGTCTAATTTGATAGCCCACCCACCCCATCATTGTTCAAAGTCCTTGCTCACCACTTCCTTCTCGATCCCCTACAGAATATATTCTGTACCTTGATGACACGAGCCGTAGCGCATATGGTATCATGACATCTACCAGCAGGAGCTCGGTCGCTTGCTTACTGGGGTATATCGGGGCCAATAGACGTAACACAAGCGAATGTGTAATATCCACAGTTCTCGTAGTTGCTTTAAATCTATACTTATAGATGATCGCATTACGTCTTATAAGATACAATCGGGAATGCCCTTGCCCTTCACAACCTTGTCCAAATTTTTCTAATTTATATATCCAAGTCCCAACTCAAATGCTAGACATCTTACTTTTTTGTATACAGTTAGTCAAGCTTGTCTTTCTTTAGTATATTAAACTTTTTGTTCTAATAGTTCAGTTTGAAAGTTAAACTCAAAATTTAATTGAAACAAAATTTTAAAACTTTTTATAAATAAAACTTTTTATTATATTAATTATAAATTCAATTTTTAAAAATAAAAATTTGATTGAAAAATTATTATAATAATATTAAGATTTTTGATCAAATAGTTTAATTTTAAGATCAAACTTAGAACTTTATTAGAATAAACTTCTAAAACTTTGTATAAATAAAAACTTTTATTATTTTAATTATAAATTAATTTCTTTTAAAAGAAAACTGACATTTAATAATTATTATAATAATATTAAAGTTTTTGTTTTAATAGTTTTATTTTACAGTTGAATTCAAAACTCTATTGAAACAAATTTTTTAATTTTTTTTATAAATAAAACTTTTTATTATTTTAATTATAAATTATTATTTTTCAAAATAAAATAGAAATTTAATAGTTATTATAATAATATTAAAGTTTTTGTTTTAATATTTTGATTTTATAGTTAGGTTCAAGACTTTATTGAAACAAAGATCTGAAACTTTATATAAATAAATTTTTATTATTATTTTAATTATAAATTCTTTTTTATTAAAATAAAATAGAAATTTAATAATGATTATAATAAAATTAAAGTTTTTGTTTTAATAGTTCAATTTTATAATTAAACTTAGAACTCTATTAAAACAACCTTCTAAAACTTTGAATAAATAAAACTTTTTATTATTTTAATTATAGATTAATTTCTTTTAAAAAAATACAGAAATTTAATAGTTATTATAATATTAAAGTTTTTATTTTAATAGTTTGGTTTTATAGTTGAACTCAAAACTTTATTGAAACAAACTTCTTAAATTTTTTATAAATAAAACTTTTTATTATTTTGATTATAAATTAATCTTTTTTAAAATAAAATAGAAATTTAATAGTTATTCAAAATTAGAATATAAACAATGAATTCCTTTAAATAGTTTATTCTTATAAAGAAAAAAATACACTTTATTTATCAAAAAAAGAAAATCTTTCCAATTATAAAATTTTTGTATTTTACTAATTATATATTTTAAATTCATTATTGAATAATATATACTATTATTTGAACTTAAATTAAATAAAAGTAATAAAAGTAATATTTATAAGAGACTTCTTTTAATATTATATTCTTAAGAAAACAATAATAATACTATTTTAATCATTTTCTATTTTTTATAATAACGAGAATTGATAATTTATATAAACTAATAAATAATATTCAAAGTTTATTATAATAATTAAATATTAAAATAATTAAAATATTATTCTTTGATATTCTTTTAGTATTTAAATTTATAAATCTTCTTTAGATAACACTAAAGGCCTATAAGCTTCAAAACCCTTTGCTTTTAGAAAAAGTCTAATTCAAGCTTAATCTAATTATAAATTTTTAATTATAAACCTTATTAAAATTTATATTATTCATATTAGTTTGCAAGTTTAAAAATGGTTTGTTCTTTATAATATAATAATTATATAATATTAATATAGTAATAGTATAATGGTATAATAGTTTTCTTAAAAAACCTTCTAAGTCGACCCTGCCCTAAGCATACTTATAGCTTATATAACTCAATGTAGTATCTTAATGTCACGGAGTGCAGGGATCGAAAACTCAGGGATCAAATGGTATATTTTAATTGAGGTTGTAAACTATAAGGAATCAAGAACTAGCTATCGAAGGAAAGCTGTATTTATACTGTACGTACTAGTCTAGCTTTTAGGTTACGTGTATACTAACTAAG
This sequence comes from Myriosclerotinia duriaeana, assembly GCA_002162615.1. NCBI lineage: Eukaryota > Fungi > Ascomycota > Leotiomycetes > Helotiales > Sclerotiniaceae > Myriosclerotinia > Myriosclerotinia duriaeana. The sequence continues at coordinate 2,011,461 of NGKI01000007.1, forward strand.
CACTCTGACACTTAATGTAATTTAATATAGCTCAAATTTGAGGCTTAGATATTAAAAGCTTTAATCACTCTATCAAAACTACGTTTTTCTTTACGTTTAATATATTCTTATTGATTAGTAACGTTGATTTAAATAATTATTAGAGAAAAAAGCTCAGACTATTTTCTAGATATTAATTATAACCAATCAGAAGACTCAAATCGCATATCATTAAACAAGGAATGAAATTTTCTACATCCTTAAACCGGAAAGACTTTATTTCCCCTCCTATGTTAACTTCCCCCCACTATCAGATATATAAATTTAACTACAATATTTCCCATACACTTATTGTTGCCCAAATTTATCTACATCAATATCTTTCGTTATTCTCTCGCCATTTTAATATCAAATATCTTGAATCCATCGCAGGGAAGGAATTATACATCTACCTTTCTACAATAAGCAAAACAATTTTTTTTCAAAGTTTTCACTTTTACAATCTAAGCCTACTACAAAAGATCCACCAGATACTCGTCGTTCAACCAAGCGTAAGTATCCATCTCAAAGCTTAAAGAGAAAGTTAATCTAAAATCTTCAAGGTATATCATATACTTCTATTCAAACTCAAAATGTCTGGCCGTCCTGCACCATCAAACGCAGTTGAGGAGGGAGTGCCCCACGTTCCATTCCCAGATCATCCTCCAAATAAATCCCGAACCCCACAAAAGAAGATCACTTCCAAGAAACGATCCGACAGAGACGAAATTCTTGATAGCGATGATGAAATTGATGATCATCATCAAGCCAAGAAACCCAAGATCAAACTTGATACTAAGCCCATCGATGCGGTCGCCATATCCAACGAAGAGAAGCACCTGATCCGTCAATTCAAAGGTACCATGAAATCCGTGACCGAAACGTTTGAGAAACTCCAACAGATGAATCCCTATTTGGCAACCAAGTTGATCGGAGAGAAGATAGTCTTTGATAACCTCAAAGCCTTCAACAAAAATCCCGATACTTCCCAGGCATTCATTGCAAATACGGCCACTGCAATTTCGTGTCCTGAAACCAAAGCTGCCGCCAAGCAGATAAAGAATATAGGCACGAGGATCTTCAACGATGTCTTCACAGCAAGAATGAGAATGAATGGAGATCAGATGCCCCGTCATGATTACCCGAAAGGTTTCCAGCATATTTCCGATGAATATATGTCAGTTGTCAAAGCCCGCACTTATTCACAATTTGAAGATGAGTGCTTGTCAATGCCACCTCCAACACCTAGGGCCGGTAAGGCCGTACCAGTATCTGAAAAGATGCTACAAGAACTGAAATCATTCTTACCGACTCTGGCAATATCCCCTGCAATCAATGAATTATTAAGAATGGTCGAAAGTGCGAAGAAGTTACCATTTCCCACGAAAACTGAACTCCAAGTTGAGAACGAGTTTGGTCAGATCATGACCAGACTTTCGAAATCAAGACAGCATCGACGTTGGGGAAATTTCTTAGTTGCATGGTCTCAGATGGACATTGCGAATCTTGAGCAAAGAGGGTGGTCTACACTATTGAATGATAATGCGCATGATTGGCTTGAACTTGATGGAGGTCAAATTACCAATAAGCGGAATATTGCAGCAGGTCTTTTATATCAAAAATTGGCCCTACATGATCCACTCACCACAAAAGCTTCAGTTGCCAAAGACGCCGCAGCTGGACGCCATTGGTCTGAATGGACGGAATTGTTGAGTGGTGGGCAAAGTGTTGACACTCGGGGGGCGCTTATGGCACTCATTGTTTGTTTGGGGCCGAAGCATAGTTCACAAATTGTTCGAATGTCAAAGAACATGAGCTTGACTGCAATCAGATGCGTTGGGCTGTGGTGCTCGAAGTTTGAGCCGGAGTTCAAATCATTGTGTATTTATCTCAATCCCTATGCAAAGGAGCTCGCGGAAACTGGACGCATCGCAAAAAGAAAGTCGTTCCAGACGGAGTTGCAATCTTTTGAACAATTGAACCTGGAAAGACGATTTGATTTTCCAGTTATCAATGCTGAGACTCGATTCCAGATTTCGGATGCAGCTGACGGAGACGAATAACGCCGCACATTTATTCAGTTTACGACGGAGAAAGCCAGGAAAATTCTGGTGATAAAAACTAGAACATTGAAATTTAGTTAATTTTGAGAATAGTGGCTTGATATGGGTGGGGAGGAGAGGTCGTTGCAGTATATGCAGAACAATTGTTAGGGGGTGGATTCATATTTTTTTTTCCTTACTAGTTTCTTACGAATTGGTATTTTTACTGAGATGCCGGAGAATTCCTATTTACCCATTTATGCCTGACTTACAAGTTTCCTCGTTGCTATTTAATATTATTAGAAAAAAAATCATATCTTATTCTCTATCTATTATTGAAATCTACTATTACTTAGAATCTTTATACTATTTTTTATACTAATAAATACTAAATATCCCAAAGATATTACTCTAATATCCCAAAGATATTACTCTAATATTTTTACATCATTCACTATATTTCTTATCAAATACTAAACATCTCAAAAATCTCATTAATTATTTTAATATTATTTTTAAATAAGAGTATATACAATAATCAATTTCATTTAATATATATATATATATATATATATAAATTTAAACTACTTTATAAATTTTGAATTATAAAAATATGTTATTTTAATTTAAATTCTATTTAACTTTTATTTATATATAATTTTTATTCTAAAATATCAACTTCCCAAAATATTTCTAGAATATTATCAAAAAGATATTATTAAAAAGATGAAGGATAGAGGTAGAAGAGAGGATGGTTAGAGAAGGTAGATCAAAGGTGAGGTGAGGGGGGGTGGGGGAGTGGAATTGAAACAGTAGGGGGATTTACAATTTCATCTTTTTTTTTGTAATAATAAATCTAAATTCGAAGACTTTTTATATTTGTGACTAACCAACAGTGAATTTATCTATTTACTCTTTTCCATTTACGAGAATCTAAATTTCGAAGTTACATTGCTATCCTGTCGAAATACTAAGTTTCTCAACATGGAAAATTCAACGAGATATGCTATATGTGCTTGTCATACAATGCCACCATCTTTCCCAAACCAGAATATCAAAATCAACTTTGCTCCATGTGCAAGAACATGTCCATTCTGCGGTGCCAATTTCTCCTCCGCCTATAATTTACGAAAACATATACAATTAAATCGTTGTCAATCTGAAGGTATCGAGAATATCGTAATCCAATCTGGCAAATCAGGACTCGCAGCAGAAAGTACTCCTCGAAAGTGAGTGGCGAGTGTTGACTCTCAATGATCATTACTAACTACAAGTTCATTATTAGGGCATCCTCTCCCCATACATGGATAACGATTGATCCTACGCATGAAGAATCTCCATCACCAACCCCAAAATACGACCAAATCATCTGGGTCCCACTCCCACCCCCATATAAGAAGATATCTACACAACACTGTCTAGCCATCACATTACTTCAGACCAATATGGAGCTTCCTCGCATATTCTCGTGGTTTCATCAACAAGAGATCACCCAACTCGCCAAGGAACTTGGTCATGCTTACGTTGAAAACATATCAAAAAAGGCTGCTCCTATCCTTCACCAAAACCTCATCTCTGCTTTAATGCTCAAATACAACGTCAAGTCTGAAGTCATGATTTGGTCTTTGAACAAATTTAAGCAGATTTTCGATAGCGCCAATGAGACCGTCACAAAAGAGATATTTAAATCTCACCACCAAAGAACCTTAATCATATTCGATTCCACATTTACTGAAATGATAGAGACAGCAAACCTGCGAAGTTTGTATTCCAGAATCCAAGAGATTTCTTTGTTTTCTGGTAATAGCATCATATGCTTTCCAAGTATAACAGAGCTGTTACAATCTTTAGGCAAGATTGATGACATCCGCGCTCTGGATAACATAGAACCCAAAAATCGGCCAAAGACCTGTTATCCTGGGGGGCTATATAATCTTCAACAAGAAGGTGTAACTGTCCATAAACGTACCAACAGTTGTGCAAAAGATCATATTATAAAGGTTCCCAGCAACAACCAATCAAACAAACCTAACTATTATTCTACCGACTTTTTTAGTAGTCAGCACTAATAGTAACCATTTTGAACAGGGGGATGATAACCATACAAAAAAAGCAAATTTGGTTATCACTATTAACTTTTTAAATATTAATTTAATTTTAAAATTTAATATAACTTTTAATAAAAATTTTATTAAAGATTTCAAATATCAAAATAAATTTAAATTATCTTTAATATTAATAAATCTATACTAGTTTAAAATATAATAATAAAATTAAAAAGGTACACTTGAACTATCAAATATATAGAGTAGTTTTAATAGTTGTATATAAAAAGCTTTGATTTTTTTATTATAGAA
>NGKI01000008.1:0-32639 GCA_002162615.1 Myriosclerotinia duriaeana
GTGGGAAAGCACATGATTTCGATGTACTTAGAATAGTCTAGTTCACAGTCACGTGACTGTAAGTTGAGTAGATATAGGTTCATTGTGAGCCTACACTTGCACTTGAACAACTAATCGATTTTGAACTTGTATTTTTGTCTATCTGACTTACCCCCAAACCATTTGTTGGTAAACCTCTTGTTGGTTCTTCATGTATTGTTATTAGGCCTCTATTTCCATAGTTGTCTCCTCCCAGCGTGCTATCGGGACGCACGTATCTCGCACGTCTCTCTCACAGTATACAAAGGGTTTGAGAATCTATATAGGTCATTGCTGAGGCGTTAGTGCTGTATAGTTAATATTAATTTAATTTGTCCTATACAGTTATACAATTCCTAATATTAACAACTTTTTAAAATTGAATAAAATTGTTTTTGCTATTATTATAAGAATTGCTATTATTATTCTTATATTTTTTTCTCTTTATTTCTTTTTATTTTTGTATATCCCATACATTTCTTATTTTTTATTAATCTATTTTGTAACTTTGATCTTGATAAAATTATTATCAATTAAATCTTTAAAAGCTTGATAAGCTTTGAATTTAGTTATAATATTAGCTAAATTAAATTCTTTATTAATCTATTTAATCTTTATAATCTTTTGTTTCTTATATAACTATTGTAGAGTTATTATATTGATTATTAATCTTTTTTTATAGGTTGTGCTTAATTTTATAAAATAGTTGTAAAATGATTTGAAGTCGGTACAGATAATTAATAGAATATTGAGTTCCAGGAATATATTGTTGATTATGTTTTTGATTATTATACTAATATCAAAACCGAGAGTTATACCGTAGAGCTCCAATGCAAGTATGCTTTTTATGATTTTCTTACATTTAATGGATAACTAATGGATAATATTAGTATTGTTATATTTATTTATAAAAACTATAATATATTTAATTTGAAAAGATAAATCATAGTTATTAACAAAAAAAGCATTTGTAAATACAATTAATTTAAATAACTTTACATTAAATAGAATAAATTTAATACTTTTTGTAAAGTTATCCATTTGCTATTATATTCGTTTATTAAGGAATTTAGTATCTTTTTTTTTAAAATTCGTAATCTAGGCAATATACAAAAGATCGAAAGATACTTCTAATTAGTATATTGTTACTATATATACATTTCTAACATACTAAGTAATATACTGGTTTTTTAGAGTTATTACTCTTCGAAGTTTTCCTCAAATTCTAAGTATATCCGTAGGTTTTGATTTAATAAGTTTTATATTGTAATATTAATCTTTTTGATTAAAATAAATAATACTATCCTTTATAATGATCAATCCATTATTGAATTTGATAGACGTCTCTAATATCAAAACTTCTTGGTCTTTAGCCAAGAACTTTGCTTTTTCAAGTTCTTCTTGCTTTTTATTAGTAAATATTTTATTGGCTATAATAAATATATTATTTGTTTATAAGCCAATAATACCGAATGTGTCATTGCTTTTGGTTGTATACAATAAACATAGATCGTATATAGATTGAGCCATTTTGAAAACATTAAGATAATGCCCATAATATATACCAAATTAATAGTTTCCGGCCTCCAGTACTCCATATAAAAGCCAAATAATATAAAAAACATAATCCTTTAGTATGTTCATTTCCTGTAATAGACAAATATAGAATAGTTTTATTAAATTCGAATTTAATTAAATATATGTTTGTTTAATATCCCTAACTAGCAAACTCACATCTTTGTTTTGAGCTTTCAATATTGCTATTAACACCAACATAATTTGTTAACTAACTCTTTGAATCGTAAATAATTATATAAATATTGTTTTCTTGTTCTTGTTTTTGAATACTTATACAACTAGTTTGGATTTGAGAAAAGCTTTTTCAATACCCTGATTCTTAATTTTATCAATAAACTATAAGTTAAATATCCTTATACTTGTTAGTATATCTTTTTTCTTAATAATCTTAAACACATTATTCTCTATTAAACTATCGATTTTTTTACATTTTAATTTTATATAAATTGATAAAATAATTGTATACAGTTACAAAGTTGATATAAATATTTTATTATATTTAATATTTCTTTTAATACTAATATAATATAATTGTTATTCTATTTAAAAATAAACAATAATATTAAATGGTGTTTGTACATTTCTTGTATCGCTATATAAATAATATCTTTATTTAGATTTAGAAATTGTTATTGTAAATGGAATAAATGTATTAAATATAATAAATACTTTTGTATATAATATTTCAATATAAAGATTTGATACTAATAAAGTTACTAATATAAATGAAACTATTATTTTTAAAAGTACTTTTTAAACTAATAGAATATCTTTTTAAACTAGCAAAATTGCTAGAAATGGTTTGATTACTGTTAAACAAAAATTTGTTAAACTATTTGATAATTAAATCTTACAAGTTTTATTGTTAATATTAATTAATTTGAATAAACCAATCCATTTATTAATATAATTATTGCTCTTTCACTATACTAAAATATCTAAATTAAAAAGTAAATTGTATATAGGAATAGTATTTGAACTATTTTGTTATGCTAATGTATTAAAAATTTATTTTTTCGCCTTAATTTTATTGATTTTATTTATAGTTTTTTTAATAGTTATAAATTTTTACTTAATTGATACTACAAGTAAATCCGTTTTATTTATTTGGGGGTATATCCTGAATACTAGTAAAATTGGTATAAACCTATCCAGGCTAATTGAATCGTTTACAGTTTTTACAGTTATTTGGAGTTTTATTTTTTTTGTAAGATTTAAACTATTTGTTTTTTTGTTAATGATATTATATATATATTAAAGAATATAGTAGTATTATTCAACTATTTTAACAAATTAATATACTTTTACAAGTATTGCTTTTGTACTAATAACTATAAAATCAGTATATTATATAAATTCTTTACTTATAAAATTCTTTTTTTTGTTATACATAATATAATTTAAAAGTTTTATATAAATGTTTATCCAATATATCTTTAATTTCTTTTATATATATTTTACAAAGATATTTTTAAACCATTAAACCGTTTAAAACCTAATACCTTTATCGATTATATAAAAAATAAGTTTATTATTAATATACATTATATTAACAATAATAAAATAATTAAAATTAATATCATTCTATAAATTAAATTTGAATCTTTTAGGCAATCTTTTATATTTTTAGTAAAATTCGCAAAATTTGGTGAGATTTTCAAGGTCTTTTTGTACAATATCGTTATATCCCGCCTATTGAAGAACATAATAAAATCTATAAACAAACAAATAATCGAACTATTGGTGTAATTGTTAGAGCTCTACTTTTGTTAAATAGCATTTATCTAAATCAATTAATTTTTATATAAAATGTTAAATATTAATTTTCTAAAGCAAAAACCTATACCCGAATTTACAAATTATTAGATATTAAATGGTTTTTAAAATAAATATATTATTAATATTATTAAAATAAATCCCAAATTTATTTATATTTACTAATAATAAAAAAAATAATGTATCTACTTTAACAACATAAAATTCAATTCATTTAGAAAGTAGTTGGATTTAAATTGAATTTATTAATAATGTAAATCCAATACCAAATATTACCTAAATAACATTTATTCTGAATTTATTAATTTTAACGTTATTGTTAATTATATCCTTATATACTAGGAATTATCTATATCCTACAGTAAAACATATTATTACACTACTATCAATTATTATACTATAAAACTTTTTATTGTTATAACAACTAATAAAGATTTTATTTCTTTTGCTTATTATAATGTACAAAAATACTTTATTACATAAATCCTTTACAACCTTTTAACTATTAATTAAATTGTATAAAATAACATATTAGTTAATCCTTAATCTTTTGTTTTTAAAATCATATTGTTCAAAAAATACTTTAATCTTTTTATCAATATTTATATTACTTTTACTATTACTAATTAATTTGTTTAATAAAATTCCTTTATATTTTTAAAAATATTAATTAAAAGTTTTTTTAAAACTTTGTTAAATCTTATTATATTTCTTTTTGTATTTTTTTCTAAATTTGTTCTATTCCTTTTTATTATATTTATTCAATCAATAACCCATTTCTTTGCAAACAAAGTATTTTTTGTTGTTTTTTACAAATAAACATTATTATTAATAGTTTTGTTTATTATTATCTTAATTTGTTTAATATTTCTAATTAACTAGAAAAGCACTTTAAGCTTTTTTAGAATTAGCTTTTTTTTATATCGAAATTGAAGATTATAAATCCTTTAAAAGTTCTATTATATCTTTAACTAGCTTATAGTAAACAATAGAGTATATTTTAACAAATTGATATACATTAATAAGCTTTTAATATAGAAAATTGTTATTACAAAAGTTGTGCAAAAATTCTTTTTGTAAATAGCAAAATTTTGTAATTATAATTTAAAAGCAATTAGTTATTAGTTTTCCTTCGTTTTTAATTATTATACTTTTTAATATAATTGCTTTTTATTTTTGTAATATATTTTAATAATATTTATCTTTTTTAAATATTATAATTATTATATTGTACAAGTTATCTAAAGTATTTAGTAAATTTTTTAAATTCAAATAATAAAAATCAAATATAATATTGATTAATATAGTTGAAAAGGCTTTTATATAGTTCTATATTTTTATATTAATTTTACAACAATTATCCTTGAAAACGAGGAACTTGTAATCAAAATTATTATTTTGATCAAAGTATTTATCGTTCTTTTTGTAAATCTTTACAAGGTTAGTTATATCCTGTTCTGCTATACTAATGTATAATATATACACTTGTAGTATACAATACTTATAGTTATAATTGTTATTGTTTTAATGTAAGTATTTTCGATTACCGTTTTTATAATTATTGTTATTGAAATTATTATTATTATTAAAATTGCTATTGGGGTTGTTGGGATCAATTCTAATTGGATTACTAAGAATATTTTTGTTATTTCTAATAACCCCAACTAAATTACTAAAAGTATTTTTGTTATTTTTAATAATTCTAATTGGGTTTTCAAAAACAATATTTTATTGATATTCTTGTTAGTATTATATTCAACAATAAAACTTTTTTAAATTAGTTTATTATTTTTTTATTTGTTGTACAGGATAAAATAGTTTTATAGTTTTTAAAAGAAAATTGAATAAAACTTTTTCAAAGTATTTTTAAAATTGTTATTGTTGTTGTATAATGCTTTTTGAAAATATTTTAAAAAGTATTAGCATTTACAATATAAATATATCAAACCTATATTCTTTTAGGATAATACTTTTGTACTTATTACTTTGTTTTTTTCTTTTATTAGTATAAATAAAACTTATTTTTTCAAATATATTAAGAAATTTAAACTTGAAATTTCGGTTTTTTATAGCCTTTTGGATTTGTTTATTTATTCACAATTAATATTTTTTAATACTCCATTTTATATCAAATAAAGTAATGTTTATTAGTTTTATTGTTTTTCTAGTATTTTTTTTTTATATATATATTGTATAAACGAAGTTTATTATATAATTTGTATAACAAAAATATACCGACTACTATAAAAGTATTGGATATGAAGTTTGAGAATAATTTAACAAAATCTGTTTATAATTCATAGTTATATAAATTACCTTTTTTATATTAATAGACTTTATATTTGTAGAATTTTTTAATATATATTTTGTTGTATATTCCTTTATCAATGCTTTTTATATACTTTGCTTTGAATATATCGTATATGTTGTTTTTTATCGTCAAAAATCTAACCATCGATTGTATTAATAATATAAATCGAGATTGCTTAATACTAATATATTATTTAACACTAAAAAATTCTACTTCTTTCATTCCTTATTGATTGTAACTGTTACTATTTGACTAGCTTAAATTGGTTGAATGTTGAAATATACTAAATGTTAATATCCTAAAGCTTTTTGTTTTCTATATACTACTATAAAACATTTATTAAAATATATAAAACAAAAAAATTGTTAATTAGAACTTTACAATAAAAGGTTTGTATTATAGTATTTGCAGGGATTTACTAAAATAAACAAAATTCTGTAGGGTTTTACAGATATTATTAAATTCCTTGATTTTTTGAAATCAAAAGGTTTTGTAGTAAATTTCATACAAAAATATTGAAGTGCTTTTGCATAGTAAAAAAATAGTTTTTACTAAGTTTGAATAAAATGCATAATAGACATAATAAAAATACAAAAGTAAGTATTAATTACGATAACTGTATATAAACTTTTTATAATCTTTTTAATATACAAAAGCAAATACTAGTTATAATAACTATATATAAAAGCTTATACCTTTTCGAATAAAATTCTAATTAAATCCTTAAATTACCTTCAAAATATAATACAATTAAAAATAATCCTAAGCTTCTAATTTGTAATATCACTAATTAATATTGGAATTATTAAGGTAATAAAGATCAACAAATAGTACTATATAACTTTATATTATATTCATTGCTTAAAGAAAACTAATATACAAAAGGTTTGAGAACCTATATAGATTATTACCGAAGCGCTAGCGCTGTATGGCTAGTACTAACCTAATCTGTCCTATACGGTCATGCAATTCCCGACAGTTCTATTTTAGGGTTAAACTTTTATCTATATACTGTATACCGGATAGCAATTTAATTGGTATATTTCATTCGGAGGTTTCCTTGTTTTAAAAAGACTTAAACTGCAACCTATAGTAACAGCTAGTGCATTGATTGCGTTATACTTAAAACGAACCCTTTGAGGATTAAATATACTAAGTTAAATCTAAAGAGTTTATTTTAAGTATACCTAGGTAGCGTAAGCTAGTATAAACTAATATAAGTGAATATATCAAAATCTACTTTATACACTCTTTATTTTTCTTCGCTTAACTTTATAATTAATAGTTTCACTCTTGTATTATAACTATTCTTATTTATATACAAGCTATTATTACAAATTATTATAAAAGTTACTTCGCTCGATGAAAAATAATAATAAAATTAAAAATAAATATATTTAGAATCTCTAATTTGAAATTAATATTATGATATATATTATATTTAATTTATTTTAATTTTACAATAACTATATAATATTTAAATTATATATATTTTTAACTTTTTAACTTTTTAAAATAAATAATTTCAAATTTTCAAATACTAAATAATTTTTTCCCTTTTTCAATTTGCTTTCTCTTTTATTATACTTTTTCTTTATTTTAATATCTTCTTTTGTATTTTAATAATATAATTTTAATATAATCTTATTCTTATTCTAGAATACGCTATTTAAACGCGTTTGAAATTCGACTACTAAAGCAGAAAAGGTTTGCTTTATAAACAAAATTGATAAAGTAAAATAATAAGATTATTTTACTTCTATAGAGTAGATCATCTGAAGAGATTAGAAGATATACGTTTAATTGATGCGTATGTACACTAGCATGTGCCAAGCTACCAACACTTATAAGCATAGCAGCTTTCATCGATTTCCTCAAATCTCACATACAATCAATCCTTAGAGCCTTTGTTTACAATATGATTCATCTACAGTAGAGGGGAGTAGTACTAGTAAGTAAGAGTTCTGAGACTTACTCGTCGCACACCTTATATTTTTCAACCACTTTTATTATAAATTAATAATAAATCAACACCACATTATTTTTAATTAAAATTTGAAATATATATTAATAAATAATAACCAATCTTTTCACTTCAATCACATTTTCAATCTTGCATATTAATCTCTTAATATACAATCTAAAATCTAAAAGATTAACAAACTCCCACAACCTTTTCAACTCTCTTTTCAACTTTTTAATAAAAGTAAATACAAAAAATAGTTTTTTGAATTCCTTTTTTATTCAACATTACACCTTCTTAATAAAGTTAAAATCTAATAAAAAAAAACCAATTAAAACCTTATATATAATATTAAAATCAAACTCTTCAAATATACTCTAAATACACCTTTACTTTATTTTCCATATATATATAATCAAATCCTAATTTATCAAAAAATAGAAATACAATAAGCTCAAACATCTATTCAAAATATATTTTCAAAATTATACTTTTATTGCCCTTAATCTTCTTTATAAAAACTAATAAAAATTTATAATCTTAATTTAAAACACTCTATATCATAATAAACATTTTCCCTAACCTATATACTAATTTTATATAATTTATACACTTTTTTTTTTAACTTTACAAATCATTTATATTCTATTACACTTCTCTAACTCAAAAATACATTTATCTAACTATATAACTTTTTTCCAATCACTTTCTTTTTCCCTTTAAACAACAACATCAATTATCCCCTACCAATAATATTTGTATACAAAGTTTAAACATTTTTTTATTTAAACTTTTAAAATAAATAACTTAAAACAAATTATATAATATTTATAACTATACTTATATAATTTCCAACAAATTGTATACACCAATACTTTTACTTTTAATACATTTTTAATTTATTCAAAAATTATCCTCTTCTTATTCCAATCTTTTATTAAAACCCTTATAATTCTACAAATCTTTTTAATAATTATTATAAAAAACCTATAAACCTTACCTTTCCAAATATATCACTTTAAATTAAACTTAAATATATTTTATACAATACTTTATAATATACCCAAATTTTATTAAATCCAAAACTATAATTTCCTAAACTTATATACTTAAAACATTCTAACACAACAAAAAGTTATCCAATTTTAATTAAATTTATAATTCTTATTACCATCCTCGAATTAAATAATTATATTTAATTTAAAAAAAAAATATTGAATATTAAATTTATAATAAATTATTTATATTGAAATATATAAAATAAATAATTCAATAGAATTTCGAAGAAATGTGCGACAAGAAGATTCTAGAACTTTTACCTAGAGATATCAACGTGACTGAACTAAACTACAGATCGACCAACAAATAATTTTGGGCTTAAAGAGCAACGGCTTTGTGATAATAGAGAACAGCACTTTAACGATAGGTTCTATAGGTACACTAACACAGGAGAATAGCACTCTAACCAGCCATTCTATCAATGCACCAACACTGGAACCCTCTACAATGCAGAGTTCAACTGCTACTCATGCTCGATCTAAAAAGTAGAATTACAAAACATGTAAGTAACATATCCTGAACAATTGCTGCCCATAAGTATAAATTCGGGTAAAGTCTCCAATATCATATATCACAACTCAATTCAATCACCTCTCGTCAATCAACACTACAAGCATTAGAATTTTCATGCTTAACCCTTAAACGCACTGCAGTTCGATCCCTACAAAAAGAATACCGCAAGTTAACAAGACCAAGATGAGAGCCGCCAAGATGAAGTGGATAACAGTCTTGATCAACTGGGATATCGTTGACCGAGAAGAACTTGAACCACAAGAAATAGAAGCAGATGAAGAACCATTTCAATTGCCTGACAACATAAATTGCGGTTGGCCAGAGCAACCAAGAGAATCCTATCACTATCGCTATGAGCTCCTGCCGTATTACTTGTTGTACCAATACAAGCCATTGTCATGGAGATCTATGGGACCCCACGACATATGCTGCCAAACAGATGCCCATCTACAGCGATACAACAAAATGATGTACGACCAAGATAACCTCCTGTGCGTACAATCAACATTAGCCACGGATCTCTACAACCTACAAAAGGCACATGCTCATTTGTACAAATTCTACACGGTAAAACTCCAAAGATTCACCGGCTCCCGCATCCAAATCTCTCCCCCACCCTGCCGAGCGACATATTACTCCGGCGAACCATACTGGGAGGACGAAGATGACACGAAATGCGTCTGCTGCTTTTGCTTCGAATCGCGGGAGAAGGAACATATCGAGACGAACAATCTCAAGAATCTCTTGAGCGCAGAGCTCGATTTCTTGAGGATTGAACATCAGGATTTGATTGAGAGGTATTTCTGGCTTTGCGAGAAGGAACCCCAAGTGCTGGCTGAGAGGGCAAGGGCGGAGTTTAGGGACAATCCATACAACAACCCGAATGGCTGGCCCCCGCTCAGGTGATTTCGGGTACCTGCTTTGATGAAGTTTGGGTACTGAGGTGCTTGGGTGCTCAGGTGCTCAGGTACAGGTAAGTAGAGGTCTTTGTTTCCACATTGTTCTTGCTGGAACAAGAACAAAAAACAAGTCCAAAGTTAAATTTTTTTAAATAAAACATATATTTCCTTTGTTAAAAAACATGACCATACAAATGCAAACTTGTGAAACAAATACGTAGAGATAGAAAAGAAGAAAGAAAACTGTAACAATCACCTTATATGTAGAATGTTGGAATAGAGATACTGTAAACTTGCACTTATGAGTATGATGTATCAAAGCGATGCCATGTAGTTTGAAAAATATTGAATATTGTAATTATAGAGAAACTTCTCTTCACCTGGAACTACCTCAATCATCTCATCTATTTAACCTCATTTCCCTTCACAATAATATGACGGAATCGACTGGTATCAAAGGCGCATATGATTCTATCGCAGCAGGTGAAGCCACTCGCCCTTTCGGATTCCTTCGGCCGCTTCCAGGAGCAACAGAAACACCCGTAAGCCTAAGTCTCTTTGATACCATAACTTAATACCTACTAAAAAACCAAAACCTCACCCCACTCGCCAACAAGAACTTCCCCCCTTTCCCCCCTTTTACCCCATCCCCTCTCCTCTCATCTCATATCCCAGCATCTCCCCTCCCCTCTCCTTTTATTTATACTCGATCCAAGGAAACAAGCAAGCAAGCTAGCAGCCCGAATTAATATAGACTCTTTTTTCCGGTAGAAATGCTTTTCAATACCGCACTCAAACAATCAATTTCCTCACTTATGATTAATAAAGCAATGCCATGTAACTTGCAAACTGTTAAACACTGTAATTCTAGTATAATACTAGTCAGGCTGCGTACTAATTGATATAAATAGCTTATACAGATTGAATTCTCATATTAGGCATGGATTTAGTTTCTCGTCTTTCGATCAAAAAACCATCGAATATGATGGGTCAATCAAGTGGATTACTTGAAGATAAAAACACTACTAGTACCCATCTGCTGCATCTGTACCCAAATTGCTAACTCACTCTTTGCTGCCTACCAATGATTTTTTTTTTGAAGAAAACACTCCGAAATCTGGCACGAATCAACGAGAGAGATTGGTACCGAACTCAACCCCCCCGACATAAACCTCATTCATCTAATAATGCTTTTTTTTGATCTGGGTTCATACGCATACAATTGATGAAATTGGAATTCATTTCCTGTGTTCCACCAACCGGAGAAAATTTGATTGACTTGACGATCGATTCAACCTCTTTCCTACCGCAAACGGTTAGAGGATTTCTCCATATCCTGGCAGTTTCTTGCTCCCACCACCTTACGAACAATTCCTGATGTTTCTTTTCTTGGTATGCAAAATATTTCATTGAGAATAGTTTCTCTGAAAATTGCTGTGCGTTTGCAATGATAAGATTTGACATGGTATCTGTCGGCGCAGAGCTCTCAGAGCTTTTTATCGCTGATACAAAAGCATAGCGAGCGGTTCGGAATCAAATAACTCCAGCTGTTGCTGATTTCTAAGTATTTGAATTTGTCTCTCAAGTGGAATCTGAGGGGTATTCAGCAGATACAAATATCTCAAAGATTCCAATATCCCGGTTTTCTTTGACTCTTCCAGAACTTCAAAGATTTGTTCGGGTAATAATGATGTATAAAGGCCGAGATCAATGTTCCTTTCGGTCTTGAACATCATGCTGGAAAGATAGCGTGCAAAAGCAGAGCTGGTGATAACCGTGGGTGTCGATAATATGGCCGATCTCAAGGCAGGTTCAAAGTCAGGTAAAAGATTTCCACGCCGAATAATTGTAGGTAGATCAGGTAGCTCTCCAACTGGGCATTCAAGAATCCGTGTCAATAGCTTCTTCATAGAGAGAAACGAAGAGGTAATTGAAGAAAAGAAGCTCCAAAGTAGAAGAGGTCAGCGGCAATGAATCTCTCTGTCTGTAAAAGCACAGTCTACCCTTCGAACACATTTTCTCAATAGTCTTGAATAAAAGCAAAGAATATCCAAAAGAAAAAGCATGAAGAGACCCCGTACTAGATCCCACCTCTCTCCACCTTGGAAACAGGTATCTTGTTCATCAAATTACGCCAACGGTACACTGCATGTAAGAATTCTGGAACCTACTCATCGCACACCGTGACGTTTTGTGACAAAATCATTGCAAAAACTACGTTTTCCTATATAAACTTAAAAAATTTATAACTTTTGCTATATTTAATATTTTTTTAATATTTTTTAATAAAATTATTTATAAATCCAAATATTATATAAAAAATAAAGCTGATTATTTTTAATTAATTTTGTTGAAAAGTTATTAAAGTTTAAAATTGAAATTTTTGAAATTTTTCAATTTGTAACGCTTTTCTCATACAAATTAAGCGAAAATTTCGAAAAAAAACTAAGTTTCAACTTTAAACTTATATAATCTTTAAATAAAAATTATTAAAAATAAATTAACTTATTTTTTATATAACTTTATTAATTAAATTTTATAATAATTAAACTTTTTTTATTTTACTTAATTATAAAATTAGTTAACAAAAGTATAAAAACTTGATAAAATCAAGGTTTTAGATGCAAAAGCGTTACATATGCGACGAGTAAGTCCCAGAACTCTTAATTCTTAATCTTATTATCATTCGCCATCATGTGCACTAATTAGCTCAAGTGATTGTAAGGAAAATTCGTAACCCCCAGATGAATATCACATTTCCCAATCAAGACTCAAAGTCCTCCCAAACATACATTTTTTCATCCGTCTTTCTCTGTTAGTTGTGACACCATTCCATTCAAAGTATCTACTTAATCCCAGTCTCCCAGAAAATCGTCTGCCGTACAGGAAACCCCGACATCAAAAGAATACTTGCATCGGCTAGGATCTACCTGAGCCCCCGTGTTGGAAATAGCCCAGTGACAGATCACCTTATTCCTGACTACACACCTGTAGATCCAACGAGCCAGTGCATTTCTTCCAGATAAATCGAGCCTGTCCCTTAATCTGGTCCGTCCCGTTCGCCAATATGGCCCATTAACTAATCGGCTAGTCCCATTGACCAATGGGACGCTCTATACGAATGGGATGTCCTATTGGTTAATAGGATCAATGAAATTTTTAAAAATATAAAATTTGCTTTTTTGAAGATATTAGATTATAATACTATTATTAATAATATAATAAACTAATTAATTAATAAATTTATTATATACTACTCTTACCCCTACCTCTTCATCGTATATTAATATATTATATTAATGAAATATTTTTTTAAAATAATAACAAATAATTTAATATTAATATTTATTATATTTTTATATAAAAGAAACTTTAAATCTAACTCTAATTCTACTTTCTAACTACAAATAATTAATAATATATTAAAATTTCAATTTATTATCAATTTCATTAATCTCATTAACTAATAGGACATCCCATTCGTATAAAGCGTCCTATTAGTTAATAGAACTAGCCGATTAGTTAATCGGCCATATTGGCGAATGGGACGGACCAAATCGTCTCCTTCTCCTCGCCTATAACAGTCATTTCGAGGAACTGGTCAATATTAGCTACTAACAATCTTGGTTCCTTGTCCTCATTAAATGCGACCAAAGCTTTACGCTTCTGACCGGTGGTCGGCTTTGTGGTTGTTTCATTTAGAGGGTCGCTCTTAATGAATGCGTATCTTACACGGAACATGTCCTTGACAGCTGGCGGTTCCCGGTATGCTTGACGAACAACTACCAAGTTCCATCTATCTGGGGGGAGGATTCTGGGTTTTTGATATTCAAGGTACGTAATGCCTCTGCGTGTCTTGCTGAACTGAAGCAAACCCGTGGATATTGGCGCAACTTTGATCATATCGTCTATCTCCAACATTCCCATAGACTTTTCCAGAATTCGCATACTATGTGCCTTGTGTGTCTGATCTGTACGTGGATTGGAAAGTACTCGTATAAAATTCGCAAAAGCCGTTGACCATGAATGGAGTCTAAAGATTAATTTCTCGGAGATTTAGGCCAAACACGCTTTCGTTGAACGTATTTTCTCCCCGTGTGAAGTTGTATAGCACTTGAGAGACTAAGCATTCATCGTTCCGAGGCCAACTATAGCCATCACCCTTAGCTGACTTGAAATTGAACGGCAGAGAATATGTTTCCGAATCATGGTATTCCAAGACTTTGGTTTCCTTGAGGAGTTCTAGTTTCTTGGCCAGTGGTATTCCTGGGTTATTGAGAAGGTAGAGGGTCTTCAGGTTGGGAAACGCATCGAGAACCGTAGTAAGAATCGTATAATCAATCAATTTGTTACCGGGGAGATTTAGCGATGTAATATTAAGTCGGTTTTTTGAGCTCGGTGCTCTTTCTAAGACATGAAGAAGGCGCATTGGAATTAGATCATGAAATAGGCCCAGGTCTAGTTCAGAAACGCTTCCTAACGCCTCACCCAAAAGCTCCCTTGAAATAGGAAAAACTAAGATCGGAAGATGTGAGCGAGCCATTGAAATTATTTCCGGAGAGAAGTCAGGTAGCTTTGACACGCGGTCCAAAACTCTTGGAAGGGTTGCAAGTCGTTCTAGGGGAACAGTATCAAATAACTTTGTCATGGCTTGAGTTCGTAAAGGCAGTGGCCCGGTAACCGCAACGAGGGCGTGATCTTGGTTCTCTGTGAATGACTTGTCAGTTATGTTCTAAACCATAAATAGCTTTCTAGTGTTACTATTTATATGGGGAGGAATATGCGAACCTTGGGGATGGTTTGAAAAGAGATCATAAACTTGCCCAACGGGTATCTTCCACTCTTCTTCCGGCCAAGCACTTTCTAGTGTATACGCATCAATGATTTCAATGCCATCAAGAAACTCATCGCAACTCTGATAAGGTGTCATCCCTAACCCTGGTTGACCATGGTGGCCTCCGGCGAAAAGGTCACTTGCGGATAAAGGCGTCATACGCGGCCCATTCTGCTGATCAAGATGGCCTAATTAGAAGGTCCCTGGAAGAAAGAAGCAATAAAGGATGTTATTCAGGTCCGTGATGTCGAAAACCATATGGCGTCGATTAGTACTCAACTTAGTATCCAATCTTTTCCAACAAATTCTATCGTTGGCGACATCATAACCAATGGAAGGTATGAATGTAACTCCCAGAAAGAGGCAGGTTTGGATGAAAGGCAACGAATTGATGAAACCAATTGGATTTAGCAGCCCAGTTCTTTAATTGAGAGCGTGTAGCAAATCGGGGTCTGTTCTCTGACTTGAATCGTGTCGCGGATCGAAGTTCATGCTCCAGCTGGGTTCTGTTGGCCAAGGATGAAAATATCATGATAATATTTGCGCAAAGGTTGAATATAACGTGGATCAGACCTAGAGAGTAGAAATTTGTTCAGCAGTTGATCTCACGATAAAATGTCGGTTTTGTATGTTGAAAGCGAAGATGGATATAATGATCAAGACTGCAATTACTTACGATCGCGACTCCAAACACAGGCCAGCTGAAGATAGCGCTGACCAGCCTTAGCAACTACAACTACCTTCATGTTAGAATGTTATTCAGATGTTGTTTAGGTTTGATTTTTTTTGGTGTTGTTGCTGTAGTTGTTGAGGTGGAGGAGAGAGATGGAGGTGGGGAAGAAATTGAAGGTAGTCAAACAGCTAGTAAACAAACCCTGGTCTCAAATAACTTTACAGGTGGGCTTGACAGTGACCATTCTAATGTTTCTGCTTTCTGGAGTTTGTCCTTGTGTTTAGTAGATGTATGGACAGAATCTCCAGGGCTGGTATTTAACCGAAGGGGTAATTGCCTAGCTGTCTAGACAACACAACGCATTATATAATTGAAACAGTGTTCATAAATTGAAGCTAACAGCCGTCCAAGTTCAATGATGTAAGTTATGGTAGCTTAAGTAGATTTCACAATAAAGAGTAAGGATCTACAAAGGTCAATTAGACATCTAGAAGAACCCAAGTGATTTTGTGAAACTAGCATCTTCGATTAACTGGATTTGACTTTAATCAGAACAAAACTCAAAAAGACTTATAATTTACAAAGAAGTTGTCTGATGGATTTGATCAAGATGTCAACTAACATCTAGGCAAGTTCATCATAGTAGTAAGACTTCGCAAATTTCTACCGATGACATCACATAAAGACCTAACTACTTTGACACTACTCAGATTAATTCTAATCTGAATTCGACAAGTTAGTGGGTCATTTTCTAGAAGAAAGAGGATACAAGGAGTGTTTTTCTGTCAAAGCCAGCGGAGATAGAAACACTTGTCCAACTAAGTCCATGATACCAGTAATACTCCAAAACTTGGATCTGAGTACCTGCTGTGGGAATTCGAGCTCTCTTGATATGGACTCAAACTATCATCGATCTAGACTTTCTCACAGAAGGCCCAGTTTCTAAATCATACTTCAACATACAAAGAACGATATTCAAACCAAATTCGAGTAGACAACAAAATAGCATGCACTTGAATCTTTTTATGATGCTAGCATTATGTGGAACTAGGAGTATAGTAGCATAAAAGTCCATTCAACTACTAACTGAATGATCAACCTAAGAAAGTGCTATGGCTTTAACTGACAATCACCAGAATGAAAGACCTTCAAAAGAAAGGGCTAGGCTCCTTGCAGCCTGAAATCACCTCCTTCAAGAAGGAAGCTCTGTAGAGCCCTGGAGATACCAAAGTAATATGACTTTCTAGGTTTACATTGGCTGTATACTGTGAAACCCCAATTACTAGTTGGTCAATGGTCACAGCAGTAATCTTTCAGTTGAGTATAATTTGAGGGACCTATCCCAAGTAATGACCCTTAGATAATAAGCAGCTAGACGCAAGAAAGAGTCGAGGAGTGAAAATACAGGAGCTATTACAAAGAGATGATAAAATGTCATTCTACTTTTCCTACGTCTTTTTTTTCGTTTTCCTATGCCCTCCACTATAGTTTTATCCGTCTTCCAAATATCAATCTCATATATACGTGCTCCATCTTTGCAGACCCTCCACACGCCCTTCAGACCCAAGATCAGCATGCGGCACTCCACCCCCAGTCCCACTAGCCCCATATTTCCCCCCACTGACTCAAAACACCAAACTATATCTTCGTCTCCTCGATATTCCTCGGTAAAGGTGCTACACCTAGCGAAATGCCCTTCATTGATTGATCGAAAAGCTATTCACTTGCACGAGGCCCAATAGCCCCCCCTCTAACCGCGAAGACAAGGCCGATACCACATGAGAAACCAGGAAGAATGGATGATGAAAGTAAAGTATCTAAAGTTGTGATATTCCTGCATGCTATGTCCGAATTTGTGAGATCAAAAGAGCTTAAATAACCTACCGTGATATTATTTGAAAAAAATTACTAGAGGTATCCTCCATTTCGTCTCTGAAACGAGAATCTCATATTTCGTCGCATGCCATCAAGCCAAATGATGGGGTAGTCCATTCAACGCTCGTATCTAAAGGAGATATCTGAGATAGGGATATATTTCTATTAAGCGCGTATTCTGTATCCCAAAATCGCGCTATGTACATAATATCCATAGATTCATCATCCATATACGAAATTTCGCCATTTTAACCCGTTTGGGCGTTTCCGTATGAAACTGCTTGATTGCATCATGTGTAAATCTTGTCTTCCCCGATAGAAGCAATCGTGACATTAAACATCATCGACCGGGCATCTCCCGTGCATCATTATGTCATCATCATCAAATAGAATATTGAAGACGAGGGCTTCTAGCATTGGACGTACATATAAGGGAAACATATGAATCTCTTGAACATTTTTCTAACATTTGGTCTTCAAAGTCTAATTCCGAGCAATTCTACGAGGCACTGCGCACTGCTATCTCCGTGATTTCTATCGTTTCGACCTAAATCAGATCTCAAAAGCAAAACGAGGAAAAATAAAAGGCATTATTGGAGAGCAGCTTTGCTGGACACTTTTGTAGTGATGCGATCAATTCTTGTTTCAACTTCGTGGCTGTCATTTCAGCAGCATATAAGATGACAGTATGAGATGAAGAGAGCACTAGCTGGCAAAACACTTGCATGCATTCACTTGAGTGAGGCATACATACTCCGTACTGTATTGAAACAATAGTAGCTTCTCTAACACAAATACAAAAGTTCAATAACTTACAAAGGATTCCCCTATTCCAAAAAGCATCCAAGAGCTAATTATACACAAAACAGCCCCACCCCCCTCTCAAATATTCCCTCTCTTCTTAATCCCCACCATACATTCCAACGGTTTCCTCAAGAATCCCTCCCTCGTCTCCAGAACATCCTGATACAAATCAAAATCATATCTCCTAAACGTCGTCGCGACAATAAGTGCCAATTCCATCTCCGCCACATTTCTTCCCACACAACTTCTTGGTCCATAACTAAAGGGGATAAAGGCATTCTTTTGTCTCTCGGTCAAATTGTTCCATCGATCTGGCACGAAATCATCTGCGTTGCTGCCCCAAATTTCTTTAGAGTGGTGAATTGTGTAGGCGGGGACGGAAAGTACGGTATTGCCGGGGAAGAATCTTCCGCAGACTTCTGCTCCTGTGGGAGGAACCACACGGGGGAGTCCAAGGGAGGAGGTGGAGTGAATGCGGAGGGTTTCTTGGATGACGTTGTTCATGTATTTTAAATCCTTGACCATGTCGAAAGTAGGGACATCGACGCCTGCAGGGATAGCATCGTCTAATTCCTTTTGGAGTTTTTGAAGGACGCCAGGAGTTTTACAAATCCAGAAGAGAATTGCACAGGAGGTGTTGGATGTAGTGTCCGAGCCAGCAATAAGTTGAGTAAGAGCTTCCGCGGTCAATTCTGCGCGACCGAGTTTAGCACCCGTTTCATCCTTCCCTTCCATCAGTCTAGCAAGGAGATCAACACGATCAACTTCCTTCTCACTATCTAGACGTTGGCTCACTCGAGCAACAGCAATACCGGCTAAATTCTCCACTGCGGCGAGGCCTTGACTGAAGAAAGGATCTGGGAGGTATTTGGCGTATGGTTTAAGCTGTGGCAAGCATCCAAGTGTTCCAGAAACTTCACCGCGGCGATTGAGAACTTCAATAGCTGGGGCATAAGAGATTGGTGCATCAGGTGTCTTTCTGATTTCCGTGACATCCTTTCCCCTTTCTAGCATGCCGAATGGAGCTCCAAACGCGAGATCACCGATGATATCGAAAGCGAGATAGTTGAACCACTGCATAATAGGCTTATTAGTATATATGGCAAGGAACATGATGCTGAATAATTGAACATACGTTAAGACAATCAAGTTTGGAATATTGACCATTAGCCTTATCGGCCATTGCATCCCATCTCTTGACAAACAAACTGAGATTCGCATGCATATATTGTTCGAATTGACCAATACTCTTGGTAGAAAAGGTATGTGAAATGGTCTTGCGCTTTCTTGTATGTTCGACACGATCTCGAGTATTGAACAGACCTCTTTGAATAGAGACGAAAACATCGTAGTATTCTCTGCAAAGAATCAATCAGATTAGCCATCCAACTTCTCTGGAGTAAATTGGAAGACCTACGACTTCAAGAATCCATTGCCATGACCATAAACTTGCTGAATGGCAGCATCATCTGCGATACTGATATGATTCGGTTGGATCCGAACCATTTTTCCATATTTGGCGTGAGCAGCATGAACACTCAGATATCGATAGCCCAAACGAGCTTGTAACAGTAGCCATAACCTTGAGAATTTTGCAGCGAAGGGCCCTGGGATATCTTTGAGGGCTGTATTGGAAGTGAAGTATGGTACTACAAAAAAGAGCACCAATGCAACCGGAATGGCATAAGGCGTGAGGAGGAAATCGACGACGGCCATTATAGGCTAAACCTGAGGCAGAGTGCCGATTCGATGGATAGGTAATGATAGTTGGAGATCAATTCAGGGGTAATAGTAACACCAAAAGAAACATATATCTTCCACACCTCAATTGGAAATTGGAAATTGGAATAAAGAATAACTTCAAGTCAAAATATACAGCGACATCGAGCTCAATTATAAGTTGAGAAATGTCAAAAATGCCGATCAGACATCCGTCTTCACACCCCCGCAACTTTATTTCTAAAACCATATCCCCAAACCAAACCCCATGCTCTCGGGTCCACCATACGGTCCATACGGTCCATACGGTCCATACCTTAAGTAAATAAGACAAATAAGACTCGTGCAGCCAATGATGAAGAACTATTTAAAAACTTTAATAGTTGTTCAATCATTGTTCATCGTTGTTCATCCGGCGAACTCTCGGAATCTTTACACTTGTTTGGTTTCAGTTAATTTGTAACCCTAGTATTTTGACCACGAAGGCATTTCTTATTCGATTCCCTTTCTTCTAAGCCGAAGAGATTTGCGTTGCATGGCATCCTCTTTTGCTGGAGTTTTGAAAGTAGGATGTTACATTGGACGGATATGATATGATCGGAAATCTATCTCTACTTTTCTATATGCATATCCGCTTGCTTTAAAGTTTTTGGCGTCAGCGGTGTGCTTTTTGACTCATGAATGGACCTTTAGACATCCGTCTTCGTCCCGTCATTCCCGTCTTATATGATTGTACATCGTCACATTGCATTGTCATTACAGCTTTTCCCTCCTGCTGTCAACAGCCTCTCGAAGCTTGGCAATAACTTCAGATGGATCCTTGGCTCCAAAAACAGCACTACCCGCAACAATTACATTTGCTCCGGCATCTGCGGCTTGATCGATTGTTCCAGGACCTAATCCACCATCAACTTCGATATTGAGATCTGGGTATCGTTTTCTAAGTTCGGCAACCTTTGGCAATTCTGATGCCATAAACTTTTGTCCTCCAAATCCCGGATGGACCGTCATGACCAGTACCATCTATAATTATCAGCACTTCATCCTATTATGTTTGTGGCATGAAGGTGCTCACATCTGGCCTTTCCTTCTCATCGGTAGTTTCTAGGATATCCCACAGCACATCAACTTTTGTATCTGGCTTAATTGCTATTCCTGCCAACATCCCATTGTCATGGATATATCGAATTAATTCCTTTGGACTTGTCTTCGATTCGCTTGTGGTTTCTGGACTTTCCGCTGCAGTGCTTGAGATTGCAGCTTCGTAGTGAAAGCAATAAAGATCACACCCAGCCCTCTGAAATTCCTTAACCCACTTCTTTGGCTCAGCAATCATCATATGACAATCGAACGTTCCCTTTCCATGTTTGGCTGTTGGTCGATCGACATGGCTTCTAATCTTCGTAACGACAGGAGCTCCAAAGGTAATATTTGGCACGAAATGTCCATCCATGATATCTACCTGCAGGTTAGAAAGCATCGGTTAGCACAAATCTAGCATTGAGGACTGGATATGAGGTACATGGAGCCAATCTGCTCCTTGGCCGATTGTATCAGAGCATTCTTTCCCTAACTTTGCAAAATCTGCAGATAAAATGGAGGGAGCAATGATAGCTGGAGGTGACATTTTGATAATAAGTCCTTGGCAGATAGATATGATGACAACGAAAGTGAGAATTTAGAAAGATCTCTTGCAGATGGATGCGATTTCTAAAGTACGTCAGATAAAATGTTTGGTGGGGGTTTCAGATTTCGTTGTACTCGTCCCCATTGACATCTCACCCGATTATTATTATTACCTCAGATATTAGTAATCTGATATCATATCTACGATAAGCCACTGATCACGCTAAGATAAGAAATGAGGGGGAAAGCTCGAGGAAGGCAATCTGTATCACGTGCGCACGATGAGCTCTCGGAAGTTCCCACTACCGATCAGAAGCCTCAAGACCACACAACCTATACGTTTATACATCGTTAGTAGATCTTTTTATATATCATATTCCTCACATTTCGGGAAATACAAAATTATCAATATAACTTCATACCCGTGTTGGCGAGTTGTGATTGATCATATATACTTCAAGCTTAAGACTGCGGATAATACTTCACCAGTGCTCCGTCGTACCATGTGAACTCGGATGAGGGCATAAATTGCTCAATCCCCTCTCCCCTCAGGTCATTTTGGAAATCTTGAAGTATACGAGAGCGGTGTCGGCTTCTCCAAGTTAGGAGATCCAACTGTATCCTCCCGCGTTATTTATTCAAAGGCATTCGCCCGTTGTTGATATTTGATCCATACATCGAACATGATGATCTCCGCTCCTATGTTCCTATACTATCGCTATCCAGCCGATTTGGCGGTTTCTTATCAACGTTACAGTTCCGCTGCATATCCTTCCGTCAGTCTATATGAGTAAGCGCTCACTCCTGATTTTGCTCATTCTTCGTCCTACCAAGAGCACGTTTTCTACTGCTCAAGCGCGATATTGCAACGAAACCGAACCTCTTCCAGTGAAAGAGTCAAGAATATAACATATCCCCTCAATACGGCTACTAACAACCCCCTCCTTTTTTCCCGTCTTTTCTCTCTCATACACTAATTTCATTCCCCCATCACCAGCTCCGACAACGAGCCTCTCCTCCCTCATCCCCGCCGTCTTTCTGCACTCTCAACCTCACCCTACACCTCACGCACCTATTCCCAACATATGCATGCCGCCCCCTCCTTTTACAACATCCCCATAAGCGAAGAATCCATCATCCCAGCCATCGTCATCGATGTGATCCCCGCCGAACGACGTTATTCCTCAGGCTCAGATAGTACTCAAAATAACAAGACGATTCGACAGAAAAGCAAAACGGGATTGGTCTCGAGACTTGTGAAAAAGAAGAAAGATAAAGGAAAGAATTCTGGAGAAGATAAGGAGAAGAGATTAACGAAGGTGATCTATATGCCTAGGCGGGAGTACGTTTATTTCTTCTTTCTCTGTACTCAGTCTCTTGGAGTATTTGATTTAATACAATTTCGCATTATGAACATCACACTAATACCACCGACCCAGATACCTCAAACACTTCGCCCGCGGCCAAAGCGGCGAATATGTAGGCACCGAACCTCATCGCCGCTGGACAGAAGAAGAGCTTGAACAAACATTTGGAAAGTTCAGACCACCTGCTAGAAAGAATAGCGGGATATTTTGGGGCCGAGGATAAGGTTGATTTTGGATGCATTCTATTTGGTCTTTCGTGTGTTTGGAAGGTACTGGTTTGATCTTGGTATGGATCTTCATATAGGTAATAGGAAAGGATGGCATTGGACAACGGCACATTGGGAAATGGATGCACTGGTGGCAAATGGTCCGGTCTTGGAGTACTATACCCTGGATTTGGATTTGGATTTGGAACCTGGAACTGGATGTTCTACTTTATTGAGGGATAACCTTACGAAAAGGGAACTTGGAAAATTGGAAAATGGAAATTAGGGGCTGGGAACTAAAGTTTGTGATTTAAATTTGCTTTCGCTTTCGAGTTCTTCAATTTCGCATTAAGCAAGCAGGCAAGCAATCGGGCAAATAACCATATCAATTAATTCGCTATTCTACACACCAAATCCTTCCCATAAACATACCATATTCAATGTATTCTCTCAAGATATACCAACCTATTCATGGTCCACTCAGCAGCAGCATACAATCTCACATTGACATCAAAAAGCGACAAGGTCAAGCTTAATCTCTAGCCCGGTTTCTCAGCCATATCCACGGCTTCAATCTTTTTCTATTTTTGCAGGAAGTGGGCTATGACGAAACTGGCTTCGTTGAGTGCATATTGTTCTGTTCTTGAGTTTTGGTGTTCATAAGTACCTAAGTAGTGTGGATGCAGTTTCACCCTCTCGTCCTTTCCTCCAATTCCCATACCATCCAAAATCTCAAAACAATTTGGAACAATAAATATTCATAGGAGAAGGAAAATTGAAGAAAGGATAAATACACCCTCCCCCCCTCCCCAAAATTTCAACCCAGCTTTCTCCGCTCCCAGCGTTTCGATTTCTAAACCTGCTCATCCCCGCCCCATATGTCATTCCGCCGATGCATAACATACCTAGCAAGCACTAAAATCAACCGCCTTACCCCTCCGAACCATCGTTGCTCTTTTCCCATCTACTCCCCTTCCAACGGGTAGTATTGCACCTCTCACTGCAACACATAAATTCTTTAGTACGAGGGATTATAGACGAGGGGTTTCGTAGAGGAGATTGGTGAGTGTTTTGCAGGATTTGAGGATGGTGAAGAAGAGGGGGTAGGAAGAGGATGGGGGGTCGAAATGGGTGAGGGTTGTAGAGCGATATTTTGTTACAACGAATTCGGTTTTCGCGTGAGGAGTAAGATGGTTCAGGCTAGTAATGCAGCAATGGTATCGCGGCCCGCTAGTGGTCGATGTAACTTCTGATCGCGGAGTTCGATGGAATCGCGTGTTTGTTCTGTAAGTGCGTTGAGTAGAACATATTTCTTCTTCTTCCCGGTTTGCGATCTTCCATCTATAATCGAAAAAGCGCTCTTCGGTGAAGGTGGAATTCAGGACAATTTGTACGAAATTGGCGGAATAGTATCTACATGTTTGACACGCATCTAGAAAATTTTTGGAGCGGGTTGACCACCAGAGTTTAAAGAAGCGCAAGAGGTTTCTTTTTTGGGAGTAACATATAGCCTTGACGGATTTTATTTTAAATGGGAGATCTTTGGTATTTGCAAAATCGATGGATTGAAGGGTGGTGGTTTGAGTATTGACAAATTTTCCGAAGAGGTATTCTGTGCTGACGTCCTTGTACAACGGAGAAGGAGAGGGGAAAGATCAACTGATTCGAAACTTCTTTTGGGTGAGCCCGGCAAAGGATTTGGATATGATAATCTGCGGCATCTAGATCACTGACTTGATCTTGGGAGAATTGGATTTTGAGTGGTTGTCTGTGGTGACCCCACGCTTCCCCGTCCGCGGTAAAGATCCCACGACCGAGTAAGTCGAATATGTTCTGACTTCTGTTGGGGCCTAATTCAAAGCCGTTGATGTTTGTGGCGAGTATGGCTTGCATGTTTTCGGGGTCGGGGGTGAATACTAGGGAGTGGTAGAATGGGTGGTAGACTATGTAGGTGCCGACGCTCAGTTTTAGAGGTCGTGCTCGTATGTGATCCTCGAGGATATCCATATTTTTGCAGCATGATTGAGCTTATTATATTCACAGGTGATGATAAGAAGCAGTAGATATGCTAAATCTATGAAAGAACATGCATGCCCATACGAAAACTAGACTTGCAATGTCCCACACCAATCTTAAAAAAACATCAAACAGCCACTTAACAATATACTTTGACTTCAAAGTGCACACCAGCCTCTCCTATCCCCATCATAATTTTCCCCGTATTCTCAGAACCAAAGCGAGTTTCACCAAGTACACACTCTTCTAAGGGCTCGGCATCCTCGCATATCTTTCAGATCCCCTAGACTACACATTCTTTAGCGCCTTTGGCTCCTTACACCTCCTCAATCTCATCCAACTCAACTAATTATGAATCCACGTGTATACAATCCACGTCACTAGCAAAATTACAGATCCGCTAAGAGATGATAGCATCTTTCTTGAATACTTTGAGAATCCATGGATGACAAGTATTTCTGCAAAAAAAATGGATATAAACAATAGAATCGGTAATGATACATGAGATAAAATATAGCTTAGACCAAATACAAAAAGTTACGGAAAGACCCGACGTATAAGTTTTCTTCGCTTACGCTTTAAAATAACAATCACTCTTTAATATGCCTTTTAAAGGCTTCGGAAGCAAGAAGCTTCTAGTAAAGCCACCACCTCTACTTCGAGAAGAACAAATCCATGAAAGCGTCGCCTACTATCATTGCAAGACTTGCAACAAATGAAAGCCCAAACCAACCGCACTTTCTTGATCTTGCTGGTCGATCAGTCGCTACTTGCGAGGAGTGTCGAGATGCTGCCATGTCTATGCCTTCCAACACCATCCCAAAGAAAAAGACTGCAAATCTCTCCTAGCTTTCTAATAATGCGTTTACAACTGCTGCTCCCAGTAAACTTATAGATCACCTACACGGATATTCATCATGGTCGGGAATGGGTTTAGCGTTGCTTGCTTACAAAGCAGATCATGCTAAACTAAGGTTGTTCCCGACTATTAGATAGACCCTCACCTGGCATGCTAGAGGGTCCTTGAAGGAACCTTTAGACTAGAATGGCGAAAACCGATATATTTCAGTACCTACTAGGTAGGTATTGTTTATTAGATGGATATTTTTGTCAAATTTCTGTCCCGTATAGGATTAGAATCCTAGAGGTCCGTGAAAATTTATCTTCATTAGCGGCACTGTTGGTGGGTACTCTTATTCCCGCTGATACCTAGGTATTATTCCAAGGTTAAGTTTATTATATTTTGCTTTCTTCTATAATCGTCTTTGCTATGCGTTACTCGGTTTGAGTTTTGTATTGCGCGAAGTTGGCCGACTTTTATATCCATTTCACTTCATCCCTCTACCCCTAACTTCCACACCTACATCTTCCCCAAAAATAGTTTTCGTCGGCCTCTCTCAGCTTGGACCTACCCAGGTCTCGTCGTAATTGGCTATATCATCTACTCGACGCATATACATAATGTCAGCGCCGAATAACAAACGCGGCATGGCTCAATGGCCATCGTGGGCCAGTCATTGGCTTGGCTATCGAGCATCGCCTCCAAAGCCTGAGTCGCAACCCGTCGTATACTTCTGGTCTTTTGTCGCTTCGTTCTGCACAATCTCTGTCCTTCAAGCCTTGTTCGGATACGCCGCGTACTTCCAAGCGCGCCAGGTTCCTTCGATCATCGGTTCATTCGTTAGTCTAGACTTCTCCTTTCCTCCCTTGTTTGCTCATTTGTATTCGAGAATTGCTAAGTAAGGAGAATACTAGGGCGCCTCAGCTGTTCTTTGCTTCGATGTTATTGCTGTCCCGCTCGCGCAACCTCGCGCTCTCGTCGGAGGTCATTTTATTAGCGCTTTGGTCGGTGTCTGCATCACTCGTCTTGTCCACGTCGGCCGTGAATCACAACCTGACTACTTACGATGGTTTGCCGGTTCCTTGTCCACATCTCTGGCCATTGTCGCCATGAAGGCAACCAAGACAACACATCCTCCAGCTGGTGCCACTGCTCTTCTCGCCGCTGTTGAACCTTCGGTCTACGCTCTTGGGTGGTACTATATCCCAGTCGTCTTATTGTCTTCTGTGATCGTCCTGGTTTTTGCTCTGTTCTTCAACAATATCCAGAGGAGATATCCGATGTTCTGGATCAAGCCGACACCACCACCAAAGCCAATACCTGCTCCTGTTGAGCAGCCAACTGCACATGGACCTTTATCTGGAGAAAGGGAGAACGATGTGGCGGAGGATCGCCTCAAAGAGGCTAGCGGAGGATTGACTGATTTGGAGAAAGGTAGAGTTCTTGATCATGTCCTTCATACGAGAAAATTACTAACATGGCCTCAAGGGTCCTAATCCTCGGCTTTAGTGGGAATGCTTAAAATGCTTATATAGTTGTTTTTATATTGAGAGAATATATAAATAGGTTACCATATGTAAATAACAGGGTGAACAGGTTTATTCATATGAATTGTAGAATAGTTCGGAATCATTTCCGTGTAATCTTCTGGATTGTCAGCTGCTCTGACTGATGATGATGATCGAATTCCCACTCAGAAGAAGAGAAGGCTCCACCGTCGGAAACAAGCGCTCCTAAACTCGCGCTTATTCCCAGACGATGCATCATATCATACCTAGCCCTGGAGGTATCTAAATCCTATCCCATCTAAATATTCACCGCCTTCACGTGACTAGGCAGCAGAAAGTAAATTTCAGAGACACACGAGCCGTCACTTTCGCATTCGCTAAATTGATTAAGCAGGGGTATTTTGACTGGCGTATCCATATGTAAGAATCGACAATAAAGATATTCGTAAGAAGAGCTGATGGGTTAGTATGTATTTAGAAAAACATGGTCATGGGGAATGTGGATAGGAGACTGGATGAAGGAGATGAAATGGCTGTTATTTGGGTTTATTCCATTACTACCTAGTCGACTTGTTGGTCATACTTGAAGATGTATGCTGTAATCTACGACCACAAAACACAACATCAATATGCATGAACCAATGCATGAACCAACACAGATGCTACGTTTTACAGAGTCAGATCCAGATCCCTCCCACTGCATGAGAAATTGACTTCCTTCACCTTTTCATCAAGGTTAAAATCCAAATGTTTCGGCTTTGACTCCACCCTAGGACATATCGCCTAGTCGTTTACAAACTAGATTCATTAGACTCCACGTTTCTCCTATAAACGAATGCGAAAAACATTTCGACATGCAACAAAGAAGTTAAAATCCCATTTCCATACATATGATACGTTCAAAATATGTCAATGCTAAGATGACACGAATCTTGTGTCCGCAATAGAGTACACTATTATTCATAAATGACCCACATGTGACAAGAATATGTGAGACATAACCATGATGGGTATCCTATGAATCAAACAAAATTGAACAGCCGTAGAAGCCTCATTAAACTAATCCGAATCGCTGTCAGGGTCCGAGTCAGGGAAACCATTAAAGGTCCCTTCTTCATCGGAGTCTTCCAGTGAGATTTCTGTCTCCTGTGAAGCTTTGCCTTCACCGTCCTCTTCTTCATCATCATCCTCGTCGTCTTCTCCTTCCTTAACTCCAAAAGCACCGCTGATATCCCATCGATCTCCCTTCGCATTTTTACTAACGTATTTGACGAACTTTAACACACCGCTATCTCTCAAGACAATGCTCATTTTGTTCCACGAAGCCGGCATCGTGAAAAGAACTCCATCGTCTTCTTCTTCTCCTGCAGCTTTGTAAATTGCTGCATCTTCGTCGTTTTCATCATCGCCTGCCATGAATACTAAATGGCCACCGACATCCTCTTCTTCCTCAGGCTCAGGTTCAGGTTCCTTTTTGGGCTCTGGTGCTTTTTGCTTTCCCTTTGACTTCTCCTTAGCCTTGGATTTAGATTTGGGGTTGGTTTCTTCTTCCTCCTCATCATCCTCATTATCATTGTCTTCATTCTCTTCGTCGTCATTACCATCATCGCCCCATCCCGTTGTTGGCGTCAATCCCAGATCGACTTCCAATCTTGGCTCACCCTCGTAATTTTTCGCAAGAGCATAATCTGAGCCCTTGCGAAATCTACGTGCCAAAAGATCGTAATTTTCAACCTGACATGATGTAGCGATCTCAAGCCATTTTCGGAATTGAGTACTAGGGAGTAGAACGTTGAGAATCTCTTCGATGGGATTCAACTCAATTTTGCCATTGGAACCTTTAGAAGCAGATGGTTGTTGATAGAGGAAACGGTGTTTGTGAGGTGGCTTAGCAACTTTCCAGGAGCCTTTTTCAATCTCCACGCTGCTCTCTGGTAGGCCTGCAGCCTCTTGTGCTTCGACATATTCTCGCACTTTGGCTGCGAACTTGACCGATAAGAGACCATCAAGAGTGACATTTGACTCCTCCTCAAAGCGCTCGGCAACTTGTTCGAGGGTATCTGGCGTAAGGTAGGTAGGTGCCATATACTTTAACAAGAAGTCCAAATCAGCCTCTTCGAGACCATTCTCCTCAGCATCCTCAGTCGTGAATTTTACCACAGTGATTGGCTCTTCTTTCGGGAAATCATATTTATCTGGATTGCCCTGCAACTGCATCAAACTGCTATTCTTCCCCCATTTCTCTTCGGCTCCCTTGACATATCCTTCTTCTCCAATTTGAGGAATATGGAACCATCCACTAACAGCCATCCTAATTCTACCACCATCTTTCTCCAAGTGTTCCTTGTTCGCAGCATGATATACCTCCTCAACGTCGTGGAAACTCTGACCAGGTTGAACAGCAAAGAAACTCAATTGATTCCATGCCGGTGGGATAATCTTCGAAGTATCAGGACTAGGAGTGATAGTTTTCACACCATCATCCTCAAATTCTTTGGTAGGAAATAATCTCAAAGCCCCGCCCCATTCCTCCTTCCAAGGCACATCTGGATCGGTCAAATACAGAATGTAACTGACTTTCCTACTCCCAATCACATCATCATGGCATAACAGATGGCAACCTGGAGTATAAACATTGATAGCCATATCCGTTTTCCTTCCACTCAATTCTCCAGATCCCGTAATCTTCGCAACATATTTTCGAAACGATGATGAGTACAATGCATCCCGTAGCCTAAGTAAAGAAGGCAATTTCTCCAACGCCCCATCGTCCAAACCATCCAAATTTGCCAAGTCTCCCGATTGATGAATCTTATAAATATCCGTTTCCTTAGGTGTGAAGTGAACATTTTCTCGAATTTCGTTGCGAACACTGCGAAGAAGAGTATCGTCGATCAATGGGCTTATAACTTGATGTTTATATGGTTCTGAGTTGGCATATTCCTTGGTATATTTCTTGAGAACCTCCTTATCAAAGAGACCCTTTCTAAAAGACTTCCTCGCATCTTCATCCGATAATGCTGTTTACACAAGATCCAGTCAGGTTGCGAGGCAGGTAGAGAAAAGCTGGTTGGGAGACATACACTTCTTTGCACGTTTCTTCATGATACTTTTGCCACTATGGCCATCGGATTGAGTATCTGCCTTGCGCTTCATCTTGAATATTGTAATAAGGTGTTGATGAAGAAATAGATAGTAAAAATTCGTGTTTGAAGAATTAAAAGATTTTTCGGGATATCAGCTCATAATAAATTTCAAAACTGCTTCTCTTCATGACGATTTTGCCAGGGCGGTGTGTATGGTCTATTTTTGTGGAGCTCGAAGCGCTGAGGTTCGATTTAGAAAAAGGGGAGTTTGATACATCCATACTTGCACAACCTCACGGGTAAATTTGGATCACAATGATATTGGTCATTATATAAAGATATGAGCATACGCGCTGTTGATGCATTGCAGAAAGGCCCCCTTGATATATGAATAGTCTCAAGTTTGAGATTTGAATATCAATGGCCCCCCTTAAGACTTCATTGACGCTCCTTCATCGTGTCAAGAAAGCAAGGAGAAGTTACTCCGTGTCAATTGGTTGCAAAGTTCGACATATTGATGAATTGGTTATCCTATGAAGGAGATGTGCATGTGGATCTTTTCATCCACTAGATTTGAAAAGGAAGCTCTATTGGGCAAGTTGTATTTGGACCCCTCATGATTATTACCCCACGGTCCGCGGTGCAAGTCATGCCGATGATAAC
The DNA here is from genome assembly GCA_002162615.1 of Myriosclerotinia duriaeana. Lineage (NCBI taxonomy): Eukaryota > Fungi > Ascomycota > Leotiomycetes > Helotiales > Sclerotiniaceae > Myriosclerotinia > Myriosclerotinia duriaeana. The sequence goes on from NGKI01000008.1 coordinate 31,336, forward strand.
CAGTATGTTATCGTGAAGAGGTAGTAATAAAGGCAATTTATCAATCTTCTAATCTTTCAATTTGTTCTTCCTTTCTCCTTCACTGAATCACTGCCAATTCTACAATATTATACACATATCAACCGCGACGATGAGCTCTTTCGATATCACAGCCACAAGAAAATGCTTCCCTGCACTGGGCAGGAAACAAGTGTTTCTTGACAATGCAGGTGGAAGCCAAACCCTGGGGACCGTTATAGACAGGTATAGTCATACCTTCTTATTACCACAATCAGTCATTGTATGGGACCAGTCAGATAACCTCATACATATAAAGCATCCATGATTATCTCATCAATTCCAACGTTCAACTCGGCGGTTCATACAACGTTGGCAAGCAAGCAAATACAAGTTACGCTACTGGATATGAAGCAGCGGCAAAATATATCAACACATCTCCATCCAATATTGGTACTTTTGTCATAATCCCCCCTCTAAGTGATTCATTCCCTAATACCACCTAGTCCTCGGCTCCAGCACAACCCAAAATTTCCGAAATCTTTCCCAGGCCCTGACCTTTCCACCGGACTCTGAGTTGATCATATCATCCATCGATCATGAATCCAACATCGCTTCTTGGGTTGCCCTTGCTGCATCCCAGAAGTTCACTATTAAATGGTGGACGCCGCCTTCGTCTAGCAACCCTGTTCTCACGCCTGAATCACTGTGAGCTTCATTTCCTTTAATTTCACATTCTTTACAGTTCAGTGCACTTTGCATGTCCCATTCTATCTTATACATATTTTACTTCTCAACACAACCGAAGCGTACCAGTCTTTCCCAGATGGCTTCCTAAGAGACAGTTGACCAACACACTCTAGTCGTCCCCTTCTCTCCTCCAAAACCGCTCTCGTGACTCTCACCCATGCTTCCAACATCCTCGGTACCATCCACGATATCCGCGCTAGTAAGAAACCATCTACTTTCATACACACGACTACTTCAATTTAGATGTTTTGTCCAGTATCTCCTACACTCCAATCCAACTCCCCCCTCTATTCCCCGAGTCCCTCTAGAAGTGTCTACTAACCCCACCCCCAAGTCTCCGACCTCGTCCACACCATCCCAGGCGCTCTCATCTGTGTCGACGGCGTAGCCTACGCCCCCCATCGCCCTATCGATGTTCAAGCTCTAGGCGTAGACTTCTACGCCTTCAGCTGGTACAAAGTCTACGGCCCACACATATCCCTCCTCTACGCCTCCCCCACCGCCCTCTCTACTCTAAAATCCCTCGGTCATTACTTTAACCCTGTAAGCATACCCGC
>NGKI01000008.1:43780-69986 GCA_002162615.1 Myriosclerotinia duriaeana
TGTGGTTGGGTTTTAGGTGTTGGGGTGTTGGGGTGTTGGGTTTTGGGTTTTGGGTCTTGGGTGTTGGGTCTTGGGGTGTGGCTTTGACTCGGGTTTGTTGGTGGGAGATAGGATGTGTATTGCGTATTGCGGTGGTTAAGGGTGGTGGGATATCCATACTCCTGGGTCTGTGACTCTGTGATTGATAGTTTGGGGTATAATCTGTGGTGAGGGGGGATATGTATCGCGGATTCACGGGGTGGTTTGTCGGATATCGTTTTGGTTATTATTGTTGTTTTTATGCTATGGATCCGGGAGAGTTGGCCGTCAGTATGCTGAGATCGCTTGTTGGTTTATTTGTCACTCTATCATTGTCTAGAGGCCTTTTTCGCTTTGGTAATTTGGGTTGCCCGCTGCTGGTTGTGGTAGTCTGGACAATTTGTATGGAAATGTGGAAGCCGGAAAATGAATGGGCTCAACTACCTTGATAACAAAATAAATGAGGGGAAAGCAGGAAGGCGTAAAGCGCATTGTTGCAAAAAGGGTTGTAGAAGCCCCAATACCCATTCTTAGTCTAATCGGGCTTTCCGACGAGGAAACCTCCGAAGCCCAATACCCCTCAACAACTTGACCCTCCTCTCCCCCTTTCATGCTCGCCTCCCATCCACCCAGAAAACACCCTCAACTCTCCATCACACAATCACACATCCACACAGCCCCTAGAACACACACTGGTCATTCGCCTTACTCCCCTTCCCCGCATGCACACATGCACGGTTACAGCAGACGGGATTCTTCAGCCAGCCATCATGTTGGCAATCGAAAAGCGTATTGTCGATGTGATCTTGATCGTAAGTAGGGTATACCGGCAGCATAGAGAGCTACGGCGATGGTATCGCGATAATTGCCTTTTCGGTTGGGTCAGGGTTAGTGGCGGGGTGGATGGGTTTTGATGGATCGGTGTTGATGTGATGGGAGCGAGATGGGGTACGAAAATGGGAGTAAGAAGAATGGGGATGTACCAACTGAAAGCAAATCCTCGTCACAAAATTTATATCCTTCCCAGCGGTTTTTAGCAACACTGACGGTGCCGAAGACGGTGAGGGTGAGGGTGATAAGGGTAGGGAATTGCATTTTGAGATGGATTGATCAGGAGTATTTCGGGGAATGCGTATTAACTTGAGATGAAGACGATGTGGGTGAAGCTTCAAAATCAATTAGATGCGGATATCACTTAGCCATTGTGGGTATTACAGTTGCTCATGTAGAGTATGGTTTTGAGTCTATTGCACTTCTGTTTACGCCTTACGTCTCTTGAATAACCGTTTACATCTTTTGTGCATACCATCATACATATCACCACCATTATGTATGCCTCATGCTCAGCCAATAGAATTTTCAAAATAGTCGCAAATTAATCAAAACCATCAGCATCATCAGCAGCAGCAGCCGCCGCCGCATTTAATATTCTATTGATTCAAATGATACGATTTCTGGCATCAACAATAGAACAATACACTTTGCTCACCGCAGAAATTATCAGATCATCTATCCACTTTTATGAATTCCAGTATATTCATCAATACTATAACATCAACAACATGACGAGAGACTCTGCTTACCACAGATAATATGACATCATCATTCATCATTACCATAACATTAACAACATAACGAAACACTCTACTCACCACAGAAAATATCAAATCATCTATCCAATTCCAGGAATTCCATCATATCCATCATATCCATCAATCCCAAAATCTCCATCATCAATAAGTTATAACATAGGTAACCTTTGCAGTCATCCCATCCATAACTATATACCAAGTACACACTTTAAAAACTCGCCATGTCATCAATAACGCTCAAAGAGATCATATTCATCTCCTCATGCTTAATTATGCTATTGAAAAAAAGTTAATACGTAATGAAATTCCCGCAGCTTTCCTCTGACGCCGTAGATGCATGGGATACCTAAGGTTCCAAGGGTAACATGGATTCCCGACTTCATCGCTCGATCGATCGGTAAATATAGGGGGTTTCGCTTCGTTTATAGTAATATGTATATACATACATACATACATACATACATACATACATACATACATACATACATACATACATACATACATATATACATATGAGTACGTGACAGTGACCATTTACCGAAACCCCTATGTATAGCTGCTAACCCCGCTTATTCCGTACAACTTGCTTGTAAGCATTACTCTACAGGTCAGGTAGGTGACTTTAACTAGAGATTTTTGTATTTCGTATTTCGTATTGTTGGTATTATTGGTATTTAATGAGAAGGTAATATGATTAGTAACCCTTAACTATTAACCATAACCTAGGTATCCGCTATATCCAAATCCAAATCCAAATCCAAATCCAAATCCAAATCCAAATCCAAATCCAAATCCAAATCAGAGTAACAACAACAACAACAACAACAACCAGAAATTCTCAATCAAAAAGAATCCATCCACCTGTCCCATCACGCTATCATATCATTATCATGGAGAAAATAGCAATCAGCAATGAGGTAATAAGGTAAGGTGAGGTGAAGTGAGATGAGGTTGATACTTTTAGTTAGGTAGCCCAGGGGGGTTGCATATGGGGAAAGAGGGGTGATATCTACTGCAAAGAGAAGGGAAGGGAAGGGAAGATATATTAATACAGAGTAGTACTCTTACTCTATTTCAAAAATCTTATTTACCTACTTACCTACCTATTTACATAGTTAGTAATTACCAAGAAACATTTGTACCATACCCCCCTCCCCCCCCTCAAAATAATCATTAGATCAATAGCTTCGTACTACCCATTAACTACCCACATAGCCTTTCCAAAAAAAGGGTACTCTTTTGCTTTCTTATTAGTATAATATGCATCTCAGACTCTACCAACTATTATACGAGTATATTACTATATACTTCGTATATATAAACCAATTAACAATATCCATAGAACCATGGAAATCCCAGTAGCTTCTTAATACAAACCCAACTATTTTGACAATACTGATTATATCATATCATATCATATCACATCGACGATTCGATGTATTAGTACATACCTACCTACCGACCTAGATTATACTCTCCTCGCGCCAACAATCATTCAAGAGAACCTTAGGGGGAGTAGATATAGATATAGATATAGATATAGATATAGATATAGATATAGATATAGATAGGTACTAGCTACCTACTTCAAAAAAAAAAACTCAACCTCATAATACAAGCTCACCTCGGCGCGTGGAAAAAATTATAATTTAATTCGTAAAATCGGTTGTTGTACTGTAATTATATTTTGTATAGTAGATTGTATTACACATGCACTTACCTATTTATCTACCTATATACATATATATATACATACCTACCTAGTAACTACCCCCCTCCCTNNNNCCCCCCAATCCTCCATTCCCAATTTGGCCTCCTTCGAATCATCCATCTTCTTTCCCCCTGTGCCAAAAATATATTCCATTCCAAAAACATATATTCCATTCCAAAAAACCCCCTTCTATTCTATTCTATTCCATTCCATTCCAACCCCATCATCAATTACCATCACCATCACCATCACCATCACAACCCATTCATTACTCGCACCACAGTGACCACAGTGACCACACACACCCATGGAATGCTAATGCCAATGCCAATGCCAATGCCCAATGCCCAAACAAACACAAAACAAAAACAAAAACCAAAACCAAATATATATATATATATATATATTCAATTTGTTTGTTTATTTGTTTATATATTTACTTATCTACCTATATATTTGTTTTGTTTTGTTTTGTTTTGTTTTGATGATATTCCAATCAGAATCAAATATGTCACATTTGAATTTTTGTTAGGGCTACCTACTTTGTAGAAATATGCGATCCTGCATACCATCTAGTATCTACACACCTGCTGACTGCTGCAGTCACACAAACCCCTCCCCCCACAACCCACCGCGCCCTGCATCTGCAGACACGAGCATCCATGAGGCATGAGCATGAGCATGAGGGGGACGGTGGTGAAACTACCTTATCCATAGTGCTGCAGGCACCCAAGAGAGTACAAAGTAATAAGTTTATAGTATGCGGCTCAATTGCCATCGCCTGTCGCAATATAGAACAGAAATCATGTCAGTTAATTCACAGTCACGATGCCATCAATTGAGTGAAGATATTATATGGTTATGGATGTTTTATTTCCATTATTCTATCATCCACACTTAATTCGAAAACCGTAGTTTTAGATCCGACTCTTTAGTTCTCTCTATCAACTCAACTCAACTCATCTCATCTCTGCTTCAACTCTTAAAGAACCGCAATTGTAGGAAAAAAGAAGGAAAACGCCTCTTGAATTGTTGCCTCTTTTGAACCCATCTCATACATTATATTATATAATGTAAAATCAAGATTTCTCATGCTCGCGAGACCAAGTCACCCTTCCATCAGCATTGATCGCCAGGAAAATCACTCGAAAAATTAATCCTCCAAACCATTATCGTCATGCGCGTAAAATACATTATAAGTATTACAATAAAACTTTCGACAATTGAATCAAAAGTAATCGGGTACGAAGCGAAAATTGTCCATCCAGAACTAAGAAAGGATTCTTAGTTGAGGGTAACGATGGCGGCGAAAGCAAGGAAGATGAATGCGAGTGGGGAAGCGAGATCAGCGGCTGCTGAGGTTGGGGCGGAGGTTGCGGTGGAAGTTCCACCGGAGGAAGTGGATGAGGAAGTCTTGGATGAGGCGGTAGAAGAGCCTATTTTCTTGTTAACTGTGATTCATTTAGAATAGTTCATGGGAAACATACTGGTCTTTGAGGCAGAGCTGGAGCTGGAGCTGCCAGTAGAAGTGCTGTTACGGCTTGCGGTAGAAGTTGAAACAGATGATGAGTTGGAAGATGAAGATCCAGATGTAGAAGAAGCAGCTGAAGATTCAGAAGTGGAAGATTGAGTTCCTGAAGAGGAAGCACTTGTGGAAGAAGCAGTGACAGTTGAAGAGGCAGAAGCAGAAGCAGCAGAAGCACCTGAAACTGGGAATTGAACACTGTAGTTTGGAACATTGGTCGAGTCGGTAATCTCAATAGCATAGAGACTCGAGTCAAGACTGGTAGATGGAGTCCAGCTGTAAGATCCTCCGCTCAATCCACTTCCAATGACGGAGACGGTTTTGAGATTAGTGGATGCGCCATCCTTGAGAGTAAGAGTGACGGGTCCTTCGGCGCCTGACCAGGTAATGTTGAAGGGAGTTCCAGCAGCAACGTCAAAAGATGGGTTGGTCAATTTAACAGCCCTTGCGAGAGTGGCAGCAGCAGCGGCGAGGAAGAGAGTGCTGAATTGCATTTTGAATATTTGGATGTTTGAAGAATTGGGATTATTGTGTAAGGTGATTGACTGTATAGACTGTAAAAGAGAAAAGTTATTAGTTTGTTGGTTCCTTAGAAATCTCGAGGTATAATAGATTCAAGTCGCAAGGCGCAGTGATGGATAATGGATTGGTGGCAAGGCAATACTAACTTTGCGAGTAAATGAACGACAGTGAGAGTGAGAGTGAGAGTGAGAGAGTAGATTTCCGAGAAAGGATAAATTGATGAATTGTGATGAATTGGAACGAACGAACGAAGGATGATGAAGGATGAATTGAATTTGAGAAGGAATGAATGTGTTGAGAGAAGTAGCAGCAGCAGCAGCTGGGTTTGGACTTCTTATTATCATTTAAATTTGGGTAGAAGGCATGGGAGGCACGGTTATGGTAATAGGCATTGGATAAAATGGTAAGCGGATGGCCCATAGGCTAATCTTATTTTGTAAATAATAGTGGAGTAAACAAGGGCAAAGAAGGCTAAAGCTCATTTTATTCCCCTTGACCCAGTAAGCTAAAACTTATATTTGGCATATATCATACCGTTTTTGGCTAAGTCTACTTTAATTAAGTTTTTAACTTCTGATTTACATGGTTATATCGCATGAGGCAATTTTGCAAAATGATGGATCATGGATCATGGATGGAAAAGTGTAAAAATATGGGGAAAATAGTTCAGGGGGTTGGTTTTATTCGATTGAACCAATCGTTAATTGATGTTTTATTTCTTCATCTTTCTTTTTTTCACTTCACTTTCACTTCCTTGACCTTTCCCTTTCCCATTATTCACTACATACAAGAGTAAAAGAGTTCTCCGAATTGCTACTCTACTAGTGGCATGATGTTTATAAAGACAATTATAATAATACAGGATCAAAACAACCACTTAATTACCACTTCACTACAAACCATCAATAAATCGCATTCCTCCGCATTCCCGGGGGGATTTGGGGTTAATGAAATACGATCCATGGATACCTATGTAAGATCGTGGCGTTTTCCTCTCCTTTTCAATTTACTCATATATAATAATAAGAGTCGGTCGGGTAAAGTACTGATACCGGTACTGGTAATAATATCCCAAAAAATGTTGACGGGCGGTTTCATTATTACCTACCGACAATAATAAATTCCGAGTATTTTGTCCTTCATGATTCATTAATCATCATTTATAAACTGCTGAAGCCGAAGAAACCCCTTCAAGATTCAATACTTTGAGAGAGAGCCAATCAAAAGTCTTAATCCTAGTGAAATATTTGATCGAACCTTGAGCTTGAAATAATAAGTTTTGACATGACCTCGGGATCCCAAAACGTTCTAAACGTTCCATGCGCTAATAGCTAATATTTAAGGTTTGCTTTCGTTCCATTAAAGTTGTTTGCTTTCGAAAGTTGAAGTACACCGTCAAGTCATAGCGGTAAGCCCAGCGTGTCAAAAAAAAAAAGGAGGGCTTATTGGGTAAGATGCATACTTCCTCTACTGAGCAAGTACTGAGTTGATAGATATATTGACGGCGACATGTTTGGAATCCCCCAATGAAACTCACCTAGACGGTCCTAGAGACTCATTCACCAAAAACAGGCCCATCAAACTCCGCAACAATGGCATCATCAACACAGATCTTTGAGAGGCTCAATCGATCTTCCCACAGTACTGATACCCACTACTGTCACATCTTCGATCTTCCGCAATGTGTCGTGCATACAAGATCTCTGTCTCTCTCGTTATCTTTAGAGTGTCCATAAATGTTTCGGATCAGTGCGAATACGAGTCCCTTTCTTGGCTTTTGGTCAGTTCACGTGATCAAATCAGAGTATCATCTCCATTCTTACCTTTCGGTTTGTCTGCGGTAGAAAGCTATGATTTTGTTCGTGGGGACTGCATTCAACACGTTCGAGGGGCAAAAAAACTAGACATAGGCAGGGCGCATGGCTCAGGGTACTCATGATCCAAGACCTTTGGTGCTCAGTAAGTACTATCTGTCCATACTTATGGATGTGCAGCATCATTTGACATCAGTCGGCCGATTGAGAGTTAATGGGCGAAGTATTTGAGGCAAATCGACGCGATGTTTCTTGGTGTTGGTATTCCTAGCGGAATATCAGTACCTAAAGCCCAGTCAAACAGTCACAACACTCAACGTGTGAAATCGTGGTAATGCAAACGAACAAACGACTAACAAATTTGAACAATCCCGAAATCATATCCTTCTCCAAGCCTTGAAATAAGAGCAACTCTATCTTGAGATTGAAAGTAGGAAGGACCTTCTACCAACATGTCGTCTGAAAATGACACCAACTTGGTATATCTTCAATGAAGAGCACTTGCTGCGCAGCTTGGGTTTGCAAACCATCATCACAAGTATGGTGCGTGGTATATATCGCATTTCTCTTACTGGGTTCAAAGGTTTGACAAATGTGAGAGTCAGATTCCTGAATAAGTCATCAGGCGTTGGTGAATTTTATCCGGTGATATCTTTTTATATAAATTTATTACATGTATTGCAAGAAAACGAAATCTTACATCCTTGAAGAGGACAATTGAAGAGAAAACTTTCAAATATCAAGAGAATATGAACAATCACTCTACAAGTTGTATTAAAGGGGAAGCCTTAAACAATCAAAAGTTGTGGTTGGTTGTGGTTGGTCACATGTCGAACAAGCAAATGGTTCCTGCCTCTTCCTCTTTCTCTTTCAACCACAACCTAATGTTTAATGTCATGCACGGTCAAACCAGGCAGTATGTACCTCCTCGCAACCAATTGCATAACCTCTTATTTCCTCGGCCTCGTCCATTTACATTCATCAATTAAAAATATCAGAACAATCTTGATTCTCAAGTTTCTTTGTCAATTCCCTCTATGTACACACTATCAACATCAATGTCTTTCGAGATGGATGCAGAGATGAATGATAGTGGCGGAGCTAAGGTAAGTTACTGTGCCAGTGGCAGGCACGCATTGATTTCTTATTGCTTATTTCATTCTGCGTTTAGATTTCACACAACTCCAAAGAAGGGGTTTCGCACCGTGAAAAAGAAAAACTGGAGGAGGGAGAATGTACAGAAAAGTCGCAACGCATGCCGGCTTTAAAACCATTCACTCTCACCACACCTATTCCGCTAACAAATTCTCATCTTGCAAAACTAGAAATCTGGAGGAAGCAGAACGAGGACAGGGAAAGGTTACGCACAGATTTACAGAGGCGTATGGAAGCAGCTTTCATTGTACAAACTCCTCGAGTATCGACTTCTCTTCTATCTCCAGGACCTCTCCCAAATTCCAGGGAAGCTAGCCTCAAATCTGCCACAAGAAAAGCACGCCGTTGTCCCAGCGAAGAAAAATACCAAGTGGAAACAGCCGTAGCAAAAGCAAAGGCATTCAGGGGGCTCCAAAAGCAGACGGAAGCAACATCTGCTCAGAATTCATCAGATGTTGTTACACAACCTCTTCGCGCTCGTGCTCAATCTCTCGCAGTGGCGTCACCTTCGAGATCATCACCTCTGAGGTCAACATGTGATGGTCGGCAGAGATATTGTGGCTCTGACACAAGTGACGAAACTGAAAGAGAAAGAGGACAGGATTTTGATGAGATAATGTATGAAATCGCGGATATTGATGATGATGCATATTGGAACCCAAATATGGACGGCCTTCCGAAAACAAAGCGACATGATAAGCAACGTAGAAGAAAGAGAAAAAGAGAAGCAGAGCTTCAAGCTTCATTGCAAAATTCTGGACTAATTCCTGTGCCTGCTCAGCAGTATGTACGGGAGAATTCGGCTCAAACATACTCGGACCCTTATAGCCCGGCCCTCAATCCAAACTACTCAGGCGACAAGCAGCAGGAAGAAAGAGAGCGGGAAGCAGCTAAAGGAATATATGTGGAGAGTCACGGTTCTTCTGGTGATGCGCTGCAGAAACGTCCAAAGGAGATCGACGGTTTACGTAAGAGGATAATCGCACGCGAAGCTTCACTGCAAGAGCGGGGACTACTTCCTCTTTCTTCTTCCCAACAAAATGTACAGGAGGAACTCCCTCGAACTTCCGTTCTCTCGGCGGTCAATATCCCAGCTTCTGTTGTGTCAGCGATTTCTTTACCAGATACTAGTATCCCGACTTTTACTCCTAATTCGAACAATAAGCAGCAACAAAAACGAGGGCTTGAAACAGATGAGGATATTGATGCGGAAAGTATTGGTCCTGGAGTCAGCCCGCAGAAGCTTCGTAGCCAGCGTTACGTTCAGAGATTAAAAGCACTTCAAGCCAAATTACGAAAGGAGAACAAAAAGAAGATAGCGAAGACACAACAAGATGAATTGGAAGGGCGAGGATTTCATGTACAAGCAGCTCCTCCTCCCCAACAGCTCATTCGAGAAAATTCTACGGTCGATTACGGAAGTCATGAAAGCCATGATCTACCTCCACATCAACAAGAAATAGCTACTGCGGAGACAGAGAAGCAAAAGCAAATATCAACAATGCCGGAGGATATTAGCTTCTTAATAGAGAGTGAGAAGAAACGACGACGAAAAGTATCGACACCAGAGGAAATTGGATTAGTAATGGAAAAGACAAAATCGAAGATATCAACCAAAATCAGACATAAGACAAGTATGATAATAGAACAAACTGCTTTACAAGAGCAGAGCTTACAACCACATCCGGCTTCTCCTCCTCAGCAGCTCTTCCGCCAAGATTTTGCTCATTCCAATGGGGGAAGCTTTCAATTACTGCCATCCGAAAACCAGCAACATCACTTAAATATGGAGGAAGAGGATGGGGAGTTGTTTGCTGTACCGAAGAATATTGGAGATATGCTGGAAAAGGCTAGGCAGAGAATCAACACGCTCCGCGAACATCTGGTGGAAGGGATAAGACAAAGAACCGATGTCAATATCGAGTCTCCATCCGAGGAGGAGATTGAACCGGAAGTTGTCCCAGTCACCCACGATGATATCTTATCAGAACTATCTTCTGTACCGAAAGACATTGGGGATCTACTAGAGAATGCAAGGTGGAGAATGAATGCCCAGGTTGCAAATATGCCAGATAAGCCTGATGAGCCGAACCAGACTAGCCCAAGAAACAGCATGGTTGTTGAAGAGATTTCGGGTGGTTTGGAAGCATATTTGGAGCCAATTGAGAGCCAGAGAACGAATATGAACATCTTACAGGATATTACCTCACACCCTGAAGAGACTGAATATACAATTGAGAACACAAGGTCGGCAATGGTGATTACTGTTGAAGATGCAGATGAGATTAGGCCCAGAAGGATCGCAAAATATGATGATGTTTTGATAACAGAGAACAAAACAAGACCAGATATGGCCTCCAGCATCGATAGCTACATCTTGCCTATGTCTAAAGAACTAGCGGAATTCCTGTCCATGGATCTCGAGCAGCATTTCGCTGGTATATTGGGAAGGAACTAGATGAGGAATAATGGATTGTTTGTTGGTCTTGGGTTGGGAGAAAGATGTGCTGGTGATTTGTTTGTTTCGCGTTTCTTGTTTTGTTTCGGGTTTCTGTAAGATGGTTTGGAGGGTTTGGAGGGTTTGGAGGGTTCTCGCATTGTTCATTCTTAGTGCCTAGGATGTTGCTGATGTGGATTGTGCAGATGTGGAGGGGGATGAGGTCACGGGTGGTTTTCTTTGGTTTTGCTTTGGGTTTGGTTTTGGTTTTGGTTTGGGGGGTTATGATGATGTAGGGTGTACTCGTATGTATAATGTATAAGGTACAGACAGCTCTAGATGTAGCTGGTGATGGGTGATGGTAGTGATTCTAATTGTAATCAGTGAAGATACCCTGGACGAATAATTTTTCTTTCTCTTTTGCTTTTGTGATGAGGTTTGGAGTATTTATTTTTGTGATTTATGGCTTGGTTTATTGCTTTATGGTAGGTGGTGCTTTATAGTGCTGCTAGCTACTAGTTACTAGTTACTAGTTAGTTGGATCTGTACCTATGAAAGGAACAATTGAAACAGAGGGATAAAGATGATGAAAAAATGATTGAGCATACTTTGGCTATGTTGTTTGGTGTTTGGTGTTTGGTGTTTGGTGTTTGGTGTTTAATAAGTTGAATGTGACTATCTATCGGTCTAGTACATCTTATACATGTACAACAGCTGGACTTGTCAAAAGTCTTATATTACATATATGGGAGTACAAATCACTCAAATCTGTTCATGCAATAATAACAGCATGGCATTATTTTTTTTTTATTTTTTTTTATCTTTTTTATTTTTTTTATTTTTTTCCTTTTACTTCCCCCCCTTTTTTTTAGGGAAAAAAAACAACCCCTTACTGTAACTAACTTATCAAAGCAAGTCCTAGCAAACCCAAGTCATAACAGTTCATCTGCCAGCAGTACGGTATGCGTGCCATCTGTATGTATGTGTGCCATACGTATGTACCTAGGTACCCAGTGTCCACCATGTAAAAACCCCAAATCTGGGTATCGCATTCCCGTTCCTGTTCCCATAATCTATTGTATTGTATTGTATTGTATTGTATTGTATTTCAACCCTGTATTTCATAGCGTACCTATCCCAGTATTCCTATAAAGGTATTCCACTCCCACGACGATGCATCCCTGATCAAAGTCCTCATGAGAGAGAAGCTTGAAATTCTCCATACTGCAGATTTCTCTCGAGTCTTGTTTGTTTCCATCAAATGAAGGAAATCAAATCGGATCAGGCGGAAGATGGAAGATGGAAGATCGGATCCGTCAGTCTCGACTTCATAGAGACTCCAAGGAGCCTGTTGAAGGAAGGGATGAGAGAAATGTAAATGAACTGCAGTGAACAAGTCTGGAGTGAAGAACATCTGAATGAAATTAAATCCTCCTTATCGATCGATGCACAAATTAGAACCTCCTGGATGAAATTGAACTGAACCCAACTGAACCAAAGAAACTAATGAAAAAAATGAAAAGGAAACCCGAAAAATAAAGAAAAGAAAAAGAAAAAAAATTGAGGAAAGTTATTGCTTGATGGTGCTAAACTGTTACACGTCGAAACATCTTTCATTGGTATATCTTCTGCAAACAAGTGTATGCATAGTAAGTAGAGCAGTAGTAGTAAGTGGATGCGCGAATGCATTGACCGATGACTGATGGCCAATTGCGCTGAGTACCGTAGACCGTAAACCGTTAACCATTAACCCTTTGTCTGCGCTGTAATGTATTGAAACAAAATAAACAGTGCCAGTCTGTCTAGTAACCTCGGAAGTAAAGATCCTTAATGACGGAAATCTAAATATCCAGAGAAGAGAAAGTAGGAACAGGACCCCACTCATCCTCTGCGTCATCATTGCCATCACCGCCAGATTTGCCCTTTGATGTTGGCGCAAAGCCCTTTTTCCAATCGAAGCCGTTGGTAGCAGCATTGTTATTGAGATTAGCATTGAGGTTCCAGGCGCTGGCATTGGCACTTGGGGGACCGCTGTAGGCACCTATATCTGGAAGTACGGTTTCCGTTGCGGCGTTGCTGGTCCAGAAATCATTATCGTTTGCATTTGTATCAGCACCCCATGACTGATCACCATTGTTATTGGCGTTGGTATTGATATCATAACCCCAGGATTGATCCCCGGTGGTAGAGGCATCCCATGGTTGATTGCCGTTGAAACTGGCATTGGCCTTGGTGTTGGCTGTGGTATCAGCGTCCCAAAATGGACCACCTTTGTTGTTGGCATCCCGTGATTGATCTGCGGTGGCGTTGCCATTTGTATCCCAAGATTGATCACCGCTGTTATTGCCATTGGCATTCGCATTGTTATCAGTACCCCCAAAATTCTTCTTGGATTGCTCAGGTGTGAGTCCAAACCCATGTTTTCGAGCATAAGATTCTCTGCGTCGTTGGGCGTTCATGCGTTCGTTCATAGCAACCCTCGAACGGGGGTTTCTTAAGGTGAGATCTGTGGCATCGTCAAAGATGGTATTGTCATCATCACTTGTAATGGACTTGTCTTTAGAGCTATTTGATCCCTTAGTGGTGGCTGATCTGTCGACGTATTTAACATAGTCTGAATACTTTCCAAGATGGTCGTTGTGTTTTTTGGAGGAGGAACTGATGGTGTGATGCTTATCCTTGACTTGAGAATTGGTGGCTTCAGCACGATTGTGACGACCATGCCGACGTGATGAATCAACTGTTTCCTTTACAACAATTGCCTTTGGACTTGGTGTCGCGGTCGTAGATTCAATTTCGTTGCCACTCTCGGTGGCTTCATGAAGACAGGCGGGGCGAGGAACCTTAGATACTGGCGCAGACTCTGGAGAATCCTCTAATTCATATAAAGATTCCAATGATGATGGTGTTTTGAGAGAGTCCGACTGAGTAACCATCGATCCAGGTGATTCTTGAGAACCATATGATTGAGAACGAGCTTGTCGGGGTTGACCAAATTGATCAATTGATGAAGCATCCATCCATGGTTGATTACGTCCTCGAGGAGTGCTCCGGTGTTGAGGAACTCGAGGTGCGTAACTCCGAGAATTTGAGAAGTCTCTTCCTCTTGATTGAGTTCCTCTAGCCGATCTACCAGTATCTCTCGACTCCCATTCACCAGTATCTCTCGACTCCCATCCACCAGTATCTCTGGGGCCCCATTCACGATACGATGTTGGCGGATCAGGTACTTGAGGAGGCGTGTAAGCACCATCCATGAAACCTCTAGAGCTTCTTCTGTAAGAGGTGCGTTGACGGCGAGGTGGTCCTGGATCTGGTAGATTTTGATGAAGCATAGCATCTAGTAAGAAGTTAGATTGCTATCAAAGTAAAATATTATAAAGATAAGACTTGGACACTTACTAGCTCTGTTATACTCTTCGCTAGAATCTGAGGAATGACGAAAACTTCCCGAAGAACGACGGACACTTCCCGAAGAATGACGAACACTTGTTGAAGGATGATAGGCACTTGGGATGAAGCCTCTTGGCGGGCTCGAGCTTGAACTACTGATCGTCCATTCATACTTCGTAGTTCTACCATGCTGATCAACTTCAGAGGTTATGTAAGTCTCACTGGTTCTGATGGGGATTCGAACGGGACTACGGCGTCTCTCTTGGGGTCTTCTGGGTACATTTCTAGACTCGGCCCAGATTCTGGGATGTTCGTGCTCTTTTTCAGTGATGAAAACGTCTTCATTGAAGGGGCGAGTCCGAGGGCGATGAAGTGGACGAGTCGTGATAGATTCTGCCCGTGATCTGGGTGCTTCACGGTGGGTTTCAACGACGATAATATCTTCATCGGAGGAGTGAGTGTGATGACGTGTACGAGGTACAGTTGTTCGTGGTCTATTTGGTCTTTCACGCTCGGTTTCAACGACGATAATATTTTCATCGGAGGAGTGAGTGTCATGACGTGTACGAGGTACAGTTGTTCGTGGTCTATTTGGTCTTTCACGCTCGGTTTCAACGACGATAATATTTTCATCGGAGGAGTGAGCGCTAGGACGTGTACGAGGATTAGTCGACTCTGTTCGTGATCTACTTGGTCTTCCATGCTCGGTTCCAACGACGGTAATATTTTCATCATAGGAGCGAGCGTTAGGACGTGTACGAGAAGTAGTAGACTCCTTTCGCGATCTTGCTTGTTCACGCTGGGCTTCAACGACGACAATGTTTTCTCCAGAACGACGACGAGGAACTTGCTCATATACTTGCTCACTATCATGATCGTAAGTTGGCTCAGCATGTACGCGCTCCGAGCGTCTGCGTTGAGCATTGTCCCTAGTGCGCAAACTTGGGAGGGATTCTCTCGATACGCGAGAAGATCCAGGCAGATTTGCAGAGCTTGCTGTAGAATGAATTGGGTGAACGTATCTGAAACCACGATCGATGTCTTGAGGAGATGCTGTCTTAGGTATATTTGGTCTTCCCGCCGGCTGATCAAAGTGGACTGACTTTTCTTGGGTCTCATCAGCGAGAGATGATGGAGTGGCCGAAGACGATCGATTTGTGATGTTTATCCTCAGCTTTGGTTCTCCTCTAGGTCTAGGAGTAGCATCACTGTTGGAGAGATCTTCTTCTCGAGCACGAGGATAGCGTCTGGATGCTGATACTCTAGAATTGTTGTCACTTCGTCGAGCTTGGCTCTTGGGTGCTGTCTTGCGCTCATGTACGACCTCCTCCTCCTCCTCCTCCTCCTCAAAGATAATTTCATCCCGATAGTCTTTAGATTGACTAGCATCTCTTCTCTTATTTCGGCTCCGTACTTCAACAGAGTGGAGTCGAGATGTGTGTTGGCGTTTACCGTTTGTCTGAAGGAAACTGTTGGTAAGTGATCTTGCAAATTTTGAGGTACAGAACTCACCTTTGAACTTTTTTCCCTTCTTCTGCCTCTTCCCCCATTCCCATGTCGCCTTGAACCACCGTCATCACTACCATCGCTACTTGAACCGCTAGTAGAAGTGGCGCTTCTTCTGCACTTGCGACAAAATCCAGGGGTAGGTATTTCACCAGCTTTGATCGGGTGATCAAGATGATACTTTACAGAACGATCTCTTCTACATTTGGAGCAAATGTGTTTGGTGACAGTTGTAGTTGTAGTTGTCTTCGTCTCTGTACGATCATTATGCTCTCCTTCTCTTCTTCGTGACTTGGACCTCTCCCTCTTATTGAAATCCGACTCGGCTTTTAAAAGTTCTTCGACACTTGGTTGCTTTGGTGCCTTGGGTTGAAAAGTCCATCGCATTGCCGCTGGTGCTGGTGCCTGTGGGGGAGGAAATCCAGGAACAGAGTAGAAAGCAGGAAATCCAGAACCTGTTGGAACAAAGTGATTGGGATCCGAGAAGGGTTGTTGGGGAATCACAGGTGTGAATGGCATAGGCGGTTTTTGTAGGAATCCTGAAAATTGTTGCTGTGGAAGCAGTGTAGGATGGGTTGGTTGCAGTGGGTGAGGAACATGCTGTGCTGGTTTGTGCTTTCTCTTTCTCTTGGTATCAATGGGGCTTCTTCTTTTGGGTTCATCAATGCCAAAAGCTTGACCTAGCAAGCTAATTTTTTTGTCTCCACGTCTTCTAGTGATCTTTCTGGCCATGACCATGCGGCCACTGTTCTGTTTGAAGTAGTAGGGTTTCCCATCTCTTACAATCTCCTCTGTGGTATCGGAGCCAGCCTCCCCCTTCCTAGAGGGTGCTCTAATCCTGAAGGTGTTGGTCAGAACTGAAGATATCAAGATGCGACAATTGGGACCCCAATTGAAGAATTTATCTTGAATGAAGGGGAGAGAACTTACATGGTGAGCATGTTGGCAACCGAACCAGGCAATCCCCTAGGTATTGTTCACCAACCGAGGGAGGTCGTCCAATTATTGTTTATTAGGTACTGTTATATTATTGTGGTTTCGATGGTTTCGGGGCACTGATACAACAGAAAATTCCAAGTATATGAATGGAGAAGAGGAAAACTGTAGAAACGTCGGAAAGTAAATGAAAGAAAAGAAGTGAAATAAAATGGTAGCACAATAACTTCAAGTTTCTTAGCTACCAGAAGCAATTAATTAAAGTCTTTAGTACAAAGCAGAGTCTATGAAAGAAAGAAAAGGGGAATTAATTTGAAATGCAATTTGGTTGTGAAAAATTATTAGTTGTAAAAGGTAGGTAGGTCGGGTATGTGAAGTTGGTCGGAAGGATGAAGAAGATAAAATATAAAACTACCTAGTACCTACTAGGTACCTACCTAGTACTCAGAGTAGCTGGAGGTATGGATATATTATGATCAGTTTTTGTAACAAGTCCAGTCTTACTTTTAATTGGCTATCCTCCAAACGACCAACCACAGGTCTTCTCGGTGAAGTAATATATATGGCCCGAGATGAATGAAAGATCTAATTCACTTTTATCGAACGAGACTCAAGACTCAAGACTCAAGACTCAAAAACCAAGAACCAAAAATTATGTAGTTGTTGGTTCCACCTGGTAGGTAATGGTCATAGAATTTTCATCCATTCTTGTATACTTTCATCTTGACCTTCCAAGGTTCGGAGGTGAAGTTACTAGGTACCTATTCAACTGTTCAACTTTTAAAGAGCTCTCCTGTCCAAAGCTTGAACAACGTGGGATAGATAGGAAAGGGAAGGGAAAGAAACTTTCATTCAAGCTGCATTTGTGAAGAGCTGATCATAGTTTGTTCCAAGCTACCTATGATATTATGATTAACAATAACTAATAAGTGTATCTATCATAATAAAGTGAATGGTTACAAGTGATCAAAGACCTAGGTATACTATTGGAAGAAACTTTGAGATGTGCCTCATGGATTTCCAAGTTATGATATCCATGATAGACATATAGAAAGAATCTAAAAGTCAAATGGGTCTCATACCTTACATGACAATTCCTGGCAATCAATTGAATCTCACACATGGCCATATTTATGAATACATTTCTTTTCTATACATAATGTCTGACTCAGCTCTATTTTGCAAAGCGTCCAGCCCCCAAGATAAGGAAATATGATACAAAGCAAACCTTATCCCTTTATTCAACCCTCAAGACCTTTGGTCCCTTCTTCTTGATTGCCTTCTTCTTCTTGTTTCCTCTATCGAATGATGCAGCTGATGCATGATCTCGGCCGACATTGTCAAGGTCCTTCACCTTGTAAATTCGGATGATCCAGTTCTCACTAGTGAATGCTTCCTCAACAGTGTTTAGAACTGGTCCGACCTCAGGCATCTTTACACCTCGAACTCTATCTTGGGCTTGTCCAGGGGGGAAAAGAGAGTTGTAATTGTAGTATGACATTTTGTACCTATTGTATGATTAGCAAAACTTTCAAATCGGTAGTGTTCATCATTACTCACATCAAACTATCCTTCATGGTTTGAGTGGCACCTTCATCAACTCTATACTCTCCACGATCAGTGAAGAAATCGCGTTCCTTAACCTCATCTGGCCAAATTCCCTCGGCAATTCTGACCATCCACAAAAACTTGTTGATATCATCTCCAGAATATCCGAGAAGACCACCAAAGACAACGAGAACATAGTCAACTTCGTGTTGGCGCATGATGGGGTAGCTGACCTCCTCACGAGAGCTCATGGCTTTTCCAACAGTCGCGATGTGAGTGTTGTTCCAGGTATTGTTGTCGACGAGTGTAGGTCTATCAGCCATTCCACCAATTTGGTAGCCGTAATCCCACCATGACATGATCTTTGCATCTTCCTTAGTATTTTGTCGCAACCATTGATAAGCCTCTCTGTAATCATCAATGATATGCTGACTGCCGTCTGGCATTCTACTAGCGAGTACAACAGATGGAGATGAGTAAGCATTTGATGTAACCCAGGTGCAGTGGAGGACGAAGATCAAAAGGTAAGATGTCGAACAAGTCACAACGAGGAGCTTAGAAAGGCCAGTGTAAATACCAACAAGGGGTTGACGCATAGAGCGCAGTTCCTCTTGTTTGGCGACTTTCTTTGTGGCACCATTTGTGGCACCTTCTGTTGCATCAGGTTCAGTTGGCCTTTCTGGTGACCACACGGTCAAGTAGGTGTCCAAGATGTTAGATAGTGCCAAGGCAGCAGCCACACAGACGATTGGAGTCAAGGTAAGCATCAATCGAACCATGACACCAGAAAAGTAACTGGCAAGAATGGCGTACACAACAACGAAAACTTGCTCATCAGCAAGCTTCAAAAAGCAGAGGTATACACCGGCTGGGAAGAGCCAGATAAGAAGGTTGAGATCGAAGAAATAAGCTGGCCATGCGGTTGGCTGATGCTCAGAGACGGAGGCAATGATAGGAATGTGGATCTTGGCATATCCAGTGTCCCACAAAGAGTAAAAACGACCGGTCCAAGGAGCAATGACACCGGAGACAGTCAAGAGAACCAGGCCACCAAAGGAGATAGCGAAGACAACAAGGACAAATCCTCTTAGCAGAGTCGCAAATTGCTTGCTTGGCACACCCGAGCGGACGAATTCGACAAATCCAACCAATTGAAGTAGGCCGAAAACACCTTAAAAAATTAGCACATATGCGTCTCAAAAAACATGACTAAACTTACCGAGAGCAGACATGTGCTCACTACTGCGAATTGGCAAAAATCCTACAAAAGGAATTTGCATACTTGCCAACGTGCCTAGTGCGTACCAGGTACAGTAACTGACATATACTCTTGGGCTGAATCTTCCCATGCAAACCAATACGAATACATGAAGAGGAATCAGGTTGGTGATGAAAACATATCCACCCCAGGCTGATACCATGTAGCCATAGAACAAAGCACAAAGAGCACCCCAAAACGCAGATCCGAGCTTGATGGCTTTAATCCAGAGGTAAAACGTGAATACAAGGAGGAAGATTGCAATGGCTTCATTATCGTAGCTGCCTGCAACTGATCGCGAAATGTAACCTGGAGCAATTCCCATGAAGATAGCGGCGAGAAGGCCGGCCGAAGGAGACGTGGACATCTCATTGGTAAAGAGGTATGTTGCAAAGGCAGTCAAGCCAGAGAAACCTGGTGCAAGAAGCACACAAATGTTTCGAATATCGACTGGTATAGTAAGAGCTCGAAGGGCGTGGTAGATGACGCCACTGGTCACCATAAGACC
The DNA here is from genome assembly GCA_002162615.1 of Myriosclerotinia duriaeana. Taxonomy (NCBI): domain Eukaryota; kingdom Fungi; phylum Ascomycota; class Leotiomycetes; order Helotiales; family Sclerotiniaceae; genus Myriosclerotinia; species Myriosclerotinia duriaeana. The sequence goes on from NGKI01000008.1 coordinate 63,704, forward strand.
TGGGTATAAAGTTCCTCCTGTAACTCGTCCCAGTGGATGCCATGTTCTGTCGTCAAACCAATCCCAGAAATCGTAGAAGCCATGCGAGACCAAGTATTTTGTAGCTCTGAAATTAAACCAAGGATCGACTGGATATAAGTTAGTTTCCGAGCAATCATAGAGGGCAGAACTGGAGCAGTAGGAGCTTCATCCATTGAGGGGTCCCTTCAATACTGACATTCGTGAATTATGCTCTCAAATCCTATAGACAAAGATATTAGTTATTATTCAAAAGCCTAGACATTCGCAGAAATTATGAAGAAAGTGTCGTGTCTTTCAATGTCATATAAAGTGCAAGAAATCGGAATTATTATGTGAGGCTTGAGGTACGTACGAATCACAGAAAACAGTCGACTGGCAATTGCAGCACCAGCAATTAAGCAAAGAATTACAATTCTTAGAACCCCACGAGAGTTCCTCCCCGTACTCCCTTGGAAGAAAGGTTCCTGAGTTTTGGCAACCATGTTGATGGCAGCTGTGGTGAGAAAAAAAGTTGTCGCTGGTTGAAAGGTTCTCTGGATTAACACATATCTGTTCGCAATGCCGCATCTCTCAGAGCTCCGCGTCAGTTCACAGGGATTAGTTCGGTGACCCGCCGCACTAGTTTCATGATCACGTGTGTTGTATATCAATAACTAATTCTCTACCGGTACTTGTGTGAGGTTTACGAAATATGCTTTTCCATATCGGGAAGTATATTGCGTTGAAGTTTTGGATGCGATCAGATTTATAGAAGTAATGATTTGATGTATATATGTCCCTGGCTTGGCTGGCTTGGCTAATTGAGGAGAAGAATAGGTACATATCCCCCATTTCACTAGTTCCATCCCTGTGAATGCAAAGCAGCATGGGAAATGTCTTATGCTCCATGTTGAACAAATCCGAAGTGTACTTACTTCTTCTGTGGCTCTCTTGTAGGTGAAAATTGGGTCTCCAACAACAGAAGCTCCCGGCTGTATTGGTCGTCTATAGTACAATGTACAAGAAGTATCACCTGAGTGACGTCTAAAGGCTTTTGTGTGTTTGAACAAACCCTAGAAAACCCTCTCCAAACATCGCCGGAGCCCATATGAACTACCAGAAGTGGTCTCATTCAGCGATGCCCCTCTATCATTACCCATAATTAAACCCCCATTCCCCTAAATGTCCCTAGTTCTCGGCTGCTAGAACCTTCAAGTATGCCTCAAGATCGAAATTCTTGTCCATAGGATCCCGTATAACTGTTTCGAGCGTTAGTAATGTTGCATATGGCAGATTCGGTGCGGAATATTGAGAAGTGTTCCAAATTCCGCACAGGGGTATAGATATTGGTGGATATTGAATATGGTAGGAATCGAAGTTGGAAGGAACCCGACGTACTGTCACCACCTCCTGTTTTCTGGCTCGCAGGCAAGTTCTTCTTTGCGTACTCTGCTCTCGCTTGCTCGATCAACTTCTGCTTGTGCTCGAATTCCCTGTTCGCTGCTGCTATCTTCGCGGCAGACGATATGCTCATTTGATGATAGAATCCGTAGAATACACCGGCGCCAAGCGCTGACCACCGCAGAACCTGTAAAGAAATACATGTCAGCACATTCTTTGACTGATAGACCTGTGAAGAGTAAAATTCAACGTGAAGTGAAGTCTCCAGGTTGAGGATTGCGCGAAATCGTAAAACGTACGTTTACCCCAGTTGAAGCCATCGGGAACAGTTGTGAGAATATGCCGAGGATGATATAGTGAGGAGAGTAGTGGCTAAGAGATACCAATTGAACTTGGTATCACAACGGAGAGCAGGTAGAGTGATTGTTGTCGGCGATAAACTTTTTCAAGGTGGTCGGATGAAATATCGCGAGCAAGCTTCAGCGGCATTTTGCGGGACCCAAACCCACGTGATATCCAAATTGCAATAATGCGCATCTCCAAACGCGACTTTTATTATGCGTGTTGACTTGTATGTAAGACTTCTAAAACAACTTCATAATTGATTTCATACATCTCTCAAACATTTTACTACCATCTGCGAACTTCAAGCAATCTCAATAATACCATATTGCGGTAAAATAAAGGTGTTTGCCCATGAAATGGGCATAGAACTCCTGCAAAATGCAACAGCGACGAGATGAAATCCTGGCGAAGAAAGCCAAGCTTGCAGAGTTAAAGAGGCAGAGAGAACTTCGTGCGAGAGAAGTTTCGGCGAGCAGGCAGAGTGTGGGAAGTGGAAGTGATGTAACTAAATCCACCCTCATTCCCGAATCAAACTTACAGGCGATAGCTTGCATCCCCTACACCTGGACGAGCCGATAATCGAAGGGAACTTGACAGTTTAATTTCCAGTTTAGTTGGAGACAGTAGACCAGCATCAACCGGTCCTGGCGGAGCAGGATCACCGGCGAGAGGCAGTCGACCAAACAGTGTATTAAGTGCCGGTGAACTAAGTAATGAGCCCTCCGAATCGAGCCCATCGAATGCCCAAGTCTCGCAAACTCAGCCTTTATCAATATCGATTCCCCAGGCGCTTTCCACGGTTCCATTATCTACAGTTTATGAATTTCCGCCATCTCCTGTTAAGGAGGTATTCTCGTATAGTAAAGGGGTACAAACAACGGAAGAATGGGGTACACAAACCTCTCGGCCTCGAGCTTTCGACGACTCAGACGACGAACTTGACAAACCTTCTGGAGTTCAGTCACCAAGCAAACGACTGAGCAGAAGGGAAAAGAATAGAGAGGAAGAACTAAGAGAGAATATCCGCCGGGAAATTGAGGAAGAGCTGAAGGCAACCCGAGAACTTGTCGATGGCCCCATAAGACCGGAATCCCAGCATTTACAAACAGCAAACTTCCCCGCGAGAGTCTTGACAAATGAGGAGCTCAATGCCGTAACGTCGTCTGAAGATTTTATGGACTTTGTTGAAAGATCAAGTAAGGTCATTGAAAGAGCCTTAGATCAGGAATACGACTTACTCGCAGATTATGGGTTGAGTGGCGCAAACGGAGTTGGTGACGACGATGAATACGGTAATACAGGTGGAAAGGGCAGAAGGAAGATAAAGGAGGTTGCACAATTCTATGATGAACGATGGTCAAAGAAAAGGATGATCAGTGCCATCAATTTCTCACCCAAATTCCCCGAGCTTGTTCTTGCAGCCTATACAAAGAATCCTTCAGCACCGCATGATCCAGACGGACTAGTTCAAGTTTGGAATATGCATCTCCACGATAGGCCAGAATTTGTCTTCCACGCACAATCAGATATTCTCGCCGCAAAATTCTCCCCTTTCCACCCCAATTTGATCATTGGAGGTGCTTACAGTGGCCAAGTATTACTTTGGGATACAAGAGCAAAGTCGGCACCAGTCCTAAAGACACCTTTGACTGGATCAGGCCATACCCACCCGGTCTACTCTGTCGATATTGTAGGAACGCAAAACGCTAATAATATTATATCATGCTCAACGGACGGTGTTATGTGCGGATGGACTGTGGATATGCTTGCGCAGCCACAAGAATTACTTACTTTAACTACCCCACCTCCAGCTAAAACGGAGGATATGAGTCCAACTTGCATGGCTTTCCCACAAACAGATCCGACATACTTCCTCGTTGGTTCAGAAGAAGGAACCGTATATTCTTGCCATCGGTATGATCGAGCAGGTGCCAAGGCAGGTGTTGATCAAAGAGTCAGTTACCGTGGTCATGCAGCACCCGTCATGTCTTTGAGTTTCCATCCAGCAAAGGGTCCCGTTGATCTCGGTGATCTCGTTTTAACCAGTTCCTTGGATTGGAGTGTTAAACTATGGAAAGTCCGAGCCCCAACTGCAACAGCAACCACTGCTATCACAGGAGAAGGCCAGGCAGTAGCTCCATTATTCGACTTTACCCGAGAAGATCTCGTCTATGATGCAGCCTGGTCACCCGTCAAACCCGGTGTATTCTCTCTCGTGGATGGAGCAGGTAATCTGGAGGTATGGGATATAACTGTGGACACTGAGGTTCCGGTATCTAAAGTCCAGCCTAGTGGGCGAAAAGGTGGCCGAAGCATTATGTCCAAGAGTTTGAATCGTGTAGCATGGGAACAAACCGAAGGCAAACGTATTGCAACTGGCGGTATTGATGGTGTGCTTTCTGTATTTGAGGTTGGTCCAGACCTTGGAGGTAAGGATAGTGCCAGGACTGAGGAATGGGCGAATGTCAAGAGATTGGTTGCTAGAATGGAATCATCTGCACAAAATGCCAATGATGTCAATGGAATTAATGGGTTTTGATTACGATGTAGATGCAGTAGTCGTTGAGGTATGATGAGATAGCTGTATTTGGTAGATATGGCGTCGTTGCGTTGAATATACCCTATTTAATAATCAATATGCTCGGTATTTTATCCTTCTGTTATCTACGTCTGTTTTGACTACCAAAAAGAAATCGACCTTTCGACCTTCGACCTCCTAATTTTCTCTCGTACTTGGTCACCAGGATAGGTCCAATGGATGGCCAAGCGGGGTTGGTCCATTTTTACCTCTGCATTGTGACCCTACCCTAACATAAACTCATAGGAAGCTTTCAAACTTCACGGTCAACCCCGTCCGTTTTTGAAAGTTGGAATCTCACCGATCATTTATATCATGACTTTCATTTCGAGTCTACACGAGAGGCACATCTAAAGGAAGCAGCGGGGCTGTATCAGATCTAGACCCCAGAGCACGTCATATTAGTCTTCAGGGTTCCACCTGAGGGCATATTTCCACTTCACATATCTCACAAATACAAACCCATATTCAACTCTATTGAAACGAATACCATTGCTACCAATGATATACCACTGAATGACATAGCTTCTTGAAAACTTATGACCATGATACCAACAAGCGGACGCAAAAGATCTCAAACTCATCCTCAGCTTCCCTCAATATCCTAATCGGTTCCATCAGAACACATGCGCATAACCATCAAGCAATCTTTTCCGACCCAGAAAATCAACCTAACAATAACTCTTCAGAATCAAATTCCTCACCTCACTTCACCAATTCCCTTTATTCACCCAACTCTCAGAGCTCATCCCCCTCAACAACCCCAATCGGTACCCCAGTCCCCTCAGACACTTCCCCCAATGATCTATAAACCACCCGTCTAAACCCAAATCTCTCCACGGCCCAAATTTCAATCTTTAGCTGAAACCTTCCCCAAGATATTTCGACAGATAGCGCGATCCCATCATCACGCCATTATACAAAATTCTCAACGTGCCCAAAGATCCCCACGCAGATCAAAAACGCAAAGAGTTCCTCGCTTCTCGATTTCCTCCCTTTTATCCCCCTACCCTCACCCCCACCACATCCTCCAATAAAAATGAAAGAGAAAGAAACGAATCAAGCAAAGATATCCTCGCCTTTCAAGCACTATACTAACCAAACTTACCAACTCCCACCCGTCGAACGAAAATTAGCATCCAAGACCATATTCACATGATTTCCCGTCCTTCAATTGTTGCTGGTAGGATATTCTTTGGAGGAATAGGATATGTATTATTTCTCTTCTGGTTCGATTGGAGAAAGTAATGTTAATGTTGAATAGGAAGTTCAAGAAGCTTGAGATTGCACGTTCGAGTCTTGCTAATTGAATCCTCACATAATATACTCATATCTTCGCTGTCTAGGCAAACACCATGTATTCGGCCTCATCGACAGTGTAGCTCACCAATGCCATTATCTACCATCTGCCGTAAGATTTTCTTCTCTCCTCCTCCTCCTCCTCCTCCTCCTCTTCCCCACTGTCCCACCCCCTTCACCACCTCACCTCCATTCCTCCACCATTTCACCATCCTCCAACCCGGCATCTCCAGTCTCCAGTCTTCAGTCTCCAACCCATCCAGCCCACCAAAGACATCATGACACCAACATCGATCTCAGTCCTAGGGTGATTGATATAATATTAGACAATCTTACTTATGCATTTCCAAATTTCATCTATACATTATTCGGGTAACGGGGAGTTGAAAATTGAGGATGAGGCGAACGGTAGAAATAGTCAACGAAGAGAATAAGAAGCACAAGGAATCCAGAACCATCAAACAATTTCGAGCATAGAGCAAAAGCAGGATCAGAAACACCCATTCATTTCACCGACATTCGGACAACTAGATATCAAGAATCCTACTCTCCCTTCACTCTCTTCATATAAAACGTATGATTTGTTTATCTCACCACCAATTCCCACCAGCACGTCAATACTCACCTCCCTCTCACCTCCCTCTCACCTCCCTCTCACCT
>NGKI01000008.1:75062-94310 GCA_002162615.1 Myriosclerotinia duriaeana
CCCTCCCCCATCCACCCGGAACCTTCGACTTCGCCCTCAGCATCGCCGTACTCCACCACTTGTCCACCCCGGCCCGCCGCCGCGAAGCCGTATCCTCCATCCTAACCACCCTCTTGCCATCCACAGGAAAAGCACTCATCTACGTCTGGGCCCTCGAACAATCCTCCTCCCGCCGCGGCTGGGATGAATCCAACCCCCAAGACGTAATGGTCCCCTGGGTCATGCGCACCGGCAAGAAACTCGCACCCGATGGAAGCATCTCAGTCCCGGCCTCGGAACAAACTTTCCAACGCTACTATCATCTGTATCGGGCCGGAGAACTCGAGGAGGATATTAAAGCGGTGGGGGGTGTGGTGGTAGAAAGTGGATACGAGAAGGATAATTGGTGGGCGATTTGTTCTCGTGGGGATACGATATAGCATCACGGTAGCGTGAGGCGCGAAGCATCAATGTATGATTACTGTGCACAGCACCCAACGGACCCGGAAAGGATGAACACGGGAAACCATCTCGGGCTCGGCACTCCCCCGAGCCCGAGAGACCGGGATGTACATGTATGGGTTCATGTACTCGTATAAGTATATGAATATGTATACTTATGTCTATGCCAACAGTACATATACAAGCAACATGACAGACGCGAGCGACGTCGATCTGGCCACGCTATCGATCAGGTCTCAGGACCCGAGTCGGGGTGTCGTAGCAGTGTCGTATAAAATCGACCGGATGGCTCCCTACCTACCCACTTCTGCTGCGATGCCGAGAGTAAAAAGTGACGCAAGGAATAAAGTTAAAGTCTAGTTAAAGTCTAAGTCAGCCCATATTACTGTTTCACAAGAACTTGACAGCTACTGTTTTACTGCTTTACTGCATACTGCCTGAACTTGGAGATTATGTCTAGGGATATAGATCAAAAAGTCTTTTGATGTGTATACAAGAGACATAAATCAAGAACTTTCTATGTTTATCCAGCTAAGATACACACACACATACACACACACATGCATACATACATGCATACATAAATCAATCAAGCAAAATAATTGTTAGGAATGAAAAGGTATAAAGATATAAACATCATAATACAATCTAGAAGATATAATTCCGAACCCCATGCGTGCCTGCAAGCAATCCTGTGCTACGCTGCCCCATCTCATCTCGTTCCATTTTAGTTCAGTTCATTTCATCCCATCCCATCCCATCCAATTCTATTCCCTTTCAGTTCATCAAGATCCCAAAGCAGCCCCAGGCCAAGGGGGACCTCATTTAAAATATCAAATCACCGCGCCATCCCAAATGCAAAGCCCACCCCCTTCATATCAATATGCTCACCGAAGCCCTCACTAATAATCCGTTCATCTAACCATCCGTTCATCTAACCATCCATCCATCCCTATCCCACCCACCCCATATCCAACCAAAATTAAATTTTCCAAAAACGCCAATCGAGTTTGCACACGTATCCTTCATCCCACATTAAAAAATCCTACTATCATGTCATCTTGTCATACCGGTCTGGTCACTGTCTCCTCCTTATCGATTCCCTCGATCCGGCTTCGGGACTCGCTCGTCGCTGGACATCAGGTCGGTTATTTAACATGCCAATCGCGGGTAAAAGTGGTCCCGGACTTGGGTAGCCACTAGAATATCCACTCGAGTGCGTCGGCATCGACATGGCATAGGCAGGCGTGCTATACGGGCTGACGCCAGTAGTCATTTCAATCAGACTTGGTAAGTATTGTCCCCCTCTGCCTGCGCCCATCATACCTATTCCACCTCCAATAGCAGCCAATGCCAGACCATCACTTGGACTAGTGGGCGGTACGGATCTGGGAGTACTTTCTCTTCGGGCGGCGATGGTGCGAGTACCGCCTCTTGAACTTGGGGTGCCTTGGGCTGTTCCTGGTCTGCTGTATCTAGAGCCAGTAGATCCGGAACCCATGGTGCTAGATGTGGATTGACTGTAGGAATGTCCCCTCGCTGGTGAAGCTCGTGAACCAGATGATGGTGCATCGAGAGTTACGCTAGATAGTGAAAATGGGACAACACCTGCACGTCTCGCCATATCATTTTCGCCCAGTTGCCAGTGCATAGCTTCAGCTGCTCGCCATGGTACTGCCATTTCCTCTGCTACTTTTGACCACATCTCTTGCTTGAATCTAGATAGCGAGGTTAATAGCCTTCTTAATTGAGCCGGAAATTGGAATAAGTAATACCTTTCGTAAAGTCTAGCAAGCTTATTCTTTCGTTCTTCGTCCCATTCACTCCTACGTTCCAGATAGTTTTGATAATGTAATCGACAACTGATAGCACTTCGACCTGGTAATCTCTTTGAAATATCCTCCCACTTCATCCCACTGCCTCTCAGATCAATGATTAAAGCATCTTCCTCAGCCGACCATTTGCTCTGCTTCTTAGCTGGAGACTCCGACGGATGGGCACCCATACTTCTTTTTCCGCCAACGCTGGGGATGGCAGCAACGTAGGTTGGTAGTTCCGGTTGTGCGGTTGATGACTGAGCGGATGTAGATCGTGTTTGATTTCTATCGGGTGGTGATGTGGTCGGGGACTCATTAGAGTCCGGGTCCTTGAGGAGGAGGGAGATATCCACGGTGATGGTGAAGTCCCTGATACCGTCAAGGCCGACGGATGATCTGCGAAGAAGAGGTGCACGGTGTGTGTCTGTGTTGCTTTTCGATTTGTAGATCATCAAATTTTCATACAACACCTGCCTAACTTTGAGGTTATCAACCAAAATCGTTCCTGAATATTCGGAAAAAAAAAGTTGTTCGTTTGTTGAAAGATAAAAGTTCAAGAGAAATATTTGAATCTTTCGATAGATGCGAGTAAGGTAGTGGCGTGAAACGGGCTAGATTATTCTTCAAGGCGTGATGGCTTGGATTGTTTGGTAAGGACTATCTTGAGACGATTTGAACCACTTCTGACAAGGGGACCACGATCCTATTTCAGGCCTTCGAAGTAGAGTGAGGTGCGTGGCTCGCGTGTATTGTAATGGCCATAAACCTGATTGGTGAAAATATATCATTGATGCAGCCAATCGCGGTAGACGAGATGGAAAGGGAAAAGAATAGAAGCCAACGCCAACGGAACAGTAATACGTCAAGTTTGCTAACGAGCTGGTTGAAGACAAGGGCATTATTGTTCGAACTCATTGATCCCCACAAGAAATGACTAGGTTAAGTGCTGGACGGACTGTCGGGAGCATGCGCGATGCAATTAGAGCCCTTGGTGGGGGGGGGGCCAAACCAGGGTACGCTAGTGTGGAGGAAGACAGGCCACGAATTCATGCATGAACTTGAACGTGAGAATATAATGCCTTTCAAATTTGTTGCATTCTAGTGCTTCCATTGTTGGGATGTTATGGAAGAACAGTTGAAACCTGGGAGCTCGCGCTTGAAACTGATTTATACTCCTTCAATCCCTCGAAGTTGTTTTAGACGTATGTCTGTGCGTAATCTGACCAAACTTGACTTTGATTGTGAATATCTGTGTAGTTCAAAAGTTGCACATTATAAAATGAAGATACTGAATGCCACAATAATGAAAACGCACATGATTTGATATCGATTGCTTGTTGCCGCCTCAATGACCAAACATTGTAGATCTGAGATTGACATCAGAGGGAAATGGAATTGGCGGTCTGATTTTGCAAGGGTATCAACAACTTTGATTCAAGGATCATATGTATGATCTTCATGGCTTGCAGCGCCTCTAAGTCCTCGATGAACCACGATCTTCCGTGGGGAAAAGACCGAAGATATCAAGCCACATAGATCAAAATGCCCTTCATTTGGGTCGTCGGTGGCTGAAAATAAACCTTACGCGACCGTTTGGGTAGAACTGTGCCTCATCTAAAGCATAAATCCTTGATGCCTAAACAGAAGAAATATGTTGCGCTGTTCGGATTCCCCGTTTGCATCTGTAGGTAGCCATTACAATGGGCACAGTTGCATACCCAGTCATTCCTTCAACAGAAGCCTTCGGAACTCTACATCTGGCGGTGTAAATCTGTATCGTCATGTGAGACGGCGCCATAATCGTGTAGCTGGTTTGAGTCGGTAAAGCTTTTTTCAGAACATTAGGGAAACATGGTATCCATGGACACAGCCTAAATGACTAGCACCCCAAATGGCAAACACGGCGAGCACTCAATCAAAGCTTTCTGCAGTTCGGATTCAGCCCTGACAAACTTCATCCGGGAGGATGGGGGCGGTGAATGCCCAGTATACGCTTTTGGCTTTCATCTCGCCTCAAAAAGGGTATAACCTGTCAGATCAGACGAGAGTACCAAATTATCGCTGTCGCACGGCCTTGGGAGATAGCGCCTCAAGCAAGCCTCGCCAATTGCGTGCATTAGTATGATAGCAAGATTTGACAACAATAGCATAGCTGTGCTGTCATTGTTGATTGCGGCGGTGTCTCAGGTAGGATACATATCTGCGGATATCCGTTTGCCATGTAGCTGTGCCCATTTGTTTCCATTCACAATGGTCATTGTTGTATGAAAGCAGCATTCTGCATTCTGCATCTTGCATTCATGAAAGCCTGAGTAAGGCGGCTGTCAAAATTAGTATCTGCTAAGTCAATTGCCACATGCACAAGTATAGGTGGATATAAGCGTGGTTCGGTTTGCTGCCGATATTATGCCTTGATAGGATGATCTCATCATGAGTTCTCTAGCCATGACCCGTCGGTGTAGAATCATGTAGATTTTTTCAAGTTGAGAGGCTGAGTAATGCAATGCAGCTATCGTGTTTATCGCTCCCTCGTCCCGAATTAAATATAGTCCGATGATTGTGGGGAAAGATCTTGCGAACCAAACTCAAGATCAAGCTAAGTAACTTAACTCGCCTTGGTGTATGTTCAAAGATGCAAAGATGCAGGACTGGATCATGGATCATGGATGGATACAAATCGCGTGGCACTTCGGTCAGTGGCGCATAATTATATAGGGCAGGGCTATGGAAAAAGAACTCGTCTCAGAAAAGCCAACCCCATGTCTGTTTGAGCGGTGTAGTATGCTATGCAGTCCCAGAGGAGACAATCAACTAAGTATAGTAAATTTCGAAATTTCGAGAAGAATAATTGGGTCGAAAAGAGTTCGAGGATAACCTCTCATTCAAGTTTCAAAACAGGTTCCAAAATTATTCATGCTGAGTTCCCGTATCCCTTTTTGATGGGGGGGGGGGAAGTTGTCCAATGGAGTGGAGTTTGGAACAAGTCAACAAGTCAACAAGTCAACAACTCAATCTACAAACGAAGGTTAGCCAATTGGGACAACAACCGTTAGAGATCCTTTCTCCTGATCCTCTTTTTCATTTGTTTTCCCATCAGGTTTGAGCCTTGCGACAACAATATCCATTTAATTGGGTCACTGGTCAGAGACTTCGCCTTGTCACACTGTAATAAGTTAATTCAGCGATCAATGGATCAATGGATCAATGGATGAATGGATGAATGAATAGATCAATGGATCAACAACAGCTCACGGTCCTTGGAACTTCCAAAGCATTGACTCTTCAATGTGGGTGGGGGATGAAGAAAGTTCAATAGTTCCAGGATTTGAGGTTTGAGATTTGAGGTTTGAGAAAATTGTAGATGGAAGGATGGAATCCGATGGATGGATGGATGGATGGATGGATGAAGATTCGAAAAAAGATGTGGATGATGAAGATATTCTAATTTTGATTAAATTTCCAGGGTTGATGAGAGTAAAAGGAAGATTGAAAGGATAGAATAGAACTGTAAAAGATGCAAAAGCAGAAGTAAAAAAAGAAAGAAACATTCTAACAATAATGAAGTATGGAAGATACCAGTTCCATACCAGGTGAGCAGGTGTTTTCCCTGTTTCTTACTTACTTACTGCTTTCCTTCCTTCCTTCCTTCCTTCCTTGAAGTTCCTTCCTTTCTCAGATTCTTCTTGATGGTGTGTTCAACCTGGACAATACATTTTGGGAAATGTAAGAATGTAAAGAATGTAAGAATAGTCACTTGGCAAGTACAATCAATGCCACCGTCCTAATTCGGATCAACTTGCTTCTCAGAACACGGAGAACAGGCAGGGGTTATTGAAGAAGTGTGGCTGGTGACTTGAATATGCAACACACCCACACCTAGAAGATTTTGGTAAGTAAATTGTGCAACTCTGCAACTCTGCAACTCTGCAACTTCCAAAATTTCTATGGGTCGACGACAACAATCATTTTCGACCCATATTCATTCGTGTTTCTACCAAGAAAAGTAGAAAGTATCAGTGACACCTCATCTGTCTCCATAGCCCATTTTTTTTTCTTCTTCCTGTTCTCCATTGAATCTTCATAACCTTCCAAGGTTAACCATATCGGATATACGAACGAGAAAACGGCAGTTGACATTGGCATTGGCATTGGCATTGACATTGATACTGACATTTACCATTTTTTTCCCCTCCCCATCCATCAAATCTGCCACAGAAGCATAAAAGTCATCCCGCCTTCAAACAGAACCTGGTAAGAATAACCTGGACAGTGGACACTGGAAACCCATTCAACATTGAGATACCAATGTAAGGTTACGAAGTACCATCAACTGGGTTATAATTAACTGGTCCTGTAGATCATTCCGAATCCCTTCCACGTTCCAGGGCCTCCTTTATCGATAAGAAAATCCTATTGGAGGAATCAAACTGGATCACATCGTCGATTCGTCATAGACTCATAGAGCTTTCTCGCAGATTTTCGCTTCTTTTTTTGATTGTGTAACGTGTAACGACAACCTTGGAACCTCTTAACATCCTCGGCCTCCTAACCTACCTCCTACCTTGTCGCCTTACATCGGGAATTTTTAATTTCCATCATTCAAGTTTCATTCAACACATCCAAAGCCTCATCCGTTACGTTACGTTGCGTTGCGCCTTATTAAATTCTTTCCCAATTTCCCCTCAACAACCATGAGTACCGGTACCGGTATGCAGACAACAGGGGATATACCCATGATTGTTAAATCAGAGAACTCCGGATCAGAGCGTCGTATTACACCTTCCTGGTCCATTGGTCAACTAAAATCTAAGCTTGTTCCCGTGACTGGTATTCCTTCTTCAGATCAAAAACTCACTCTGTGGATCAACAATCAACAATCCGTCGACATCCAAGCTCTAGATGAAGAAAATACTCAACTAACAAACTTTCCACTGGCACCTCACGCCGTTATTCACGTGAGTTCGGAAATTTTCTTTTCTAGCTTCGTAACGCGAAACATGTCGTGGTACTCTAAGACCTTATCATTCTGCAAGGCTGTCCGTTCACTTACGCCCACGGAACTTGTTTCTTCTACATAAACAATATGAGACGTGATCTCCGCTATCCCATCCTCTAATAGATAAGGTTGGCTCCTCAGCATCATATGATAGTTCATGCCGATGTGTGCCGGTCTACCCCAATAGTTCATCCATGATCCCTCTGCCATTAAGACGACAAATCTTAAATTATAGCGCGTTGGACTCGCGGGAATAGCTTAACGTGGGTTAGTTCCTGCCCTACACTATAGCTAGGCCAAGTGTTCCATGGAACCTATGCCATTGAGACGATAACTCTTAAATCATCTTCCGCTGGACTCGCCGAAATAGCTTGACGTGGGTTAGTTTCTGGCCCTATACTGTAGCCAGCTTGGCCAAGTGTTCCATCTTACTTCTAGTGGATAATTTATCACGGACATGTCAAGTTTTGTTCGTTGTCCATGAACTATTTGCCGTAGTCTGAGCTCCATTCTGCTCCATTCAAGTGGATATGTTATTGCATTATCGTTGGTCTCAGTCTGAGTCACGGTGCGCTGTATCCGAAATCCAAATAAGCACTCCAAGCACATACCCACTGTTCAAGTCTGGCAATCCTCGATGAAGGACACGTATCCATCTTATGTCTTTCCTACCAGGTTGCCCTAACAACCCTTTGTACCGACACACCCGCAATATTATCTTGGCTAACAAAACCCCCTTAGGTAACTGATACCCGCGCCCCAGGACTCCGAGAAAATTACACGGATGTCTCCGCCGTGGAAAAATACACTCTTCCTGTAGAATCCTACGAAAAACGAACAGACAGTGTTCTCGCGTGGAAAAAGAACGAAAAGCTCGGACGCTTCAACCCTGATGCTCCCACTCTTCTCGACGCCAAACTCGCCGTCTACGATAATGAGATTAAGGAAAAGGGTATCGCGGTAGGCAAAAGATGTCGAGTTGGAGAAGATGATTCCCGAAGAGGTGAGGTGATGTATGTTGGTGATGTGGAGGAAATCCCTGGTGGAGCGGGTAAATGGATTGGAGTTAAGTTGGATGAACCTGTCGGGAAGAATGATGGAAGTTTAGGTGGAAAGAGATATTGGGGTAAAGAAGGGGATGGAAAATTTGGTGTCTTTGTTAGACCTGAGAGAGTTACCGTGGGAGATTTTCCAGTCTTGGATGATCTTGAGGATATGGAGGAGATGTAAATATATTGACTACTTGCATTATGCATAACATAGCAACTGCGACTCTGGCAGTATGGTCTAACCTAGATACCTTTTATCGCGATGCATATCTACAATAAATCAAGCTTTTTTCTCTCTGTTTAAAAACTTATATCGCTGCATGGCATTCATTTCCACCCCTTTGACACGAAGAGCATTCCTATTTCCCCCAACACCAACACCAACACCAACACCAACACCAACACCACCATCCTTCGACTCTTTCATCTTCTCAGTCCTTTCATACTTATCCCATTCCTTGCTCATCTTACGCAACATATTCAACCGTTGCCTCTCCTGCGACTGCGCCATCTTCTCCGCCGCAATAGCCGAGGGACTACACCCCTTCCGTAGCATCTGATCTATCTTGCGTCTATTCTTCGCCGCGCGCTGCACGCCAGATTTTTCTTGCCAGATGGGCTGGGTAAATGCAGATGCATCGGTATCGGTATCTGCATCTGCATCTTTATCAAGATCCCTGAGCTGGTAACCCCGATTGGAACTGGGCATGGGGATTCGATCTTCTGCTTGTCCCATTCGTCGGACGGGTCTTGGGGTGAAGGGACCTCGGTAGACTTCACGGATTATACTGCTGGGATCGTGGCGGGGGAATAGGTCGTTGATGTCATCTGATGCTCTGTTTATTTTCCATCCTGGTGTTGATGTTGATGTAGATGGGGTGGGCAATTCTTCAGTTGGCCGTGTTGAGATGGGTGTTCCGGATTCGAGAGCTGAACCGGCTGATTCGTCAATATACCGATTTTGCTCCCGCTGCCCGACATGTGTATTTTCGCTCTCAAAGCTGCCCTTCTGTTTAGCACTCCAACCTAGTGGCTTCTTCTTCTGCCCATCCTGATACCAGCCCGCCTCGTGACAAAACCTCTCGACTTCCATCTCCACCCTTTCCCACCTCTCTTTTGACTCGGGATCCCTAATCCAATTCTCCAATGCCTTTAGCGCTTCCATATCCTTCTTCATGTCCTTCGCATTCAGATTTCCACCTAAGAGTGTAAGCCCATGTACCCGCAATGACAGTAATAGCACGTAAATTGCCAATGTCCGTTTTGTGCCCTGGTCGAAGCCAAGTTCTTTCAGGATGTCACAGATTTCATAGGTGACGGGGAGGTGGACTAGCTGATGCACTGAACTTGGAGACCAAAAGGATTGGAACACCATGTCTTTTTTAGGGTAGTTCCATAAATTGAGTCCGGTGTTGCTCCCGCTGATATTGGTGAGGTAGCGATTCATGTATACTGATGGGACGACCTTCTTCTCATCGGCTTTGGATTCCTTTTCATTCGAGACGCCATCTTGCGCTTGATATTCACCCATAGATTTTCTCCAGGAGCGACCGTCATATTTTTCTTCTTCTTCAAGGAAATCATCCTCGCCAATGTTCGTCAATTGCCTACTCGTAATTCCCAAGCTTCTTACAGGATGCGGGACATAAGTCGACAGAACATCCCACGCCTCTTTCGTTTCCGCTTTGGTGGGATACTGCGAATAGAAAATTACACAATCAATATATGTATCCTTTTCATCTTCCGACGTCCTGAGATTCTTAAGCGATGAAGCGATGGAGCTGTGGATTTGCTCGGGTATTGGTGCTGTGAGGTTATATGGTAAATTTCTTGCTATATGTTCCAACAACGAGTTTCCTCTTTCGCTCCTAGGGATCCTATGGAAATGTTGTCCTTCGGGTGGTGCGAATGTGGTTTGAATCTTTGGCTTCGTTAGACATTTTTTCTGATTTCTCACACAAAGTGATGGGGAAGAAACTTTTCAAAAATTTGCAACACAAAGACAACAAAAATCAAATCTCATACATAAAGCTCCTCCCTCTTCACAATCTTCCTCCTAATCGCCTTTCTAATTCCATTACCCACAAGCTTTTCCTCATACTTAAGCGGTTCGGATCCAGTTTCAATACCCCTATATCCAAACTTTATAGCTTGATAGACTAGAGCTTCGGTTTTGCTCCCTTTGTATGATGTGCTGTATATGATTCTCGGGACGGTGATTTGGGAGGGAGTCCCGAGATTTACGATGGAGGGTTGGAGGATACTACATAGCTTTATGAGTTGATTGGAGTATTTTCTCGTGACTGAGCTAGGGAGTCGACGATACATTTATATCTGGTTCTTTTCTGGCTGAGACTACTGGGTACTGTACTTATTACCCGTGGACCTAGGTAGTAGTTGGGAAGAGTGGAAAGAGAAGGAGATTGGTAAGCATCAGTATTAGTAATTGATGAAGTGAATGAAGTGGGATTTTGATGTAGATGCGCGCACCAAATTCCAATTGTTTGGTTATGGCAGGATGAAAAGAAAAGATCCGAAATCTTGGATGATCGTCGTGTTAGATTTCCCGATATAGTAATTCCGAGGTATTTCCGTAAGGTTGGGGTTCATCGTTGGGGTGAGAAGGTTGGCGGGGTAATAAATATTTATGAACACCTGCATTCCAGGTTGCGCCAAGTGCTACCTATGTACGTCATTATCACTTCTTGAGACCATATATCTCAGCTGAATTTTTACAACCAATTCTCACCAGTTTATGTATCTGTCTTTCAAGCTCATCACAAGTAATTGAAGTTATACAAAAAGAACACAATGGCATCCAAATCATACGAAGTTAAATGGGGTATCTTGGCAACAGGAGGCATCGCAACCAGTAATCCCTCTCTATTTTCCCATGCTCGAGAGCAGAATTGCTAACCTTCTCCAGCCTTTTGCAAAGATATCCTCTGCAACCCCGCCACCCGCAACGTCCACGATATCCAACACACCATTGTCGCAGTGGCATCTTCCTCATCCGCTTCCCGCGCCGAGTCCTTCCTCAAGGAAATCAAAGCTCCCGCCGGCATCAAAGCCTACGGTTCATACCATGAACTCGTCAACGACCCCAACATCGACGTAATCTACATCGCCACTCCTCATTCTCACCATTTCCAAAATGCCATGTTAGCGCTGCACGCAAACAAACATGTTCTTTGCGAAAAAGCTCTTACTGTAAATGTTGCGCAAGCTCGTAAGTTATTCGAAACGGCTAAAGAGAGGAATCTGTTCTTCATGGAAGCGGTATGGACGAGGTACTTTCCATTGAGTATTCAGATCAGGGAGTTGGTGAAAAACAAGGAAATCGGAGAAGTCCATCGAGTATTTGCAGATCTCTCGATATCTGAAGCAAAAGAAGATGGAACCCTTACATTCCCCCTCGAAAACCGCATGGTGAACCCTGCCTTGGCGGGCGGTGCTCTCCTCGATCTCGGTATCTACTCTATAACCTGGGTATTTCAAATCCTCTACCATTGTCAACCCTGTTCCTCTTCTGAGCGCGAAGTCCCTAGTGTACTTGCGGCCGTGCAGAAATATGAGAAAACGGGCGTCGATGAACAAACAAGTATTATATTACAATTCCCCAAGAATAAAAGTATGGGAATTGCAACGACGGGAATGAGAGTTGCGACGCAGCCAGATGCACATGGCGAGGCGAGTAAAGATGAAGCGCCCAGTATCAGAATCCAAGGTACCAAGGGGGAAATCCAAGTTTTTGGACCGGCTTATCGCCCACTGAGATACAGGGTGTTTAAAATCGCCAACAAGGCAGGGGATTTCGAGGCGGTGGATTGTGCGATTCCTCAAGATCCCGAGCGAGAGAATTGGGGACATGGGATGGCGTGGGAGGCGGATGAGGTGGGAAGATGTTTGAGGGATGGGAAGAGGGAGAGTGAGGGGTTGGATTGGAGGGAGAGTGAGGTGATTATGGGGGTTATGGATGAGGTTAGGCGGCAGGGGGGTTTGAAGTATGGTGAGGAGATTGAGTCGGATATTTTTGATGAGAAGAGTGCTTTGAATGGGAAAGCTTGATTTAGAGGTTTAGATGGGTAGTATCTGGGTTCGAGAACGCAAATGTATAAATCGCAGGCTGGTCTTGCGTTTGCAAGTTCAGAGTTCCATTAATATTTGTTGAAGAACTATCAAGATTATAGGATGTCTCGATGATCACAGGGAGGCTTAATTCAAGACCTCGAAGCTTTGAGGTTGTAGGACTTGGGAACCTTAATGGGTAGTGAGGTGCATGCAGATAGTATAACGTGCTCAAATCCCATGTCTCTTTCCCCCAAACTCCTGCATTTAGAATATCAACGCTATTTAACCCTGCACACATCCAACCGTCCAAAAATGACACCACCAGCCGACATAATAACCTACATCGGCATCCCCCATCCTCTACAATTTCATCATTGCACCCACTCATCATTTCATCAGGCCGAGGTTGAAGCGCCAACTAAAATAAACGCTTTGAGTTTTGCAAATTGCTTGCTTGAAGATACGATCGTTCGCAGTCGCCTTGTGGATGGGATTGTGGAGCTGGAGTTGGAACTACTGGTGTATTGGCTTTGGCTTGAGCTTGACGGGTATGGAGGTGTGCAGGTGTGGAGGACTGGAGGACATGGAGGCTGGCTCTTGGAGTGGGTATGAATATGCTGGGAAAGATGATCGGGGGTCTTATATTAAAAGAAACCTGGCGGATCGCGTCCCAAAGACATTTCAGATATCATCCGGATTATGGGTACCGGAAGTATCATTTCAATTCGAATCTAGCTTTCTACTGTAGTATTTCCTCCAGAACGAATGACCCTCGGAAATAAACCTTCATGTCGAAGGCTTTCGAGCACTAAAATCCGGTTGTCCTGGTGGCAATAAGACTCTTGAGTGTACATGTATCATCGTATAACCAATTCCTGTTCCTAGAAGTTGTAATGTCAAGTTTGGAGAATCGAGATGCTTTATATTTGAAGTGCCATAGAATGAAAGATGATCGGATGAATAATACACCGCTTTACAATACCTCGAAAACGTTCAAAGACACGGATTATGAGAGCTAAATAAGACTCGAGAGAATGGGTGTTGGAGGGCGATGATCAAAGAAGGCATAGATAGCCCTGGAGGCTTCAGTGTATCTGGAATATGAATAGTTATTTCATCTGACAGCCGGATCCGTTGATATCTCCATCAGCAAGCCCTCCACTGGCGATGCAGATTTCACCCTCCTAATGAACACAAGACGAACTCCTCCCTCTAACAGCAGGCGCAATTGTATCATAACCCAGATGAAGCCACTCCCAGTGAATCCCTCCATGCCTATTCATCTCGGCACAAAGCGGCCCGGCGCAAAGCGGTCGCANAAGCCGCATCGGCAGGCATACTATATAATTACAAATATGACCGACAGATTTCGGGATTGGTTGGTACAGTGGTAGTATGTGCAACTCGACTTCTACTATCTGAGAAGCCCCATCCTGAGACGTGGCACTCGAATTAAGCCCCCGGGGTAAATGCTGCCACAATGTGACATGTATGCGTGCATGTAACCAAACAAGGTAATATTTATTTATTTAATAGCTTATTAGAATTAGATGATTGGAGGAAGGGGGGCAAGGGAAGGCAGTTGGAGGGCGGTGGACGGTTGGAAGGAGGATTGGAGGAAGGAGGATTGTTGGAAATGGTGGGGCGGGGTGAAGGTAGTATAACATCTTCATCACAATACATATCCAAGCATAGATCAAAGAGAAGCAGAAACAGTTTCTCAGTGTTCAAACATTCAATGACACTGAGAAGTTTCAAGCATCTAACATATATATATTTTTTTCAAACTTTTTTTCAACCACTTTACTGTGAGGTGGGTGTGGGTGTGGGTAAGGGAATGACTGACAATAACACTGCGGAATATGAGCATCTTTTCACAGACGGATTGGATTTTGTCATTCTGCCTTTGATTCTTGAGCACTCGCTTATTTGAAAAATTGAGTGGGTCTTCATTGTGGTGGTTGGTGAGAGCCTCTTGAGTGTTTTGATAGTTGGAAGCGAGAGTGCGACGACGACCCGCCCGACTCCAATTTGACTTTTTATTTAAAAACGTTTTAAACGGCAAAACAAATTTGCAACCTTGATGATTTGCAAGATAAACAAACGATTTTCAAACAACAGCATCTGGGATCGAGAATGGCTTAATATCAACATACATACCGCGCGACATTCGACCTTCCTTGGGTTTTGAGACCGTATGCACTTCTTACGGGAGACAATTACAAAGAGTCAAGCCATTACTATTTCGAGAAATGTGGACAGAGCACAATGGAATAGAGACAAGAATACCGTGCAAGTGGACGTACTTATTAATGGCAAGGCACAATTTCCATGTCGAAACAATCTCGAGACTTCAAGATATGCCAAGATGTGCTTGGCACGTGACTAGTTTGGAAGTTTGCGGAGAATAAAGTTTGCGCTACCCCATGTGGAGGGCAAGTACAGCATGCAATGAAGTGCTTAAATATTCTAGATCCCATGTGGCAAGTCCGCCGAGCTTTGAAAGTTTCGGTAGGCGATAATCAAGGGATCAAGGGAAAGGTTGAAGAAAAAGATATAAAACACCAAGACAAATGGACAGCGACGACGCTGGGGGCAAGCCAAGTTGCGACCCACGAGCTTTGGTATACCAAGCTTCCCCAAGTTTTCATACTTTGTTTGAAAGTCTTTCCAGGTTTGGCAAAGTCGTAAGCTGAGAAAGAAAAAGTCCGAAGAAGCCGAAAAAAAGAGATCCGGATGAGCCGAGAACAATGATATGTCATGGCTTAGGTTATCCCTTTGAGTGTGATGTACAATTGGATGGCCGAAAGGGGCTGAGTGAAATGCAAATAAAGAGAAGGTTTTGATGTAGCTCAGGGCTGTGTTCTAGAGTTGAGGGAAAGAAAAGAAAGCAGTTCGAAGCTAAAGAGGGGGGAGGGTGACAACAAGCGACATGATTGGATAACAACATGATTGAGAACCTTGGCTCTTGCTGGGCTTTTCTTGATGAGAAGTTGAAGAAATAATGAATAACTGGAAGCTTTCGTTATTTCAATAATAATCTTACATAATGTTTCGTGTTTTTGGGTGAAGGATACCTAGGTATAATAGGAGAAAATGAGGGAACTGAGGAAATGAGGATTAAGTTTCATCACTAAGCGACGTTTAAGTGGTAATCTGTGTGGCCGAACAAGGAAGGAGATCTCGAGGAGATTATATAGTAGGTATGCAGCAGATGTCATCGTCAATGATTATTATGTAAGGTTAAATAAATAGCCTATTAAATCCGAGGCTGAGGCTGGGGTGAGAGGGGGGCGGAATGATGATTTGTATTACTTTTTCTTTGTCCCATCATTTCCAGAATCTTAATATGCATATGCCGGCAGTCTTCATCCGTTTGAATAATACTAGTTAAGGCTATGTAGGTATGGTGTATGGTAGGTAGGTACTCCGTAGCGCTGTACAGTAAGATTCATCAACCTTTGGAATCATCAAGGACTAAGAATTATTTAATATTCTGTTGATTTCTTCTCTCCACGTTTCTTCTCTTTCTTCATATTTCATCTCTTCGATAGCTATAGCTATAGTTGAATACGACGACCACTACCTACGTACTACACATCATCCTCATCCCCTCCCCATAACGATACTTTTTACTTTTTACTTTCTCACTTTTTACTTCCACTACCATATCTCTTTCGTCACATGTACAACAATAATAATAACAACGACGACGAGGCAAGATACGAATGCCGCAGAGTGGAGTGATCCAACGGACTCTTTAACGGAACGCACGGAGCACGGAGGCTCATATTGCCGACGCCTTACGCTAATCCAAACTAAGTTTGACCACAACATTGGAATCATCTCTAAAACACCTTCCGCCAAGAAGAGTTTCACTTCACTTCACCTTGATAAGTGGTGGGAACTATCCCTCTCCCTCTCCCTCTATCACTATTAAGTATTTCGCTTGTCTCAATTAAATGGATATGTGAACTTTGGAGTGAGAGATTGTCATTTGTTTACAATTTCTGCTTTCTTTTCATCTTGCTCTGTTCTCTGTTCCTTGATTTCTCAATCTATCAGCTCAATCATGTTTATACCGGATAATGGAGGGAGCATGGTGAAATGCTTATCGACCCTCCTGGTCTTCGTCCCTTTGGTCGCTGGTCAGACTACCACTAGCACTAGCACTACCACTACCACGCCTTCTTTCACGCCTTCGAATGCCACTTTGCCGGCTTCAATGGCTACACCTGGTATTGAATTGACTTTAATATCTGGTTCTACCGCGATCGACGTGTACAGCATTGCCCCGCTCACTTCAGTGGCGGGAATGGGACAGTCCACTAGTTCTTTGAGTGTATGTAATACAATCCTAATTCTGATTGTATAAGTCATGAGAGAGAGTGCTAATATAGCATGAATAGCAACTTAGCATCAACGGATCAATTACCTTAACAGATGCGACATCCGCGAGCAATTTATCAACAAATGATATAGCCTACATGAGTTGCGACCCGAACGAAAGCTCCAATATCAATTCATCAAGTGCTATTGTAATGGCAGGAAATGCGAAGCCCAGAGCTATACTGTTGTATAGCTTATCTTCTCAAGAGTGCGCTCTCAGCGGGGATTCTAGTTATGGCTCGATTTACACAATGGTGACTGCCTCCGATTCAATGGATTTGCTCAGTATTCTACAAAACCAAACTTCCGGTTCACTGTTAGCGGCAACAATCGATTCCAGCCAGAGCTCGTCGAGCTCTGGCAGTTCAGCATCGCAAACCAGCAATGATGGTGGACCGGCACCAACCACAGCTGTTGCTATGAGCATTCTCTATAGCATTACTGGGATAATTACCTTGCTATTCTTGGTAATCATAGCTACTGGTGCTATCCGTGCTCATCGACATCCGGAAAGGTATGGACCCAGAAACGCCCCAGGAAGGCCAAGGCAAAGTCGAGCAAAAGGTCTTGCACGAGCTATGTTGGAAACTTTACCCATTGTGAAATTTGGGGACCCAGAACCGGTGAAACCAGGGAGTCATGATATCGAAATGGAGAATGGCAGTGTTCATCATGCTCCTATTGGTACAGCAGCCGATGCTACGACCGAAAACACTCCCAAATCTCCAAGCACTGTGGCAGTCGTAGCGACGACTGCAAATTCCGGTGTTGGATCAGATGCACAGCCCAGTTCTGGGTTAAATGAGGCCTCAAATGAGGCCTCAGCAGCTCCGAGGGACGGTGACCTGCTCCAATGCTCAATTTGTACAGAGGACTTTGCTACGGGTGAAGACGTTCGAGTCCTTCCATGCCATCACAAGTACCATCCTGCTTGCATAGACCCTTGGCTGTTGAACGTTTCGGGAACTTGTCCATTATGGTAGGCTATTATTCTTTTATGTGTGAACACAAACTAACTTAAATAGTCGTCACGATCTCCGACCTACAGCAACACATGCCCAAAATGAAGATGGCGAGCTTCCACCTCCACTCGATGCACGTGAAGGGGAAGCAGCTGTTCAGCATACTGCTGGTAATTCTGAGAATGGGGAGGTTGGCTCTCGTCATCGCATTTCTCGTCTAATCCGTCTTCGTCATGCTCCTCCTGAAGAGAGTATTGCTGCCCTTCGCGAATTGGCGCTTGAGCAATCTCAACAAGGAGGCACTGTCACAGCCCAGGACGGAACTGAAGAACAGGGCCGAAGAGCTAAATTAGCTGGTCGACTCCGAAGTACGTTCCGGATAAGAACGCGAACACAAGTCGTACCACCCCCTACTGAGCCCGGCCCAGCAGCATGAAGCAGTTCAGGGAAGCGATGATACCTGAGGCTTTCCACTCCATGCAAAATCATAACGACTTTCATCTCTTACATTATATGACCTTGAATAGTGAATTTTAACTTCGGTGTTTCTCGAACAATATCATCAAAATCAGAGTATAAAGTCTCGGAACTGAGTGGCGCGGACTAACGGACGAATGAATGAATGACGGATGGAATGGAATGGAATGGATGACATGGAACGGATGGATAGATGGAGTTATTGACGTCGAAACTATTTTAGCCCCTTAATTTTTACTGCAAGCGAGAATGGGGTTTGGCCTGGTTTGGTTTTGGGCGGTGTCTTTCATTGCATTCGGGATTTTGTGTCTTTGGAAGATGTGGAGTAGGGGAGTCTATGGCAAAATTAGGAGTCGTGGGGGCTAAAGGTGAACTTCTGAAAGTGGTTGCAATATTTTACAATTGTAACATATACTGAGCATGTTATCTATGTGAGGTAGGCGAGATAGATACGATATATTGTGCCTCTCATTACTCATTTATCTTGTGTAGGTTTAATGCTCTCCTGCCATACCAATAAACGCTTTATGAGTATTACCACAGTAGGCTGAGCTAAAAGGATGTCCTTTATGTAGTGATGCATATTTGTCGCCTGTAGATCATAGGCCGCCAGTGATATTCCGTCAAGCTTACACTGTTTCTCATTTGAGATAACACAGCATACTCTGGGACACGTCAATCTACTTCTTTTCATTTGCATCCCATCCTCATCCCCATCCATCCTCAATCTTCATCATTTCCCTTACATTCATCGAATCCTTCTGCCCCTTCCTCTCTACACCCCGGCCAGCTTCAACTACACACTAACAACTCCCCTACGCTCGAAAAACAAAATCATAAAAAAACTCCCATATTCGCTATCATCTGTAAAGTCCTCTCCAAATCCATAACCCTTCTTCTAAATCAACCCCTTCCTAGCGAGCTCCACCTTCCTCGCCGCCTCGCCGGCTTTAAAGCCCCCTTTACTAATGCAAATGGCATTTCCATCCGCCAACTCGAATTTCTCTTCGTAAACTGGGTGGGCGCAGGGACAGTGGTGGGGGAAG
>NGKI01000008.1:96100-106217 GCA_002162615.1 Myriosclerotinia duriaeana
ATCTATCTCTCTGGTCTTGCTATGAGGACTTGGATGGGAGGCTTATGTCAGGCCTAGGTGTGATATGAACGGAATGCAATTTCGACGAATGAGATGTGTAAATAGGTGATATCCGAACCGATTTTATGGTAGCGAAGCACATCATCACATCATACCAAACTGAAGGATAGAAACGCTTTACTATACCATGAGCAGTAGTACTTTCTTTCTAAACCCTCTCTACAAATCTCCCCTTTCAAACGCGTTTCGATATCCAATCAAAAAAATCATCCTTCAAGTGAGTTTGATGTTTCCGCCATGGTTTGATTAGCTTCCCCAGAACTTACGTTCCCAAAGTTTTATAGGGTAAAGTTGAGTCACCGGGTAGGTTGGCTCAAATGGATAAATGGATCGAGTGTTCCCGGTGAGCTCCAGCTCCATTATACTAGGGTTTCATGTGTGCTCACCGGGAGCTCACTGGTAGTGCTACTTTTTTACCCCTTCTACCCCTTCTACCCTCCTTCCCGGGGAACCCCCTTCATTTCCATAGCTCCTGAACTTTCCTTTTCCTCTCACCATCTATCTATCCCTGGTAACCCAGCCTTTTTTCCTTTCTTTTTTTCTACTCCACTGATTTTTCGAATTTTGAACTGGATTTTCGTGGCTACTTTGGGTTTGGCAAGGCACAGAAACTAGCTGGTTTGTGACAAGAACCGTTTTCATTTCGATTGGGTTCGAGAAGGCAAGCGTGTCATGTTTTTTTTTATCTGCATATGTATATCCTTTCCTGGCGTCACAGTAGGAGCTGCAAGCGCCAACTTCATGCTCCTGCATAGGCGTGCAGCCACGCAACTCGGGGCGTGGATGATATGAGACACCGAGGATCGTGTTGGATGATGACAATGCGACCGGATTCGAATTCGGAACAACCCAGACCCCTCAGAGATTTATGTCAGGGTGCGGAGAGGGTTCTGGACCGAAAAGATTGGTGTGCAGGTTTGGAGAAGAGCCTGCATCAGGAAGGTTGACATGCAGGTTTAGAAATAACTCTGAGCCTTGAGGTTTCGTCTGCAGGCTTAGAGGGGACCTTGGGCCCGGAAGATTTATACTCGGTCTTGGAGGTAATTCTGGATCCCAAAGATTCACTGGTAAGTTTGGAGACGAATCTGGGCCTCGGAAAATTCCTTCGGGACTTGGGGATGTATCTTGACCAGGAAGGTCTATCTGAAGGCTTGAATGTTAACCCAGGAAACCTGGAAAATTCATCTGCAGGTATAACGAAGCGGGGCCGGGATGATTCCTCTGCCGTTGGAAAGAAAACTCTTTATCTGAAATGTTTCTCTGTTGCTGCAAAGAAGAATCTGGGCATTGAATGTTTAGATGCATATTTATAGACGAATCTTGGCCTTCCGAAATCAGATGGAACGTGTGGAGAAGGAATGATTCGTGTCGAGTTCTGATGTGATGGTGAAACAGAAATTGTTGGTCGAACGGTAACTAAGGAGGCGGCAGTTTCTGGGGCGCGAATAAAAGATATTGAGTAGGTAGGCGTTGCCTGGTTCGAAATAGGAGAGGGTCGAGGTTAACCTCGGAGGCTTGAGTGAGAAACTAGTCGTCCCCGTGGGAATTTTGGGATTTGGAGGTTGCCGTTCAAGTGCAGATTCGTCGGCATTCTTTTCCGGTAGAAGAGTACCTGTACTCTTTGGAGCAACATCCTAATTTTATATTAGGTAACCAAAATCAATCGGAAGGATATACATACATGATTTACTTCTTTCTCCAAATGAGTTCTTTCCTCTTTTATCTCTTTCCCCTTTTCCTATTTCCTTCCCTTGCTTGCGTCGTCTCTACTCGAGGATATCGTGGCCGCTCTCTTTTCCCTTTCTTTCCGTGCGACATCTGTACGAGAATATTCGGACATCTTGAAGAAGCCTCATGGGCTATGGGTCGTGAAGAATGTTGGAAGAAGTTTGTCAATTCCACGAAGCTTCTGACGGTGCGAAAATTCATATGAGGAAGCAACAGTACCTAGGTATCGGCAGAGACGACCCTAGGTCACGCACACCATAGAAACGGCAAATTTACCCAACCAACAATTTTCAGAGCTCAATCTCCATCCCGAACTTTGATCAATCCACCTACTTTCATATGGTTCAAGACTAGTAAGGACGATAAATGGGTTTGCCATTTTTCGAGCCAATACGCTCTGTCATCATTCTCACCCAGACCATATCGCATACTGTACTTTCAGATCAATCAACTAGTGCTGGTGTATCAAATACTAAAAACTGGAGAAGAGTGAGCGACGAAACCAGCTCCAAACCGGTCCCTAACCTTTGTTAGTACATTCCCAGATCGTCGCACATCCACTGGCATATTCGAAACGGGTGAACCATCCATCAATCAAAGAGGCCGAGAAACTCCTCAAGCCAATTCGCACAAATTTCAACACCAAAATCGCTCAATTCATACAACCAACACCAGCAAGCAAACATCTCAAACTCATATATATATTGTTAAACTTTGAATGCATGCATGGCTAGGACTACAAGCATCTCCAATCGAGACGCATACATACTTGGCGACAACTACGTCCCCCAAAATTACTTCTACATGCTCCCTGTTTTCAAAAACGCCTTAAAATGCGATTATTTTATACAATTATTCCGACCATCCGACCATTCCATCCAGTCCATGCCCACCATGTATTACCACTAGACCCTACCCAGATTATTCGTTACACATTGCCACAAAGCGCCATAAAATGCACATATCTCGTTCATCCTTATTTCATCCTTTCAAATCTTTCTTTTGGTCGTCACATCTGATTCTCATCTTCGGTCGAGGATGCAGGTTGCGTTCAGACACATGTCCATTCGGCAAATACGCACCATCTAGCACTTCTATCGGCTAAGACTAGTCCTCTCCATATACCCCTTTCACCACATTTAATTATCGTCTCCCATGTCCCCCCATCTCCGCCCTCTAAATTCGTGCTGACACCTCCGTTTCTCTCTTCCTTCCGCATTAATCTTAATATCTTTCCACCAGGTGATTGGATCGCGAGCTTGGCAGGCTTTTTACCAGTTCCTGAGCCAGAAGCCGAAGAATTTGTTATAGACATGGCAGAGCTTGGTCGTATAAATGGAATAGGCGAAATTCTTCCTGGCTCTGGTGATCCTGTCGATAATGAGGACGGATGTTGACGCACGGCGAACACAAAGGTATTGTTAATGGCTAATCTTTGACATTGTGGCTGCGCGACATAAAGATCATGACGTTGAGCGTGAGGCGTTGGATGGCGAGTTAAAAATTCGTATGGAGGATTATCGCCCGAGTGGATGATAGGTAATGCAAGTGCCAATGCATGGGGAATATCTTTGATACTATGCATAAGCCCGCGTTTGCCAGCATAAATTTTGAGTATACCTGATCCCTCATCGCCAGGAAGCAAAGCCTTGATTGTATATCTTTTTTGATTACCCACCCATTCTGCCTGTGCCAGGGCACGCTTCGTGACGATTTCACCAGTCTCAAAAAGATCACCATCGGCATCGCGCTCAAAAGCACGTGCTTCAACTTCAGCTACGCACTCAACATCTGGTGGCACAGAAAGTTTGATATGAACGAGCTCAAGATCCTCAATACGTATGAGACTTGTATCGTAGTCCACCATCTCAATTTCATTGACAAAGAATGCCGGACAAGCACATGGTAGAGCTAGAAGAACTTCGTGTGCAACGGGAGGGCATAGATGTTGGTCAACGTGCTGCTCCGGTATGTGAGTCCAGCACATCTCGATTGGCCGAGCCAGGAACCACCATGGTTCCGCATATTGACTGCTAGCGCTGGTATACTGGCTCCTTCGAGGATGAGAAGGACTTGCCAAAGAGCAATCCATCATTCGCCATTCCGAATCAATTACAACTGCGTTCCAGAAATGATTCGGGCGAGGCATAGGACCCATATCTGGTACTTCGCCAGGTGATTTTAGGTATCCTCTAATAACCTCAGCATGAATCCCAACAGCCTTACACATATCCATAACTAGAAATGCTACTTCCTCCGAAGACCCATGCTTGGTCTGGATCACCCTTCTTGAATCGGCAGTGTCATTATCGAAACCTTCTTCCCATGTGATCTTCTCGCTAACCCATATGAATATTGCTCGTAATCGTTGGATGTCGCTTCGATATGGTCGACACACATAGCCTGTCGCTAAGCTCATTGGATTAGACATCGGTGGAAGACCATTTATGAACCTTGTATTCTTATCGACCAGACTGAGATTTACTGCTTGGAAATTAGTTGGCTGGGCAACTGGATTACCATCAACCCCTTCGTCGCCATCACACCCCTCAAGAAGCTCTTCCACAGGACTTATGGCTGGGTAATCCATCATCTGGCATCGCTCCTTCCTTTCAACTCGCTCAATCCTACTCAACGAGTTTGATCTGTTGATATCTCGCCGTACCTGAACCCAATCGACGCCCATGGTACCACCCCCAGGTCCCATTTCATTGCTTGGATTGGAGTTGGGAATATTTCCAAAAGCACCACCCCCAATTGATGTAACACCCTGCGTAAATGAATTATGAGCTTGAGGTCGCGGTCTGGAAGATTCGCCCACAGAGATACTGCTTCTAGCGCTTGCAGCACCTGTCTTCGCGGACTCAACGATTCTTTTGAAGAACCCACTTTTCTTAGTTTTGGGTGCCATAAGACCTCCAAGGGCAGCATTGTTATCTGCAGCAGACCCTTGCCATCCAGTCGGTGACTGCATTCGTGAAGGATCCGAAGCATGACTACTATGATATGAAATACCAGTCATTGGTGTCTGGGATCGGCCAGTAGTGAAATCAGGCTGACTGCTATTCATCCCCAGATAGTTGTCCTTTCGTGAACCAAGCGCACTCTGAGCTCGCCCATACAACAATTCCCGCTTCCTGGCTAAACTCCCTGCACTAGTTGAAGAGAAGCCACTTGCAGAAGGACCACTCATGATACTTTTATCGGTCATTTGGGTACTAGAACTTCCATTGGTGGTAGTACTGCGAGTCCCAGAGGAAGATGCTGTCGAGTCAGTCTTATCTGTTCTTGTTGTAAATGTTCTCCCCAGCATGGATTTTCCAACTTCATATGCGGATTTTCGATGGCGAAGTTTGGTCGACTGACTTCCACTGATAGTAGATTTGGGTCGGCTGTCATAGGCATATGAGCTCGCTTTGGGGGGAACCGCTGGGCGAACATCATCCTCAGGTGGGCGAGGTGTTGAAGAGTACATTTTGCTCAACCTGTTCTCCATTCTTTGAACATAATTGCTAAGTTGAGGCGGGGGAGTATTTGTAGGTTGATAAGGTTGCATATTGTTGGCGTATGTATCATTTTCCACAGGATCATAGTCTTTAGAAACACTCACAGCTGTATTAGATCTAGGGGCACGTTTCGATGATATATACGTTTGGTCAAATGCCTCAGGAGACCATGGATCTATTGGAGCTTCTGGGATTTCTGACTCTCGAGCCACTCCCATATCTGCCAAAGATAGCATTACGTCATCCATTGCGCTTCGCAAAGGAGAGGGGGTGCGGCCTGTGCCTGCCGGTGAAGGTGGACAAGGGGATACTGGCAGTGGCGTGTGATATGTGTTTGAGACGTTCCCATAAGCATCTGTAGATGGTTGAGGAGTATAAGTGCTTCGATGAGGGGGTGGAGGTGGCGGTGGAGACGAGGTCCCTCCTCGATCGAATTGTGGCGCAGGTGATGGGCCCCGAGAATAACTTTGATAACCAAATGAAGGAGCAGGAGAAGGAGCACGAGATCCATAGTGGCTGGGGTGAGGCGATGGCCCGCGAGATGTGTAATGGTCAGGGACAGGAGATGGCCCGCGGGATGTATAGTGATTGGGCGCAGGAGAGGGTCCGCGAGGGTTATAATTATTGGAAGAGGGAGAGGGTCCTCGAGGATTGTGGTGATTGGGAGCGGGAGAGGGTCCGCGAGGGTTGTAGTGATTGGGAGCGGGAGAGGGTCCTCGAGGGTTGTAGTGATTGGGAGCGGGAGAGGGTCCTCGAGGGTTGTAGTGATTGGGAGCAGGGGATGGCGCGCGAGGGTTGTAGTGGTGAGGCGCAGGAGAAGGTATACGAGATGTATAATGATTTGGACCAGGAGAGGGCGCGCGAGATGTATATTGATTTGGACCAGGAGATGGGGCGCGAGACGTATGACTTGGAAACTGAGAAAGTGGTGCTGGCGAGCGCATCCGCGATTGATATATGGGAGCTTGGGGTTGAGGAGAAGGGGCCCTTGCTGCAGTTTTATGTCCACCCCTAGCAGCTGGCGATGGCACGCGAGAATTCAAAGCCGCAAGACGTTCCTTCTCCCTGGCCTCTGCTCTTTTTATTGCTCCCATATCCGGCGCGGCATAAGCTTGGAACGGTTTTCGCATCGATTTATTCTTGGGTTGCGTCGGAGCTATTGGATTCTTGAAAGGGTTCGGACTAGGACTTCGATCTCCTATTGCACTTGATGCTCTGCTCGTTGGTCGGAAACTCTCGTCCAATACTTGTACAAAATTCGAAGGGAAAAGACCCATCATCCTCTTGTCCCTCCGCAATCGACCCATCCACCATGATCCATCTCCCGCGTTCAGACATTCTATCAAATCTCCTTCAATGAAACCCAAGTCGCGTTTTGACTGCGCAATGGTATAGTTAGAGCCTGAGCAAAGGTAGTATAAAGCTGCACTATACAATTAACTTACCTCCCCGCTGAATGAATATACCGCCCTCACCCAACAAGGGAATTGGGTGGGTAGAGTACCCGGAGCTGGCATATTCGAGGATGTCCACGGGTTTTTGCGACTTGCTATACTTTCTTTATCTATCGGGGGGGATGATGATATTATCGATAAACGCCGCTACTACATGGATTAAGCTTTCCGTGGATAATACCTTCCAAATTTCAGATGGAACATTGAATGAATGGATGGGGTTATTGTTACTGAAGTACAATGGCAGATTCGGGGGAGATATATGTAGTAAAATTCAAGTAGAGTTAGAACTTTAATACGGGAAATTTGATATCCTATACTCTATAGATTTTTTTATTGCCATAAGTTTAATAAGTAAGAGTAGGTAAAAGGTCAAAAAAAAGTGATAGAAGTTGGTGATATTAATTGATTTGCTGGCAGTTGGCAGTGGCAGGGCAAGTGGCAGGGCAGGGCAGGGCAGGGCAGTTGTTTACTATGGACGGCCCACCACCATAGCAACGGAAGTATGTATGGGTGGTTGGTGGTTGGTGGCTTGGGAAGTTGGGTTGTTTACTTGGGTACGTACTACTAGGTACTAGGTACTAGGTACCTACTTAATTATGTACCTACTTATGTATAAACGTCGGTTCGTCGGATTATGAAAATCAATACTACCTATCTTTTTATTGTTCTATTATTTACATATCTATTTCTACGATAAAAAAGAAAAGAGTATTTGATATTTGATATTTGATATCTGATATTTATTCCAATCTTTCAATCCACTGTCATCATCAATTGACATTCGCTTCCAAAGCTTGCTTCACATTCCACCTTTCATCGCCTTACCTCCACCTACATCACCACAAACTTAACTTTGGGGGCCGTTGCCTTACAATGTCCGAATCAGCGGCATCTCAATATCAAGTCCTTGAAGAGCTCGGTAGCGGATCCTTTGGGGTTGTGTACAAGGCCATTGAGAGAGCCACGGGAGAAATATGTGCCATCAAGCATATCGACCTTGAATCTAGTGAAGACGATATACAGGAAATTCAGCAAGAGATATCAGTCCTCAGCACTTGCGCCAGTCCATACGTTACTCAATATAAAGGAAGCTTTCTTCGCGGACATAAGTTATGGATTGTCATGGAATATTTGGGTGGAGGGTCCTGTCTGGATCTGGTATGATGATATTCACTCGGGAAAAGAGTTAACTCTGCTGACTGGACTTATTAGCTGAAACCCGCCCCATTTCACGAAGCACATATTGCGATTGTTTGCAGAGAAATCCTGCTAGGTCTGGACTATCTTCATCAAGAAGGAAAAATACATAGAGATATAAAGGCAGCCAACATATTACTATCGACCACGGGAAAGGTTAAACTGGCAGATTTTGGAGTGGCAGCACAGCTCACGAACATCAAATCACAAAGGAACACTTTCGTCGGAACCCCTTTTTGGATGGCGCCAGAGGTTATTCAACAAGCAGGATACGACTTCAAGGCAGATATTTGGTCCCTCGGAATCACGGCAATAGAGATGGTGAATGG
Source organism: Myriosclerotinia duriaeana (assembly GCA_002162615.1). NCBI lineage: Eukaryota > Fungi > Ascomycota > Leotiomycetes > Helotiales > Sclerotiniaceae > Myriosclerotinia > Myriosclerotinia duriaeana. Next base: position 104,378 of record NGKI01000008.1, read on the forward strand.
AGAACCACCGCATGCCTCGATACATCCAATGAAGGTCCTATTCCAAATACCAAAAGCACCGGCACCACGATTAGAAGGTCCAAATTACAGCAAGGAGTTTAAGGATTTTGTGGCCCAATGTTTGGTTAAAGATTGCGATCGTAGACCTTCTGCAAAGGAATTATTGAAGCATAAGTTCATCCGCTCTGCAGGAAAGGTTGAGGCTTTGCAGGAGTTAGTGGAGAAAAGACAAGAGTGGGATGGGTCAAGGACTCGTCCCTCGCATCCTAAGTTTTATGAAGAGACGCTGTAAGCAATTTGGCCATCTGGTTCATTTTTTATCATCTAACACATTGCAGCAACACGATGACTCCAAAATATGAGCCCGATGGATGGGTCTTTGATACAGTCAAAGCTTCTACTATTACTGTTGCACCATCGCGAAAGAATGGGAGCAAAAGAAGGAAGCTCACTGTCATTCATGCAAATGGTCAGGGTAGTCAAGCTCCCCCAGAGGAGGCTTTCAAGAAACTAGACCTCAAAGATTCACCTCTAGAGTATTCTTCACCTCCGGCACTACCGGCCGACAGAGGTACTGTCAGAAGGCAGCCACCAGCGGTGCAGAACCCTTCACCCACCAGGCCTCGTCAAGACAGTGTTCAGAGTCAAACTGGTACGACGAGAAGACCACCACTAGCACCGGATATGAGTTTTGGCAATACCGGCTCAACAGTCCGACTATTTCGCAGGGTATCAAATAATTCAATATCATCCAGACCAAGCAGTCCCGAAGATGCGAATGACGTCGCATCACGAGACGAAAACAAAGCACTAGTGCAGGTAGCCGAGGCGAATACAAAAGAAGCATATCTTGGACGACGTGTTTATACGAAAGTAGTAGATCCAGTATTTCAAGAAATGCATGCACAAACTGGCGATCAAGCCAAGCGACAAGCACTCTCCCGTCTAGCCGATGCTTGGGCTGCCCTTGACGCCGTGGATCCAGAGGGCGAGTATCACCTACTCAAGCTTTTGATAGAAAAAGTGGAGCAAGAACCCAAAATTGCTTCATATATATCTCCAAGCAAATCCTTAGTACCGAGAGACGGAACCCCTCAAGGATCGCCCCAAAAGTCCACCAATGGGAAACTAATACTGGCAACAGCCAGCCCACACCCCAAAGGCAACCGCAGGAGACAATCCAGCGCCATGCCAGAAGTAGAGCCAAAAGAGAAATTAAACCTACCCGGTCAAATCGTGCCAGGAATGGAGCACACAAAACAACTAGCCGATGTATTATACGCACGATGGGCAGAAGGCTTGGGAAGGAAGTTCCCGGTGGTGTAATGAATGACGCAGTGTACATAAATTGTAGATTAACTGTACATATGTAGTATTAGAACTGGATTGGAATGGACTGGATTGGACGGGAGTCAAATGATCTTTTGTAGTAAGGAGGAGAATTAATAGGTAGATACCCAATATATATATTTATGCAGATAATTATTTTACTTCGCCGACTTGGGAACCGCTGTTCATGTTTGTTGTAGTCTCATAAACTCATGAGAGCCATTCCTGTATCTTTTGAGTGAGAGTGGAGTGATCTAGTATCATATTCTTGAATGGGTTGAAGATTTGAATAGTTTCAAATGCTCAGATTGTTACTTTCCAGGTTGTGTCTAGTTGCAACGGATCTCCGAATGAGTTCTCGGATCCATGGACCAGTCAAATCCATCCTCTTTACTTTGGTAAAAATTGTTTGCCCGCTCGCCGGGAGCAGTGCCACACTTGGCATGTTCAAATCGAAGCTCACCGGGGATGCAGAATGCTATTTCCATGTCGGATGGTCCGACAAAACAAA
>NGKI01000008.1:106575-118320 GCA_002162615.1 Myriosclerotinia duriaeana
GGGAAGCAACACTCATAAGCGCGTTTTGTTGTGCTGAGCCTATATATACTATACGATGACCTCCCATGAAAGGTATGTATGTAGATCCAACTCTGCATGAGTCCAGCCCGCCTTTCCGGCAAGAAACCCAAATGCAATTTCACCCCATATCTCCGGATTGGTATGGAGGGGTGGAAAAGACATATGTACGTATTTCGTATTTCGTCTTTCGTCTTTCGTCTTTCGTCTCCCGGTTGTACGGGAATACCTAGAATCTTTCTTTACCCGAGGGGCCACCTCCGTGGGGAAGGATGCAGGCAGGGGGGCCGGCGGATTTCCCACCTTCCGTCAACGGGTGATTGGAGACGGAGTGTTGCACTGGGATACGTTGAATAGATCAATTAACTTGGTGAGTTCTTGAGAGAGAGAGAGAGGGAAAAACCGGCTCCTCATTCATCACAGCCTGGACAATGGATATTTAAGTGATTTGAGTAGTTCAGATGCCAGCTTCTGGCCTCCAATATCGAGAGAACTTCCTTCCCCGATGTCGCCCATACTTGGTGGATGTCGTGCAAGCTTGGAGAGAATATCGCTTGTGGGAATCCCAGCCGTGTCGCGAGCAGGGAAGAATACAATTCATGAGCTCGTTCGTTCCTGTTATATCGCCAGCATCTATCATGTTCACTAGCTCCTTAAGCAAAAACATCATTTTAAGGGATATCCTTTTGTGGTTCGGAACCTTTCGCCGCAGCAGCCTGGTTTTTTTGAATTCTTCCACTAGAACACGGGAGTCAATATTTGTTCATCGCGATAGTTGGTCAGATTTGCCTTGGAATCAGACGGATTCGTGTATGAGAACTCTGCAGAGATTGACACTTGATTTACACCACGAGATGAGTCCATTATACTCACCGAGTGGCCGTCTACCGTCATGATACCCTCACCGAGGAGTGGTGCGCATATTAGATTATTCAAAAGTTCCACCCCAAACTTACCAACTTCGAGCGCTAGTATGGGTTTGTATGAGAAGAGGATCCATGTTCACGTACTGCTTCATGACCCAGTTGTTTGTGGAAAACAGTCTTCCCGTTTTTTTGTTTTTTCAGAGGATCCTGTCGGTTGCAAGAAAATCACTACTAGAGTTCATGTCCTTCAACCTTCAGAAAAAAAAAATCCAATCGAGCTTGAGAGATGATTCTTTATGCCAGTATTTCACCGGCATTGCACATCCAGCAAATATACTGGTAGTAGATGTACGAGTACATAGGTTAGAATTGTTAGATTGAATAGATTAGATATTGGAGGAGGAGGAGTAGAGTATAACAAACATACTGTATATATTAATATCGTGAAACTAATTTGAGAGAATCCAATAAAATAACTTACCATATCATCCACCCCTCTCTGTTGACGTGGTCAAAAACCACCCGGCGAGCTTTTTCCCTTGGGGAATTGCCGAACAAGAATTTCCAGCTGGCGCCTGCGATCTTGTGCCAAGGCTATTAGATCTAGCGATCTAGACTGGACCCTCCAAATGCAGAAGTGATGTGGTTTGCTCGATATGGAATTATCGACTTACATGTAGGTGGTCGATGAATCATGAGGGGTATGGGGAATAAATGGTTACTGTTGCTTTTTGGTTATTATTATGGATGGATAGTTGTTATTGGTAAGGGGAAGATATATGGTCTAGCATCTCACAGGGGTATGTATTGAAGGCTTGTCTAAGAGTTTGTTTTTGATGTAAGACTGTACCATAGAATCAACATAACTCTTGAAATCAATCCATCTACCAATATAGATCGCCTTGATTGTCAGTTTTCGACTCGTAGAAGGTTCTTCTACCAAACTAGTAGGATTGCGGTAGGTCTGAAGCTCAACACCACACAGATATTCATCCAGATATACAAATGTATAAGACTATACTACAATCAAGAGATACAGTACAAGGTATGCTCGGATTAGTATACAAGCTCGATAAGTACCAGGAAGTAGCAGAATAGCACGAAATCCATGATAACCACCGTGCACCGTGACAAACCCACAATGTATGTGATCTCAGTCTTATGTTTCGCCCTTCCAGCGGAATCTTCAATAGATCTCTGGTTTAATTCTCTTTGAAGGCTTCCTCTTATTTTGTATGTATGTAACTAAATTTCGTTTCGCTAGTCTTAGAGGTATGATTAGGAAAGTCAACGAGGAAACATATCAAAGACCAATACGATAGGTATTGATTCCTCAGTTGTACCATGACCACACAATATCGGTAAAAATGGCCATGTCCATTTGAAGTTTGAGAAGCACCTTCTACTACTGGGGAAATGGGCTACGCACCATCGTATGGTCCGTTTGAGCTGGGTATCGATCGGTTCGATTACAGACCAGTAAAAAGATGACGTCACATATGAAAGGAAGACTGATAGGACTTTGAAAAAAAGGAATCCAAGATTGTGCTCCTTGTGCGATCCACGGAATTATCAAAATTTGCAAAGAAGATTCACAATGCTGCATCAATCGAGTATGAAGAAAGAAAAACTGCTGGAAACATAACTAGTTAAACAAACGCGCTTTCTGATATGACAATCCAGTTTTTCCATGCTATCCAGGTATAAATCTATCGATATGAGACTAATAAAATCTAAGATGCCATTTGCAATGGAAATTTGCATATAGCGATATGTATGAATCCATCATATTTGACCATTGGAAAGAGTTAATAAGCTCAGGAATGAGTATCTTGATTTAGAAGCGCCAGCCACTCCACCTTCCATTTTTCCTCCGAGTTTGCTATGCATAGGCTTCCAAAACAGATGAGTGATTCCTTGAAACCACATGTAGATGTAATGAAAATCTTTAATTGTTCGTTTGGATCCTGCAAACCTCTCACTTGAGAGCGCCGCAGGCCTAGGATAAATTGACGATATATTTTCTCTTTTGTTCCCCTTGCTAGTCATCGCATCCTTTCTCGTTGAACATCCGTCGCACTTTGAGCGGCTGTGATTATTGGTAGGTGTAAGATGCGAGCTTTATACTGCAAACACATGCTTGAAACCTCGATGGCCTATACCGACAAGATCCAATTGTATGATTTAAGCATGACGTTTGGTGCCAAGCAATGTCACCATTATATATTAATAGAGGGAGGCCCTGTAAAGTTCCGGAAACTTTGCATATTCCAACATATCATTTTGTGACCTCAAAATAGAAATCAAAATAGAGAGTGTATATGGCAAAGCGATACCACCGGTGACCGATCACCTAGAACTCAAACCTAGACTTCCACAGATTTGAAAAGCATTATTATCGGTTCATAGAAATCCAGAACCGAAAGTGTCACAGCGGTTCGCCTTGGAAAGCTGGGCGTTTCGATTTTTGGTGGAGAAATTCTGGAAGTACCGTACTGGAACCCGTTACCCCAGCTTGTGAAATGGCTGGTGGCTGGCAGGATCGATACTGACTGTAGGACCTGTAGGTATGTTTATGCTTAAATGGTTGGATAAGCATAGCATGATCAGAGAACTTCTGTGTTTCAGTTGTGTAGGTCCTCTTGCTATTTTTGGAATTGAAGTGAGTTGGTTGGTAGAGAGTGCAATAGCATTTATGTTATAGTAGAGGAAAATTATAGATTATATCATTTCCTATTCCTAATAATTAGTAAAAGCTTAACTGACTTCCCGCTGCACTGTTCCGTGCTATATCTAAGAGGCATAGAGGCATAGTTATTATTAGTTTACCAATGAAATGATGATATATATAACGGCATTTCACTAGGTGAAGGTAGCGGTGGCGTTTGGAGGATTCAGTGGCTGGCTGGCTGGCTGGCTGGCTGCATGAATATCCATCTACCTAGTATCTGTAAGACGGGTGGGATACTTAACTACCCTCCCTACCTTGATAAATCGCTGACGGTGTTAATGTTTGTTGGTTGATAAAAAGGGAAAGGACACAACAAGCTCAAGACAAGTAGATGGATGGAATGGCGAAGTAAGGTTTGCTGGTAGATCTTTCCTCAAATTAAAAAGTGCTTGTGTGAGATTTGTGAAATGAAGGGAGGGAGGGTTATTGTTATATCAGGTTACATGGTTGATATGGTTGATATCCGATAAGACAAGTGCTATACAAAAAGTTCAATCTGTATTACTTAAATCGAGTAGTAGGTAGGTATATAAATTGTATTTGACTTGATTCGACGGACCTATCAAATTTAATTCTAATTAGCTAATAAATGAATCATTAGTTAGATAAATGACGCTCTGCCTACCTAAGGTATACCTTCAAGTTCTTTCCCCCAAACATGAAATCCTTCCTGTTAGTTCTAGTTTCCTCCATTTCCAACTTCACACTACCTTCTCTACCTCGTCATCGTCATCGTCATCGTCGCCTTCTTCTTCTTCTTCTTCCTCTCTCGCATTCCTTCTCTTTTCAAAGCTGCGGTAGATGTTTGTTACCGGTAGCAATTCCATAACTCACTAATAACGGATATTGACTTTTGTATCTAGCTGGAGGTAAGGTTCTCAACAACTCCACACGTCGATCAAACTACCTACCATATGCTGGCGGTATACAAGTACAATCTTCAACAACATCACATCACATCACATACATGTCCAAAGTCATTTCGCCATTCAAATCTTGGTCCTCTTCCAGAGTCCAGATCCAGATCTTCTTTCGCCCTTTTGTTACTTTCTGCACTCAATTAAATTGAAACCCCACATCTTGTGCAGGGTCTGAAATCAAGTGGCGTCGGGTATTCACTTGATGCTTTTTCCCCTGCAGCAACTTTGCATTATTCAACATTCAACCGGAACCATTGGATTTCGATCTCTCCTGCTTAGAAATTTCCTATTCGTCCATTTCAAAGTAACACGACCTCATTTGGAATTTAATTTGGCTTACCTACAAGTTACAACATCTCAAAGGACACAAGAACTCAGTGTTCCACAGATCTGCACTCAAAAGGACAAATATCGGTCATCTACCAAAGGAAAAAAAAATCCCCCCCAAAAATCAGTCCAATTGATCATCTCTACTTCTCTAATTGTCTTGTCTGGCTTCACAAAATTGAAGCTGCAGTGACATATATGAAGTCATCATGTTAAGATCACTTCGAGGTTTGGTTGCAGGTCTCTTACCAAATACAAATGAGCCAAACTACGAATTAATCCATACAAGTGGGTATTCCCCGCCGACATCAGCACCCTATGCAGCAGCAGCGGCTACCAAAGATGATACAATCTCTCAATTGAAATTGTCATTCACACGATTCCTCTTCTTTCTCATACCCTCGCCTATCCAACGTCGACTTCAACCGGCCCATTTCAAACCCCATCGATTATACGCCACATCCTACCTCGATGGCCTTCGTGGAGTTGCTTCCCTGTTTGTATTCTTCTGTCATTACACCGAAGAAAATGTACAATTCATGATACCCTCATATGGCTTGCCAATAGATGATCCCGTTCCATCTTCTTTCATGCAGCTTCCTTTTTTTCGAGTAATTTATAGCGGGCGACCCATGGTTCATATCTTCTTCGTTATATCTGGATTCGTTCTATCCTTAAAGCCTTTGAAGCTAGCCCGGGCACATAACTATGCTACTCTCCAAACAACTTTGTCATCATCTGTCTTCCGTCGAGGAATGCGACTTTTCTTACCCACTACTGCATCTACGTTCATGGTCATGATGTTCATTCGCTTGCGCTGGGTCAGGGTAGAAGGTCTCGAGACTATCTCACTCCAATTCATGGACTGGATGCATGCAGTCTGGACGATAGGCTATTCTTGGGACTGGGACAAAATGTGGTGGCCAAAGTATGATGTTCACGTTTGGACCATTCCCATTGAGATGGCCCAATCTATGCTTCTCTTCGTTACCATTACGGGCTTGGCCAGATGCAAAGTTTGGATTCGTCTTCTCATGTTTGTTGTCATTATGTTGTACAGTCTCAAGTGTGGACGATGGGCTGCATTCGAATTTATTGGGGGTGCGCTGGTAGCAGAAGTGGGACTTATTCAACAGGCACGGGCTGAACGAGATTCTAACAAGGAGATGCCGACCTCGGATGAAGAATCTTTCAATTCATGGAAGACGTCAGCAGTTTATGCATTTTGGACCGCCAACTTCATATTTGCCATGTGGATCGCAGGATGGCCGAACAACAACGTACTAAAGACTCCTGGACTTAGTAGAATTGCACCTTACACCATGGAGCCATACTGGTCTCAGCTGCGAGGGGAGCAACAAGCATTTTCTTGGTTTGCGCTAGGGGCCATGCAAGTTGTCTTTGCATGTCAACAACTTCCCCTCTTACAAAAGTTCTTCACCTCTGGACCAGCGCAATATCTTGCCAACATATCCTATGCATTGTACCTTATGCATGGGCCGTTTCTCGATGTATTTGCTCATCGATGGATGCCGTATGTTTGGTGGGCAGTAGGTGGACGCGAGAATAGTGGTATGTGGTCTCGAACATTCGCTTGGTGGGGCGGGATGCTTGGGTTGGCAATACCTATTTTCTGGGCAGCAGATATCTTTTGGAGGGCCGTGGATATTCCTTCTGTAGAATTTGCAAAGTGGCTAGAGGGGAAATGCATTGTGAAGGAGGATTGACAGCTGATTCTGGAAGGAGGCTGAAGATTTGTTTTGGGAGCATTTACAGGGCGTTCAGAGATAATTTGGGGATGTAAAATGGGGGCGTACATGAACGGGAAAAGTCTAGGCACATTTTTGACGAAATAAAAGGTTAAGAATGACAGCGGTTTTATATGCATTAGCGGGAGTCTGGGTGTACGAAAGTCTAAAGAGGTCGATTTGGATTCGCCTCAGTTATGAATCTTTTTTAGAAGGGATTAGAAGTTCGGAATTAACTTTCTTTTCGAGTCCAAGATGTAGTGAGCTCCGAGACATGTGCATATTTTGAAATAGCACCGAGGCTTATTGTGTCAGCTGAGAAGTACAGGTTCTTCAACATCTTGATTCTTGTGTGATGAGCCGTCCCGACACGGGTAATCAGGAGCAGGGATTATATGCGGCTCCTGATTCGCTTCCCGGTGAAGATTTGATATATACTCGTGTTCTTTTGTTGATTTGGTGGTGTACAAATCACCCGAACTATTGAAGAATAAGCAATGTCAAAACCAAAATCAACCTTTAGTGAAAGTTGCTATTCAGTCAAGAGGATCTGGAATGGATACCTATTTGAGGACGATACCACATTCGGGTTATGGTCCTTGGTATGTATGACAAGCGGGGCCGGTCAGTAATGGGCCGGCTATGTTACATTGTCCGGGATTGTATCATGCTTTTTGGATCTTACACACCACTCTGCAAGGAATGTGAATGAGATGAAATGGGGTTTGACGTGATGATGGGCTGGTACTCGGTAGCTGAAAGTTATCAGATATTCACAAGTGGAAGTGTGTGATGGTGAGGGGGACGGCTGAGATTTCGTGTAGATCACGATACCATGATTTTAGGTCGTGCATTTCTACCTATTATATAGGATGGGGTTCCACAAGGCTTTGCATCGGGCATTACATCTTGCATTGTTTCTTGCAGTAGGGTTACGAGATTGAGTGTAAGGCTGTACGAGATAGGGTTTCTTGTTAATTAAGGCGTACGAGAGACATAAACTACACCTTAGTACGGAGTCACATCTTATGTCATCGAATGACGAGAGCATTTTAAATATGGATGGTTCGAACGAGGAGAATGGAGAAATGAATGATAAAAAGGTTGTGGGGAGTCTTATGAATAAACTCGTGAAGGAAAAGAATAATCTGATTACAAGATACCGAGATTATTTTACAGGGAAATTTCAAGTGAAATTTGGGAAGAATCATAAATTAGACCAAGAGCCCTTACACAACGAGATTATCACATCGAAATCACCATCAGAACCAATATCAACTCCAACCATGTCGGCAAAACCATCTACAACCCAACCCCTCTGGACCTCCGATACCTCCAAAACCACTCCAACAATCACCTCCGACATCGAATCTGCAACTCATAGCATCCATTCCATCTTCCGCGATCTCAAATCCATCACGCCAGAAGATGCCCATACACTACTCAATCTCTTCTCTTCGGAAATCAAGGGGGTCCAAAATGACAACACACTCCTTCTGGAAAAGACGGTGCAACTTCTATCGTCTCAGCCCGAATCCTCAAAGATTGGCAAAAGTTTAACTGCAAATTTTGTGAACACGCTTTGGGATGCGTTGCCACATCCGCCGATGAGGAGCTTGGATGGGAAGTTCAAGTATCGAGATGCGGATGGCGGGAATAATAATATTAGGATGCCTGATTTGGGAAGGGCGGGGACGGCGTATGCGAAGAGTGTTAAGGCTGAGAGGATGAGGAAGAAGGATTTACCTGATCCCGGGGAGCTTTTTGATGGGTTGATGAGGAGGGGGGTTGGGGAGAACGGAGAAGAAGGGTTTAAGGGGAGTCGGACGGGGATTAGTAGTCAATTGTTTTATTTGGCTACGATTATTATTCATGATCTTTTTCTTACGGTGGGTTTACTTTTACATTCCCAAATGTTTTCTTGATTGTAAGCAAATATTTGAGAGATTGAAAGGGCTAACGAGTGAGGAATAGGATCATGATGATATGACGAAATCGAAGACGAGTAGTTATCTGGATCTCGCACCACTATATGGATGCAACCAAGAAGAACAAAACGCAGTTCGCACATTTGAAGATGGCAAACTTAAACCAGATTGTTTCTCGTCGAAGAGAATTTTAGGATTTCCCCCTGGTGTAGGAGTCTTCTTAATCATGTTCAATCGATTCCATAATTATGTGGTTGGAATGCTTGCTCAGTTAGTCTTTATAATTCCACCTTTTATCTGAAATCAAAACTAACGAGAAACTCAGAATCAACGACAATAACCGTTTCACAAAGCCCAAACCGGATGCAGAGAAAACTGCTTTTGAAAAATACGATAATGATCTTTTCCAAACGGGTAGACTTATTACCTGTGGCTTATATGTCAATATCGTCTTGAAAGACTATGTTCGTACAATCCTAAATCTCAATCGTACAACTTCGAAATGGGATTTGGATCCAAGAGTCGAGGAGACGAAGAATCTTTTGAATAAACCTGCTGCTGAAGGAGTTGGAAATCAGATCACTGCTGAGTTTAATTTGAGTACGTTCATACGATTACCTTGATAAAACTATGAATATAGAGAACTGACAAAAATAAAGTCTACCGCTGGCACTCCGCCATCTCCAAAAGAGATGAAAAATGGACCAATGAAGAATACGCCAGACTCTTTCCCAACAAAAACCCCCAAGATGTCACTCTCCCAGAACTCCTCAGAGCTCTCCATACTATGGAAGCAGAAATCCCTAACGACCCTTCTCAACGCGCTTTCGCAGATCTCAATCGTTTATCTCATGGATCGTACGATGACGAATCTCTCGTAACAATCTTCCAATCATCAGTCGAAGACCTCTCCGGTGCCTTTGGCGCTTCCAACGTTCCACCTATCATGCGTTCCGTCGAAATCCTCTCCATTCTCCAAAGTCGCTCTTGGAATATGTGTACGCTGAATGAATTTCGTTCCTTCGTAGGACTAACACCGCATAAATCATTTGCGGATATAAACCCCGATCCGATTATCGCGAAGAGGCTAAAGGAATTTTATGGACATCCTGATGATGTGGAATTTTATCCAGGCGTGGTGGTTGAGAAGACCAAACCGCCGATGGTGCCGGGGAGTGGGTTGTGTACGGGGTATAGTATTAGTTATAGTATTTTGAGTGATGCGGTGGGGTTGGTTAGGGGGGATCGGTTTTATACTACGGATTATACGCCGGAGAGTTTGACGAATTGGGGGTTCGTTTTCGTTCCCTTCTCCATTCTCTCTTCATCTTCAAACCCCCAAATATCAAGGAAATTTACTAACATGTTAATTAGATACAAAGAAGTACAGTTCGACACCGATATCGACGATGGCGCCGTTCTTTACAAATTAGTTCTTCGAGCTTTCCCAAACTACTTCGAGGGAAATTCTATCTATGCACATTTTCCATTCGTAACACCTCAAGTTAATCTTGAGATCCAAAAGAGTTTGGGAAGAGACGGCTTGTACAGTTGGGAAGTACCGAAGAAGAAGGCAGGGTTGTTGAAAGTGGAGAGTTGGGAGGAGTGTAAAGGGATTCTGGATGACTCGGTTAATTGGAAGGTTTGTTTTTCATTCTCAATCTTGGAGACGACGAGACATTTGGAGAGAACATTTGAAAAATGATGCTAAATTTTGAATTAAATAGGTTACATGGGGTCCAGCCATTGCTCTCCTAACTTCTCAAACATCCATTACCTCCTCCAAAACTAATACTCCACAACCCATTCCTCCCTTCTGTCTCGCAGGCGACGCACCTGTGAATACTACCTCTCACTCTCTCATAACATCTTGTTTTTACGACCATCCAAGGTCCAACGGTCACAAGAACAATCAAGATACCCCTGATTGGGCATCATCCATCAACCAATTCTTCACCGATAACACGGCCGACTTGTTTGAAAAACATAAAGTTCTCATTCCACGCTCCAGCACTACTACCAATGGAAATGGCACGAGCACAAGAACTTACAGAATCGATATCGTATCTGACATTGCAAACCGCGTTTTCACCCGCTTCGCAGCAGGCGTCTTTGATATCCCACTCAAACTCGGGATGGGAAATACAGTCGACGTAAACGTAACCACGGATATAGAAGATGGATATACGGAAGAACAATTATACGAAACTCTCTCCATCTGTTTCATATGCATCTTCATGAATATTGATGTCACGAAATCCTTTGCTGTAGATCAAGCAGCCCGAGCTGCGGCGAGGAAATTGGGTGGGATCTTGATGGAGAATACGAGAGGAGGGAAATTAGGGGAGGCGGTGGAGGGGTTGAAGGAGAAATTGCATAGTTTGGTTAGTGATGATCATGTCGAGAGACATGCTGAAAAGGGGGTGGCAAGTGAGAAAGAGAGGTTGAGTTTGAAGGGGTATGGGAGGGAGATGGTGGAGAGATTTGTAGAAGGGGGGAAGAAAGTGGGATGGGGAGTGGAGAGGGTGGTTTGGGAACAAATGTTTGTGATTTTTTTGTTTTTTTTGTTTTCCCCATCTTTCCTTTCCTTTCCTTGAAATATCTCGCTAATCCAACCCACAGTCTCCCAACCTCAGCAGCAATGACGGCAAATCAATCACAACTCCTATCACAAGTCCTCGATTATTACCTCAGCGATGCCGGATCATCGAATTTACCACAACTATACACACTCTCTCACCAAAGTACTAAAGAAGCTGATGATTTACTTTTGCGCTAGTATGTCTCCTTTCTTTCTTCCTTTCCCTCATTTCTCTAATCATCTCTCTCCCCTAAAGACATAACACTATATACAAACCCAAAAATATAATTTTAATCTAACACACACCCAAAGTTTCCTCGAAGCAGCTCGAATCCACAGCACAGTCGCCCTCTTCCGCGTCTACGACCCCCCTCAAACCGTAACATCTAGTCCTCCGATAAATCTCGGTTCCTCTTCGCATCAATCTACTCCCTATGTACCATCCCAATCCCAACCCAAATCTCCTTCTAAAACTACCACCGAACCCACTCTTCCAACCGCAACAGACACAAAAACAAAAACCGCTAAACCCAAGCCAGGAACAATCGTACTCCTCAACCTACCCCTTGCGCACCGAGACGAGAAAATTTTTAGCGAGCCGGAGAAAATCGATCTAGAGAGGGATA
>NGKI01000008.1:119621-174317 GCA_002162615.1 Myriosclerotinia duriaeana
ATTTATTTATTTATTTATTTATTTATTTATTTATTTATTTATTTATTTATTTATTTATTTCTTTATTTCTTTCTTTTTTTTGGAGGGGCGTTATATTTTGTATTGCGGCTTTTGCGGCATACATATAGTGCCAATTCCTCACGGTAAGCGAGTTAGTTGTGAGGGGTTGGTTGTGGTGTGATGTTTGTTTGTTTCCGCGGAAGTTGAGAGATAGTATGGGATGAGAGCGGAGCGAGGAGATGATAAAGTTAAGAGGTGATATATACATGCGTTTGGACGTTGTTATAATAGGTAGAGTGAAGGATCGACACCAAAGAAGTGAGTATTGACATTATGTCTAAGACATTCTATATATTCTAAACCAACCCAAACCCTTTTGAACGCCTCCTTTGAACAACAAGCACCTGTCTTCTAAGCAAAGAACGCCATCCGAAAGTAAGCACCGCTATATACATGTGCGTAATTGCACTTTAGTCATAACTCATTAGACGTTACTCATAAAAACCCTGTTTCCAATTCTTTCCCATCCGTATCCAGGTTGCCGCTCATCTAAAATTTGACATTCCATTTCCATCCAGCACCATAACCCCTCGCACACATCATCGCAAAGCCACTGGAAGCATAGCATAACCCTGTAAACAGAATTAATCCCCAATATGAACCACCGCAAGTCTCGATCAGAAATCCAGCAAGCGGGACACCAGTCAAACATCCAACGCTGACTACTGAATAACAAGTCGCATAATATCGACCATAGTCCTTGGTTTCGCACAATTGGCCTATGCAAACAGGAGTCAGACCGACGTTACTACCGATTGCGAAACCAATCAATAAAGCGGTGCAAATTAGACCTGCGTAAGTGTTTCCAAAAGGAAGCCAGACGACGAAGCAGGCGAAAACGGTAAGGAAGAGTGCTAGAATGATGGTGTTGAATCGGCCAATTTTATCGGCGAGTAGACCTGGCAAGAAACGACCAAAAACGGATGCGGCAGACATGATGGGCAAAGACTGATAAGAGATTGCTGTGGGGAATCCTTCATAGAGAGCATAAGATGTGATATAGGTGACTGGGATGAAGAATGCCCATTCGAGTAGGTAGACACCCAGTACGGTGAGAGCGAAGGCCGGTTTTTTGAAGATTTTAATATCTGGGTGAGGGCTTTGGGCTATTTGAGAAGGAGGAAGACGAGATTTGATGAGAAGATTGGCTATAACGGTGACGAAAACAAAGATAAATCCCATGACTCGCATTGTCCATGCGAACTATAGATGAATCGCTTAGTAATGCACACCGTAATATCATGAAAATCTGGGAGAGAGCATACTTACACCAATCTTTGGGATGAGGTCCTCCATGAGAAGTGGGAAGATGATACCACCAACAGCACCTCCAGTAGCTGCAATTCCTGTTGCGTTTCCGCGCTTCTCCTTGAACCAGTGTCCGATGACTGCGATAGATGGTGTGAAGGTGAGTGAGCTGGCAAAACCGCCAAGTATGCTGAATACAACGATCCATTGCCAGTACGCTTGGAATAGTTAGCATTTCCCGACTTTGCTTTTGGGGGTTGACAACTTACCAGTACACTCAGCAAACAGAAAAACTGAAAGGACAAGTAGAATGCTTCCAGGTAGGACCAAATATCTTGGCCCATACACATCAAATGCAGGTCCAATATATATGCCACCAATGTACAAAATGAACGAGTACAGGGAGAATATCCATCCAATTTGCGAATCGGAATATGATGCCAACTGATTCGCAGCTAGGTAGGCTTGGAAGGAACCCGTGGAATTCGAAATACCGAAACTGCAAAACATACCACACCAAGCCCCAAAGACGACTAGCCAAGCTTGCAACCCACCCTCGGGGTAGGTATACTCATCTTCGGAATCCGAGTCGGAGGGTTCATCTGTGGATGGATTGGAGATCGGAGTGCAGATGAATATGACCTCTTTCTCTTTCTCTTGTCCTAGAGCTTCAACTGAAGAGTCCCCATTGACACTCTTTTCGAGGTCAATGGTATGCGAGTGGTCCATGTTATGCTGAATGTAATGATATTCCTGGAACACTTTCTTGGAAGCTATAAGACTTGATGGGATGATCAAACTTAGACCAAACAATAAGATTGTGAAATCCGTATGGAATCAATGGGAATTTAGATTAATTATGATTTTAGGAGATGGGAAATATTCCACGAATTCGTGCACCCACTGGTGTCCCGTGTGTTTTCGATATGGATGCGATGGTTCAAGGTAAAAATCAAAAGGGACAACCCCTTGATATATGATAGATACTCAGGGTAACTCATCTTCTGGTTGTCAATGCCCAACGATACGATTTGGTCTGAAAAATCAACCCGGTGAAATCTAGCCCCTTTCCCCGGCGCCGACAGCGAATATGTTTATAGAGCACACACTACAAAGCTCCATGATACACACACTAAGTCATTGACTTGAAAATGCAAGCTTGTGAAAGCAACGCACTCCAACTTCCAAGAGACTTGCCAACTCAAAATCTGGAACATCATCCGCAATTTCTAAGCATTGCTTAGAACGGTCGGGAGCACGAGGTTGGGCTCATTTTGCTCATGACTCCCAAAAAATAACGAAGGCAATAGATGAAATTGCGCAAAGGAGAAGAAAATTTGAAATGCTTCTCCACCATTTTGCGGTCAACGGGGAACTCTAAAAGCTCACCGTGAGCCTGTCGGCTTTGCGGGGCGGAAAAGGTTACCGAATTTGGAAATTTAATGCGCATTTCAATAGATCGTTTTGATTGAATGGTACTGATTGTATCCATATTCCTTAGATAGACAAAGTTGATAATCCGATGTGTCGGAGGTAACAAACATGCTGTTGTTTGAGAATGAAAAGTTGTAAAGAGGAAAGTAAAAGAAAGCGATTTGGCGATTTCCAAACGAGAACTAGTGCGGAAATTCTAATAACACTTATAGTGTTTAAATAAAGATATACTTCTCAGAATTTGAAATTTGCTTTGTATTTATATTTTGTTTCTAAATTATTATTCATTTAATTATTTAAAAAGGTTAATTAATTAATTTATATTAAAAAATAAAAGTATAATGATATAAATTATTATAAAAACCAAAAAAATAGAACTCTTCTAACGTCTTTTCGTATATATTCTTTAAATTAATACATCTGTTTAATTTATATTAAATACTAGAAGTATACAATATAATAAAAACACGACATTTGAATTAATAATGATTTTTGTAAATTTGTGAATATTCCTACGAGTCCGTGCTCCCACTCACTGTTAGTGCTTGGGAAGTCAGTTGTTTCTCCGGAGGGTTAGTTTTCATCTCCACCTTCAGATCATCCTCGTCTTCATTTTCACCACCACTACCGACATCCCTCAAAATCTGTCAACACAATTCATCTTCCCGTACGACCTCGATTAAAGTTTCGTTTCATTGGACCTCGTACAACAACGTGTTAAATCACCATGACAGGGAGAAAGAACGTTTTCCATGCCGGGTCCTCAAGTGTTTGTTCTAGAATGATGAGATTGGGCTGGAAGACTTCTTTGCAGCAAAATTTGGGAAGCTATTATCAAACGGAATCCATCTTATGAGGCGCTTAAGATGTACACGGCACTCACGGGTCGTGCTGAAGTGCACAACCCTTTCTTCCTGTGGGGATGAATGGCGAACACGGTTCAGCCGGTGGTTATCTCCACTTGTTCCCACTCAGCTCTGGGCATGTCTATCGCCTTGAGCATGTCTGAGAATGTTCACATGGCTCACGAGTGACATTATCGGTGTGGCATTAAGTACTTACCAGCGTAAGCTTAAGATTGCCGAGCCCAGGGGGAATTTTTTCTTAGCAGAAATTCCTGTCATAGAGCAGGCAAGCCAAATCTTGAGGAGCAAAAAAGCAAATCCTCCGCTTTCATGTTTGATACAGGTGTGAAAAAATGGACTAGATACTAGTCCATTTCCACTTCAACGTCGGGACAACAATACCCAGCAAAGATCCACAGCTTTTAAGGGTCTATTGCATATCTAAATATATATCGAAGATTGGGCGAAGAAATGCTGAAGATTCGGGGTATTTACGGAAAGAACCCGAGACTCTGAACCCCTGAAACTAGGTTGAACTCTGCAGAATTGGGTTTTGAGATGCGCAGCCATACTTTCGGTACGTGGCTAGGTCCATTAAAGCTGCTTTTTTATGTTGGACGCAAGTATTTTGAGCCGAACCATGTCAATTGAGGTGATTGTTGCACATCTCAAGGCAATAAGCAGGGCCAAGACAGAACTGTAGGCAATTTTCGCTTGGTATCCATTGCAGTTTGTATCGGAAAACATGAGATGAGGAGTCTGAGTTTCAAAGTCTCTGAAATTTCCCGAGTTCTTTCAATTGTGTAAAAATTACCTGTTGCTCTATTCTCTCCAAAACTCACTCGGTTCATGAGCTAAAAATTCTCTCTCGAAATCGAACCCCTTTATTCGCCAATCCAAAATCTCGCATAATAAATCCTATCTACAAATGCGGATTATGTGTATTCTGGAAGGACAAACAAGAACAGGAACACTAGGTCAATTATATACCAACAGTCAAAGGAAACAGCCCTTTGAGTAGAATTATCATCATGAGAAACGAGGAAAGGTGTATTTTTTTGAGTGTTTATTTCCTGTTCATCTCTATCTTTGCGAGTGTACCACGATATAACTAACCCACTTTAACAATCATGGCAAGTCAAGCAAAACTTGAAGAGTACGCCCACAATCGCGCGAAGTTGGTGGCCGGTGAAAAAAAAAGTACAGAGGGGGTAAGTTTCGCTATATTCCAGTGTATCCAATAGTCCCGACTGTAGTCCGACAATCATAGGGGTTTAAATTACGGATTGATTCGAAAATTTGAATGGTTTGAGAGATTCAAATCATTGGGAGGATTTACCACTATTCGAACATTGAACCCTTGAATCTAGTCAGCTAGTCCGGAACATTGGGCATCCTACTCTAAATATGTTTGATGATTTAATTACGATATGCTAATCCTGCAGATCATAAGTTTATCGAATCTCTTTCGCCTACTGCCTAAGCCACCAGTACGATCGTTTCCCGCATCCAACAGTTCAACCGGGAAATTCTTTTTGATCCTCGTGGACGACCGAGATCCTTTGCCTCTGATTCTTGTTTTCCGCACATAAAAGAATCTAAGGCAAGGACTGCCATGCTAGAAATTATCAAAAAAATGCCAAAGGGGGCGATATTGCATGCGCACCACGCTGCCTGTGTGTCGATTGAATTCATTATTGATAAAATGATCGAGACACCGGGGATGTACATCAGTGCCTCGAGGCCGTTGGACTCGGGGCGTGCCAAACATGAGAAGATAATAACAATAGGATTTGTATACAAATCTTTTCAGCCTCGTTCTACCAGAAGCGCAGTTAAAACCCTCTGGGACTCTGATTACCAACCCGACTCACTCGTGCCAGTGTCTCTAGCTGCGTCAACATTCACGAAGGTCAATAATTGGGGCATTCGCAGCCCTCCACCAGTAGTTCGGTCAGGTAAAGGGCATTTTGCTAGTTGGCTAAGAAGTCGATTAATAGATAAAGATGCCCAACGCGCAAATGTAAGTGGGGGCATCAACGAAGCTTGGAATACATTCAACACTGGAATAAGGCTGGTGACTACAATTATTCACAATGAACCAATATTTCGGCCATTCCTTAGGCGGATCTTCGAAGGAATACATGGGGACAATGTTAAGTGGATAGAGATCAGAAGATTTTTAAAGTCGGTTTTCAATTGGAGGGAAGTGACAAAGTTTCCGGAGAATTAGAAATGGCAAGGGTAATAGTGGAAGAGAGAGAAATTTTTTCAAATATCATGAAAAGGAAGGGGAAAGAATGGTGGGAATTGAGAGTTATCTGGACTGGCTTGAGATTTTGGAAAGATGAAGATCTTAAAGCTGGTGAGATCTCTTCTTCATATTGATCAACAAAAGCTAATTCTCTCAAATAGATATGGAGAACTGCAAGAGTGTCAAGAAACGCTATCCTTATCTGTTCTCGGGATATGATATCGTGGGCCAAGACCTTGGGCGTAAGCTCAATAAACTCACGCCTATTCTGCTCTGGTTCAAGGAACAATGCAGACTGCGCAACTTAAATATTCCATTCTTCTTACACGCAGGAGAATGCTTAGGCCATGGTGATGTGAATGATCATACAGTAATCTATAGCAAGTACCCCAAAATCTCAGTTTCCTCCATTGAATACTAATCTTTGTCTTCTTAGCGATGCCCTTCTTCTCGGCACTCGACGGATCAGTCACGGATATTCGCTTCCTAAATATCCAGTGCTCGAAGTGCATTACAAAGAACATCAAATTATGGTTGAGTCTTGTCCAACCTCGAATGAAAGTTTGAGATTAACCCGAATTACAAGCGCACACACGCTGCCGATGTTGTTAGCGAGAGGTGTAGGTGCCAGTATAGGATTTGATGATCCGTATTTATTGGGGCAGGAATGACGGGTGTTTCGATGGAATTCTTCATGGCAATTTGGGCATGGCAAGACATTGGCTTGGGAGGTTTGGTATGTGTACTTTTTCTACTATACTTAATCTGGATTAGAATACGTAGACTGACATTTGATAAAAGGGAAGTTTGGCACAAAATAGCGTAAGGTGGTCGCAATTTGAAGATCAGGATGATGAGGATTGGCAATTAGGAGTTCAAGAGGGTGAAAGTTCAAAGATCGGATTGAAGGGCGAAAGAATGAGAGAATGGAAGAATGACTGGGAAAATTTCTGTACTTGGATTGTTGAGAGGTACGGAGAGCCTTGGGGAAACGAAGAAGCCTTTAAGGTCTCATTGACAGAGAGGGAGGGTTTGGAGAAGGAGAACACGAAAAAAGAGGAAAAGGATGAAAAGGAGTGTTACAAGGAATGGTATAGAAAGAGAAAAAGGGATGACGAATTGCTACTAGAGCAGAGGGAGAAACGCAGAAAGAGGACGGCAATGATGAGAAAAGCAACGGAAATACTGGCGGACGAGAAGTTACAAAGATATACTGCTAAGGGCTTGGATAAGGTCCCTGATAAGCCTGGCAAGGCTCCAAAAAAGGTCCTGCAAAAGCTTCCAAAGAGTTAGAGAAATAACGTCACCGGTAATGTCGAAATTGATGATGTGCGGTAAGCGCTAAATGCTTTAAGGAGGGTCTGGAAAGAAGCAACAGAGACAATTATGTATTATGTATGAGTCGAGCCGAGCCGTTTGTATTTTAGTTTTCGTTGATTGTTATCAATATACACCGACACAATTTCAACGAGATTTGATATCAATTCACACAACTAGTGGACATATGTAGGTGGATTGCTATTGTATATCTAATGCTCCTGGCCTTGACTCTCTTGGTATTCCAACCTTCAAAAAGAACAAACTGTGCGGAAGAACTACGACTTCATTCTGCTAAACAATATCCACAACTTATTACTGCGGGCATCTTTTCATCAGCTCATGCAAATCAAACACGATGAGTGCTAACCGGATTCTTGAGTCTTCCCTTCCAACGCAATCATCGTCAACAGACTCGCGACAATCGAATAACGAAGAACCAACTTCTGTTTCGAACGAAGGTGCCCCCAAGGAGAAAGGCAGATCACGCAAGATACAAGAGTCAGCATCACAGGATAGAATAGAACCTGTGGATATCGATTCTAATACTTCAATCGTGCCAGTTGATAGCATGAGGCGCAACGAAAGATCGCAAGGGGCTACAGTTTCATATCAAGAACAACCTGAGTCAGAAGAAGAGCAGTCTCCTACGAAAAGCCGGATGATGAATGCTACATAAGATGATGAAGATCCGGTATCTAGCCCCCCTTAAATTGCCATTTCATCGCAAAACCTCGCGACGCCGAAGGAAGAAAAATAGCAACTTCCTCGTCATCGCGAAAAGCTACAGCGCCCCAGCCGAAACTGTTCGCTCGCAATGAAGATGGCACATTGTCGTATGGTGGAGAAACCAATGAGGAAGACCACAAGGTAAACCGGTAGCTCTATCCCCGAATGAATCTTCATACTGGGAAACTCATGACTGAAGCCCCCCAAATTGACACATAAAACATGGCGTGCAGACTGTGCATTTCGGGAGCTGGACACTTCCGGGAAATCCGAGGAGAGGCAGGAGAGGCTGCGAGACTCCCCAAAGGCTCAAACCTTCCTAAAGCATGGAGAGTATCTAAAGCCTCGAGATTATATATCTTACCACCGCAAGATTACCTAAAGGCTCGAGGAATTCGCCTCGCACGCGGATTTCGAGTGACGAATCAAGTGCACAAGTTGCTTCGACGTATTCTTGTGAAATAGCCGGGCGGTGGGATGATTGTGAATAGACAGACTATGCGCCTTTTACTTAATATTGGTATGGATCATCTCACAGAAAGTTCTCGGATTTAAAAACGGGTGGCTCATGATTGCGGTTACAATAATGCACAATCCATTTTCAAAGTTGAATACAAAGAAGTCAATTTCTGTATCTTACATCTAGAACTCCTTAATCACCAGTGAGTATACGGACTTATCGAACAACTTCATTCAAAGATCTACTAAGTAACTGTAAATATAGCTTACTACAATTTTGACCAGCAGATCGGGTGCAGACGTCGCTCTGAGGGACAGTCCATGGTTAACCATGAGAGACACAACCCTCCCCCAACCTTACCCAGTTGCTTCCAGCTTTCCCCAACTCACAGAAACTTCACATGAAACTTCACTCCAAGCTTTGTTTAGTTTTCCTCCCAGCTTTCATCAGATCTCCCGAAACATTCTTCAATCATTATCAACTCAACACTCGTATGCTATCAGCCCCAATAGAGCTCCTGATGATGAAGACGATGGCTAAAATCCCGAAAATCTTTAAACTCGAGATTTTGTACTGGAGATCATTGATCATACTCTTCGCGTGAAATGGACGCGGGATTTGCTCGTGGCTGGATATCTGAGTTGACTAATTGACGAATTTATGATGGGTGGCTTTTGACTAACATTACAATTATGCATGCCGCTATGTTGCATTTGCTTTTTGATTTAAATTCAAACAATTAAAAGGACTATGAGGCATCTGGATCTGAAAGATTAAAATTCATTGTTAGAATCTAATTCAAACAATGGAAAAGTGCCACAAGGCGTTTGACAGGCTATTCTATTGTTCAAATTAGATTGCTAACTTGATACAGACAATCCCACAAATAGAACGAGCTCCTTTCCACCATCTTGACGATCATCGTGACATCCTATGAGATAATTCGCGGTCCCTCACCAGAAGAGTCGAGACAAGGGCCAACATGCCCAACCCTAACAACAAAAAAAAGACTGCCCTTACAGCGCCCATATAAGCCTGCAATGCCAATTCCTTCAATGCTTCCTCAAGTCCATTTACCACCCTAAAATCATCAATGATCTGTTGGATGCGCTCTGCTGCATTATCTATCCCCCCAAGTTTCTCCCAAAGTAATTTCCCCAGCACATTCTGGAACGTCAGTCCTGCAGCCGAAATCCCTAATACTGTGCCCGTGGAGCGAAACGCGAAAAGTGCAGATGTAATAACAGCTTGATCCTTTGCTTTTACCGAGGATAAAAGTGCGAGGATGGTTGTGGTAAGCGTAAATCCGTATCCAATGTTAATAACACAAAACCAAACATAGGGGGGCCATGCAGGTGTTTGCAATGTGAAGGTACAGAAGAAAGCCATGCCTAAGGTATAAATAAGTTGAGATGCTACACCGAGTTTGTAAAATCTCCCTGTGCTCTTCACGATGATCCCGGCGATCATCGATGCGATGGCTGTGCCGATTGAGCCGGGTATGAGACGAATTCCGATTTGGGTAGCCGTGTACCCTTGAGCTTCTAGGAAGATGGGGAGGTAAAAGATCATTGCGAAGCGCGAGGCGGAGGAGAAAGCATTGGTGAGACAGCCACCGGCGACGGATAGGTCGCACAGGAGGGGGAGGGGAATGATGGGTTCTTTGGCGTGTTTGAGTTCGGCGAGGATGAAACCCATGAAGGATATTAATGAGAGGGGGAGACTAATTAGGACAATAGGATCGGTCCAAGATACCGTATTGCCTCCAGCACTCATTCCAAGAAGTAACGTAACGAGCGTCGTGAATAGACTGATTGAACCCAAATAATCAATTCTTTTGAGTTTCGATTTTCCCTCCCCGTCATCCACAGTGGGTATGCGTATTGTGAACCAAGTCCATATCGTAGCTAAAAGCGTAATTGGTATTTGCACGCTAAATGCTGCTCTCCAATTCAGACTATCATTTATCCAGCCTCCAAGTACACCCCCAATACCAGACCCTACACCCAATATCATATTTCCAATACCCTGCCACATACCCCTCTCCCTCAATGGCACTAGGTCAGATAGTAGAAATGTAGTTACAGCCATGACACCTCCTCCTCCTAGCCCCGCTACTACTCGACCGGCTATTAAAACCCACTCGGATCCCGCACTTGCGCACATATAATTTCCCAGTGAAAATACGATATTAGCAAGCACAAGCCCGCTTCGCCTTCCATAGATATCGGTGAGCTTTCCAGATAAAGGCTGAATAGCAGCATTGGCTATGAAATACGCGGATGCGAGCCAGGGGAGGTGAGATAGTGATCCGAAAGAGGAAGTTATGGGGGATGAGAGTGTAGCAATCATGGAGGAATCAACCGATGCTACGAAGGCGGATAAAAAAGGCCCGATCATGAGTACCCACACGTAGAATGTAGAAGGATCATCAGGGATGGTCGGATTGGGATCTGACTCATCTGAGGTATCGCCATTGGGATAGAGAATTTCGGATTGGGTTTCGGGTGGAAAATTGAGCAGCGGAGTAGTTTCGGATGGGTTTTGTGTTACCATTATGAATTTTTGTATGTTCAATTGATCATCGTGAAAACTAAAGAAACGCAAATGGAAAGAGAATTTTGTTTGTATGAAAACAACGAGGAGGTGAAGTGGGGGCAAACGTTGGATGAATTGCCTTTGTATTATTGGTCCTTCAAGGAGCAGACAAGGGGGGAGCGGAATGAGCAATCCGTGGCTGAAATTTGACTTCATTAGGATGTATCTGCATCTACCTCAGCATCCCACAGGTGAGATCGTCGGTGCCACTTGAACACTGCAGCGAGCTCAACATGATGTAAATCTCGGTAATCTGATGGGTTTGGTTTGGAATATCGGAAGAGTAGATGGGAGTGGCCAATGATAACTTGGAGTGTATACCAGGGAGATGGGTTTATCGTCGGAGTCGGGTTCTTTTGAGCTCAGGATGGGGAGCTGTATATATTACTGTGCAGCACAACATTCTGTTTTCCATGTTCAATGCGTCTTGAACGTATCATCTGCCCATTCCTAATAAGGAAATCTCATTGCTCATAGCTTGAAGTTGTACAATTGATATGTGATGATTGTGCTACGCCGTACCTCGTGGAACATCCAATTTACATCGAGGCTGCTTGTTGGTGACAACGAAACTGTGAGAGATGGCGATGGGAACATCGAAGGTGGAAGATATGAGTTGGGGAGGTCAAACGATTTAAGAACTACCTAGGTATGGATTACCTCGTACTCCGAGGTCCGTACGTACGTAGATGTCAAAGTTCACGCCCCCACTTTTAGTGGATACCTAATGACCTAATTACGGTCTAGGCTATCAGCCCTGCTTAAATGATAAGCTCCGTACACGTGACACGAGAAACGCTAGGAGTTTTAGCATCTCAAGTTCTCAACGGCGAACTTACAGGGGTTTATAGTGCATATAAAATAGGCTAGTGAGACCTATACTTTCTAACGCAGTGGTGTGTTAGTACAGTGGTAGATGAAAAGTACCGTTGAAATCCTCTCCGGGGTCTCCGCTACGCCCTCTGATATCAAGAATGAAATCTCTGATGTGCGAACTGGTTATGGGGAAGGATTGTTCAGTAAAAAGATAGTTCTCGAGAATCGGGGCTTCATCTACCAGATGCTACTGAACAGGAGGGGCTCAGTATTAAGGTATTTTCGAGCATTGCTTTTCTTGGGTATACAAAAAACAACCAGATGGTAGTCATTAGATCCTGATTATATACTATCGACTCATCATATCCTCCAAAAACCAAGTAAACCTTCTAACACTACTCCGCACATCCCTTCTACGACGTAGCAGCCGTGACATCCGTCGTGGTAACACTAGCACAGCTCGTCCCGCTTGTATCAACCGTCAATTGCGCCTTTCCATCATGACCACTCTGACAACTTATCCCGCTCGTCAATTGATTATTGACCAACGTCACGGCTTTAAACCCTGTACTCGCACAGTCCTGCGCCAGATAATCCGTCCCGTTAAACCCAATACATGCCTGTACATTGACGAGATCGGGGCGAAAATCCGCGGTAAACGCACGTTGAACTAGAAGCACTGATTGTCCGTTGACGATTGTGGGAGTTACTTGGCGATCGGCGGATGTGTTAACGCAGGCTGCGTCCACGATTTCGCCTTGGGGTGAAAATTATGAGCTGTCCGCTTTGGAGGAGCTTGGCTAAGAAGTCGGACGCTTACCATTATTTCTGAATGTGAGACATTCATTTCCTGCGACACCGCCAACTTCTTTCATCACAATAGTTGATCCAGAAGTGGCAGCGGCACCAGCTTGTTGGCCTTTCTGTCCATGTTTTGCCACTGGAGTAGCTGAAACGCTTGCATACGTCGCGAAAGAAGCGAGGAGAATAGCTGAGAGCTTCATAATGACAATGATGTGTTTCTTGGTCAAAGAGTAAAGAATTGGAATGGGATACAAATAGTAACGACCGAGAGGAAGACAAAGCAAGACAAGGTACAAGAAGTTAAAGGAGTGTTGCGAATAAAAGGTACCAGACCTGCCAGCCAATGAAAGAAGAGAGATGCAGATAATGATGAAGCACTTTCAACAGCAGCATTCCATTGCAGTATTTAAGCTTGAATGCGCATTCTCCTACAAAATTTAATCCTCGTAACTTTAGGCGCTTCTTCATCAAATCCGGCATTGTAATACTAAACTCATCCAGAATGGGAGAAGCCAACCTCCGGAATATCTCATAGATATCTGACTTGTAACATCAGTCATCTCAATTCGCAAAAATGTAACCGGAATCTTGAACATTGTGTCGTTTAGGAACTTGAGACTAATAACCCCGCAATTCTTGAAGTCGCTTAGCCTTAGCTTCAACATGCCCCCCCTACAAACTTCACATGGTAGCATGACATCAGATGAGACCCCTGCTAAAACCTTGTTCGAGACCACGTTGGTGGGGACAATCTCGTAAGGGGGGACGAGGCGACTCAGACGAGATGGTAACTCGGCCAATGTGAATACATATCAAACATGCAGACGAGAGTACCTCAAAGTCATCCATACCGCCAACATTTAAAACACTCTCGTCCGATCTTTTTGATGAAGGAAAGGAAACGAAAAAGAAAACGATGAAGACTCGCATTATAGCCTATAAATGCAGGCCTTAAGACTATAGAGTTCTGGATGTATGATTCAGTTCCGCAAAATGATGCCATAGAAAGTACCGAAAAGAGCTTGTTATTTGTATTGAAATAGCGTATCACATCTTTACCATTCCGATCAATACCATTTCCCGATGAACTAACAATTCTTGAAGATTGTTCTCCACTAAACGGCATTCCTATTTCTCTGCTGTTTCAAACCTTCTCCTCGACTCTCAATTTGCGTTCACGGGTATCACAACCAAGCCATAGAAGATCCGGCCTACTATAGTGTCCACAGATATCCAAGAAACTGCGCGCTAATATGGCTTGATCTAGATCAATATCTCCATAGATAATTCCCTCGGTTGTAGATTCGAGGGGCGTCGATATGACCCGACCATCAGGTCCAATGATGACTGAGGCCCCACCACCCGGCGCTGACATCAACATCCCCCCCTTTGTGGAATTGGCGTTGACTCCCTTTTCTGTAATAACAGTTGTTGCGTGAAGAACAAAGGTCTGTGACTCTATCGCATATACTTGAGAAAGGGCCTGGCATCCTAGAAATGTATTTTAGCGACACCCTGCCCAATTTGAGAAAAAAAGCGCTTCCTTACCTTCCTTCGACATGGACCATAGCTCAGGCCCACCAGTATGATCGATAATTGGGGGCCATGCTGAACAATGAATTTGCTCTCGTTGCTGTAAAGTATGGTATTTCAGCAGCGGCTGGCAATGTTCCCAACAAGCCAAAGCCCCAACCTTTCCAACACGAGTTGAAGCAACATTCATAAGACTATCCCCAGAAGCATCTCCAAATATGGTACGCTCCATATGTGTAGCCTTGAGCTTCCTTCTCTTCATGACTACCGTCCCATCGCAATCGATGATGGCTTGCGCAATATATAAAGAGTTGTTGTCATTTTCAGAGAATCCTACAGAGACGACGATTCCATGCTTGGCGGCACAATTTTGAATGGTTCTCATCTCATCAGAATCAACAACCAGGGAATTTTTGATGTAAATGGTAGAAAGAACTGGATCAACTGGGCGAGTCCTATTGTTCAATTAGCTTCGCAAATGAGAGTTTAAACTTCGACTTCTCACCATATCCACGCTGGATAGCCTGGAATGAATGCTTCTGGAAAAGTAACTAGCTGCGCGCCGTTCTCAGCAGCCTCGGAGATGATACGACACGTTTTTTCTACTGATTTCTGCAAGTCAAACCATTCCGGCTCATGTTGAGTAACAGCAATGCGATATTTCGAGGGTTTTGAGCTGGTCATCTTTCCGCTGGATGATGAATGTGATTTTTAAGGAGATTGTATACTGTTCAATTTGAACAATGCAATGAATCTGCCTTTGTTCTTATGTGTTCAAAGAGTGCATCTTACCTTATCGCGGAACGCAATCACGGAAAGATATTGTGATCCCATGATGAGAATAGTACCGGTAGGTTTCGAAGTCCGACTCCAAAGCTTTCCTCGCAATCTATCCAATCTATCTCTTGATTATCGTTGCGGATGAAGTTCCCGCCAGCTGATAAGAGAGTGGCTTGACCCTTGTTTGCTAACTATACGAGCTTGGAGGATAGCGGTGCTAATTCCGCTTGAATTTTGATCTTGGTACATGACGTACCCCTTTCATAGCGTAATGTTTGACTAATCACCAAGTATTAGGAATTCCCTACTAGGTAATGTTGGAACATCTACTCCAATACTATGAACCGGCTGTCTTCTCGTCAAAAAGCCATTCAAGACTTGACTGGTATGCAATATTTTCTGGGAGATTGACATGCTCGAGTGCGTTCTCAAACAGGCTTGGATCCCATAAATCCCCACAGTCGTTGTTAAACCCGGTGTACATGTGCTCGCTTGCTAATTCGCCAATATCAAAATTACGTTGGAATGTACCGATATCAGCAGGCACATTTGACCATTTTTTCGCCATTACTGTGGCTTGGGAATTGTGATCTTGATGAATCTCACTTGTTGATGGACACTGGCTTAAATGTAGTGGCAACGCCCATACCACTTGCCATTTGTTCGCAAGCTCTTGAATTTGCCGTATCGCTCTGCTTGCTTGGGGCATCCACGTACTCTGTATCTCATCTAGAGCATCTAAACAATTTCGCAAGCTATTCGCAGATTGTCTCCCTAGAAAATTGCGACCGGAAGTCGCATTCAGTAAATGAATTACTGCCGCGCTAAGAATATAATCGATGATTTGAGGATTGGCATCAGTGAAACCATGGAATTTTCGATATGCTCTAACAATCCGAGCTATTGAGGCAGCTGCGTTCGTTGCTGATCTTAATGCAAAGCTTAGAGTCTCTGAGCCCTTAGGCTCATTCAGGAATGGTCGGTGAATGAGCAAAAGTGCAGTATGGTATGCCAATTGAAAGAGAAGGAAGGTTTGAGGCATGTAGTTCTTACTCAAGGCAAACTTATTCTCTGTGCCCGCATAGAACTCCGTGAGTGCTTTATGTGCGCGGTGCAAAAGATTTTGACGTTGCTTAGCCCTTAAATCGGTCCACTCAAATGCATACCTGGTATTTATAAGTAAACTGTACTATGTTGGTGAGATAACCTACCGTTGATCCATAAAAGAGTCCCAGAGATGCCATAGCTGGTTGAACTTATCATGAGCTAGTTCATCAAGTGATGGATCATGATCCAAGGCACCGGCAAAGGATGAGATTCGAATACGTTGCCAGTGAATTGTACAATTCATTCCAATACTGGAGGTCACCATACTAGACGTAGATGTTATCATTGTTGTTACTTCAAATATAGAATAAGTAGTTACTTGCCGATCCACTGAGAAATACGCCCAGAATGACCTTATTCGGCGTTTACGAACATATTCATCTGTCGTGGAAGTACGATTTAACGCAACATCTGCTGACTTTCCGGATCCTAGGTTGCTTACGTGAAGTCCAAGATGAAGGATCAAACCTGTGGCCATGGCTAAAGTGATACATCATTAGCTGTTTGAAAAGAAAAGATGAAAGCTATACCGACCTATATAAGTATAGGCCATGCTATTGTTCTCGAGCATCAATTCTCGCCATGATAACAGCGCAAGCCCTTGAACGGCTAGGTCACTCGGATGCTCTTGTATACATCTCAATAGCAGTTTTTCGGCAGTCATTGTATGATGACTACTCAATTCTTTCGAATTTGACTTTGGGGAAAGAAATGCCCCCACAGAAAGTAGGGCATGGTTCCGGAAACCCGAGTCCAGCTCTGTTGAGAGTATGGTATCCGATAAAACGGATGGCAGCTCTGCCTGTTCTATAAACTGATGGTAGACATTGAACTTAGTCATAAAACATTCAATAAAGTGCTGACGTGTTTCAAGGTGATATCCATCCTTATTTGGATTTACGCCATGAAGATTGATCTCAAAGTTGAAGTTGCCGATTAAGTTTTTGTTCTGCCTCGAGGAGTACTTGTCCTTGCCTGATGGGATAGTAAATGATGGTTCGCCTTTCTCCTCGTTATCCATAGTCAGCATCAACGAAGCAAGCTCCTCCATCGCAACTTGCGAGCGTGGATCATTGCATTCTTCTTCCTTGTCTGAGTTAATGACTTCAGACTCGTCAGCAGGAGGGAGTGTGTACTCAGTACTGGCAGGTACGGGTACAGGCAAAATCTCGTGACCCATCGGTTCATCATTGTGCTGAGATGGAGGTTCAGAGTTTCGATAACTTTTTAATTCGGCCTCCAAAGCCTTAACCTTTTCTTCAAGATTATGGATATAACCATCATCATAGTTCTTGCGCCTATAAGTTTGCATGAGCTTGATAATACGTTGAATTGATCAATTGAGAACAGACTTTCGTGAAAGCTCAGGAGGATAATAGCACAACTTTCCTCCTTTCTCACATAGAGCACAGGATGGTCTCTGGCCTTGGCACTAATGGTAGTTAGCATGAAAGGATACAACATGCCCAGAATTGTATCATCTCGTATGTGCGTTGAGTAAATACCTTTCGTTTGTTCTTTCTGCACTCCTCACAAGCGACCTTGATTCTTAGCCGTGTCTGGTCCTTATTGGTAGCCATGGAATCCATGATTGTGGATAGACAGCATTAACCCGCACGCAAGATGGTATTCTTACAAGCTACTGTGTGCCACAGGAAGCTATTAGTTGGGGCAATTATTTCAATTGATATTTGTAAGTAATCGACATGACATTATCCGCATTGATTCCTCCTCACGAGGGTCTGTTTGACCGCCTTGAAATGTAAGGATTCATTGCCGATCTCGGGCAATATTCCGCCCATGTCTCCATACATAACACGGGCGAACAAACTATAAATGGATGGCGACGATAATGTAACTTAAGCCAAGTAGCTAACATTTTAGTAGCTTATCGCCGAAGCCATGTCGAATCAGGGTTGCCGTCGCAGTATTACTGTTACACCAAAAGCGCCCATGGCTCAGTCATTATCATGCGGGTAGCATATCCGCAATCTATGTAACAGTAACAGTAACAGTGACAGTGACAGTGACAGTAGACATCCAAGACAATATAAAAAGCAGTCGAGTTCCTTCATACTACTTTTATATTAGGGTTATCTTTTGACACCAATGTCCAATTGCCCATCATGGTTTTCCTAGTTGATATGGACGAAAAAGACTACGTCTTCACCTATGGTATCTTCGGCGTTCAACACGAAGAACTCACTCCAGCAAAAGTCACCATCATCTCCACCCTCTACAAACTTCTCTCCTCATCCGCCAACCGCGTCGATCACCTCCAAGACGAAAGTCACGGACTCCCATGCCAAGGTCCCAAGTCTACAACCTTTGTTGCATACTGGTTATCCTCCTCTTCCTATGAATCATGGAAAGAATCCTTCCCCGTGAAAAGGTTTTGGGCTTCATTATCTGCTGACGCAGGTGTCTGGCGTGAAGTAATGACAGTCCCAAAATCACGCTTCATGTTTGCCTCCAGCCAGCCCGTAGCATCGGCAATGGGAACACTACTTCCGCTTAAACAAAGTAGCGATGAGGGATACTGGGGCGTGTACCGTCATCGACTTTCCAAAAATCCAGATGCCCATACCGATCCTTCAGATACTTTTACCTCATCATATACCACTCCATTCAAAGCGAAATCAAGTGAAAGAAAGGTTATCGATATACCAAGCACCCGTAGCACCAAGATAAAGCCAGGAAGGGTAACCATCACAAACCCCCCTGAAAACCTAATCTTCGTCCGCGAAGGCCAACGCCAACCACATATATCCCCTACCGAAACCGAGACCTGGCTCAAGCAAATAAATCCACACGCCCAATCCTGGATATCCCATCTGGACACCGAACGCAACAAAAACGGCGTTGTAGCATTTTCCACCCATATCGGCCATGAAAATCCCCAGCCAGAACTTGCAAATGAGAAATTTGACCCAAAAGCGGATTTAGAGCTCGATACAGAGGCTATCGCTGAAACGAATCAACTTGCTTACTTTTTGGACCTGGCGCATTTTGAGCAGGCGGGACGCTCGCATAAGGGGCATTTTGAGCTGAGGAAAACAGTTTTGAGTCTTTATGGACCTGGTGGGCAGCTGGAAAGGGGAAGGTCGGTTTTGTTTGCGGAGTTGTGTGTTTTGAAGTCAAAGGATTTGGATGCAGAGTATATTGGCTGTGCAGAAGGGACAGGATTGATGTATCTAGCTAATTTGTAGTGAAATATACAGCAACTTATGGAAATTTCTCCAACAACTTATTATAGACCCCCCGTCCATTGTTAATTATCCTTACAATCAATCCTCGATTTCATTCTGATAAATTCCGCCAATTTGTCATCAAATACCCGTGAGGCATGCATCCATTGACTATCATCCTCGACTCCAGGATATACAATGACAGATAAACTCGACAAAGCATAGGCACGAGATGATCAATACTAACCTTCCCATCCATCCTCTTCGGCATCTGTGTGAGTGCCATAATCTTTATCTTCATTTTGGCGTTTATAGAGCTTGCCTAGTCGATAAGTGTACCTGTTGTAGGAGGATGGCCGCTATGAACTCTTCTTGGCCTCATCACGCTTCCACGCTGCCTGCGCGGTTTGTTCTTCCTCTTTGTTCCAATCATTTCTCTCCTCGTTTTGTGAGACGATATCATCTGAGGGTGAAGGGGAAATCTGCTGTACAGTAATGCCTGTTTCCAAAGTGAGTTCGTGCAGTAAAATATGGGTGCAGGCGACACTTACCAGTCCTTTTCATCATTTGAGTTCTGCTCTTTTCGACGTAACTCCTGATAATATCTCTTTCTACCCGTTCACAAATTTCCTCAACTTTCTGCTTCATCAAAGCTCGAGTCTTGCCGAAAATGATCCCCTTCTCAAAGCCACTGCCTGCCCAAGTTCCTCCAAGAAATTTACAATCCGTAAAGTCAGTTGTCGCTTGCTCATTCTGCACCAGCCAAGAGGCTCCTTCGATCCTGCCTCGTAGATACCTTGTATTTACCGGGGCACCTGAGGGTGATTGAGGGAACGTGGTGAAAATGAAGCCAATCTCAGTTAGTGATAAGGGTTGCTCCACTTTTTTCCACCCGTTGACCGAAAATTGTGGGATGTGATTGAACTTGTAAGTGTGTTTTCCATGGGCTTGCAGAACTGTCTGTTTCAAGATTTTTAAGAGGTCTTTATCAAGTTTTTCCTCTACTGATAACAGGTTCCACAATTTGGCTCTCTCATTCTCATTGCGTTCCTTCCATTCGACAAAGGCTGCATCGTTACCGACAGGTACTTCCAGATGAGGTGTCATGTCTAGGGATTCTGAAACTACCCCCACTCGAGATTGCTGAAACCAATCACGCAATCTGTTCTGCATATCTTCTCGTGTTCCGGTCGTGTCCAGATTTCGAAAAGCACAATACGCGCGCCATTTTTTCAGGGTCCATATGGGCGGCGTGGTGATAAACTCTTTGGGGTGAGAAGGACCCCGATAAACCCATCGAGGATTGAGCTTACACTTCAACTTATCATCGTCTAAATTGGGTTCTCCATGATAAACCTCTTTGCCCTCACCATCACGAGTATACCCTTCCGTGAAACCGTTTGTTGCTTCGAGGGGCTGGATGAAGACCGCAGTAGGATCGGAGCTGTACTTGGCACTGATTCTAACTCCCTTGGGAGGTTTTATTTTCTTTGCCTTGGGCGTCACAGTCTTTGGTGGCGATATAGAAGCCTTGGGTCTCTTTGTATCTGGTCTCTTTGCACTTTGCATCAGTATCTCAGCTATGTGAGAACTGGATGACGACTTGGTATCAACTTGCGTAGCATCATCTTTCTTCTGTCGTTTTGCAGGTCTTTCTTCTTCGGAACTTGAGTCTTCTTCCGAGGCCTGTTGATCGTCTGCGTTCGATTGCTGTTCTGAACCTGATTCTTCTGCCGAGTCTGGTTTGTTTACGTATGAAGCCGTTACTCTAGTAGATACTCCGCTACGCGTCCAACTTCTGGTTGATATGGCTGAAGCCTGATTCATCAATGCCCATTTGGCATTGATTTGAATGAGCTTTCATGATTAGCCAGTGAATTCGGATCTCTAATAGTTCTTACCTCAAAATTTCATATTCGACCTTGACTATTCTGCAATGCGAGAACACAGAAAGATCAAACGCTTAAAACGAATAGCTTTTCACCGTAGCTCACTTGACACAAAGCAACAGAGAAGTTTAGAATTTTGAAAGCAGGAAGAAAACGTTCTTTAGGAAATGCATAGAGTGAGAATCTTAAACTAAAATTGAGCGAGGCATGATATAAATAGTTGTTGAATCTCCTTCGAAAGCAGGATGAAGAAAGAGTATGAATGAGTGGAATGTGATGTGAGCTGCACCTCGAAGAGACAACCCCGGGGTTGTCAAACTTTATTGGGCAATCCCAAATATTTTGCCGTTATACTCCGCCCCGCGCCTAGCTCCGCGATGTCACCTCGCTAGTACCGGTTCGAGACGGGGGTTCGGGACGGACCGAATGCCTTCAACCATTTTAGTCTCAGAAAACCCTTTTAGACAACCATGTTATCGATTAAACTTAAGATTCTAACATTATGGTTTGAAAATTCCAAATACTATACATGGATTTTCAAACATGGCAAATCACTAGTATTAGATACACGATCATCTGACCACGTAAACTTACGTTGGTCACACAGTACATGTATGAAGTGCAATACATGCAGTTCAATACATGCAGTTCAATACATGCAGTTCAATACATGCAGTTCAATACATGCAGATTTCACAGAGATACCCCCTCTCAAAACTTATTTTGCTCTGTATATGCAATGCTTTTGAGCCAAAACCTCTAGTTGTGCTTCCTCACCAACAAACCTGGTGAGTCATAGATTATCACACATCCATGCTTCCCTCGCCGTGATAGCCGTCAGAACCCGGGTTTATCGCCAGAACAAGAACTTTCTGTTTATGCAATAAGTATATCTCCTGCAGAATGCCCACCCTCAAATCCAAATCATAACTTTCTGTTCACATCACGCATCTCCTACATGCTCCTATACGCCCTTACAGCCCTGCATCCTCACGGAAAGATCCACCCACGCATCCGGTTTATCTGCAAAGCAGAAGTTTCTGTTCATCGCAGGCTCGCAGCGCCTGCTCTTATCCCTGCTAAACTCCCTCATGACATACTAAGTTCAAAACGCCAAATTCTTTTGAAGGTTACTTGCATATCTATCAAAGATAGTTGCATCCAGTCTCACAATCCCACCAAGTCTATGAATGTATGCATGCATACCTGACCAAGATAATATCTGCAGAAACGGCCGCAGAACATTATGATCGTCGGCAGTAAACCATCTATCACTACCGAGCTGTCTTCCGGGAACGACTTCGTTTGACAACTCAAATCGGGTTTCGGAATAGTACTGAGCCTAATGCGAGATACCGTTGTAAACTTAACATCGGTACCCTATTCTTGTTTCAATTTCTGATGAGTATGTTAGACTCACATCGTTCAGAGATATAGTGTCCGCTAAAAATAAAGCTTTCAGAAGGGTCATGCATGGTGAAACTCCTAGAGCCAGACCAGTGTATAGAAGTGGACGCTTCCTGCAGCAGAGCATTTCGGCAGCAAAGATTGACTAGTGCCATAAAAGTTGCACCTGCGGGTTCTCATGGAAAGGGCCGTCAACACAACAGCGATCTTGATAAGAAAGAGGACACTACTTAGTCATGTACGAATGATGAATTTAAGATAAGGGCTTTGTACTATTTTGAAGCGCCCACCATGTTATATTCATAGCAACTAGCCCCATCATTGCCATAATACGTATCGCCCAAAATTTACATACCAATATCTCACCATACCGTGTAATATACAACTATGGAGAATCCTCACCATATAGACTTCCATATTGTATCATACACATTCCCGACATACTATGGTTCTACCCACAGGATTAATGACAAGCCAGAAGACACCATCACCATCTAATATTGATTGGATAGCTTCTTTCCATCCGGTTGATACTTTTTATGCCGCTTGAAGATATCTATCTTCGGCCCCATCTCATATTCAAAATAATCATCCGCTTCAAGCTGTGCCCCGTCCATCAATAGTTGCCTTCGGGTTTCCGGTTCCAACTCACCGAATTCGAAATTTAAAGACATATTACGCATATGAGTGACTATATCCGAGCTTTGCCTAAGAATTGGTAATATTGGAAGGGAATCAGGTGTGAAGTTAATTTGTAGATCATGCTGCTGTCGAGCTTGATAATAGGGTATCAAGGGTTTGGCACCGTCTTGATCAATATGTGCATCCAAACGATAGAGACCAAACTCGTGATAGTTTGGGCCTTGCACTGCGCCAATAGCCGGATCTGGATTCATTGTTATATAGCCTTGGGAAATGAGTAGGTCCGAGATCTCAAGACCCGTTTCGAAATCTTTTGCCTCGAAATTCTCGGGAGGGGCAGGCTCCGGATGGTGCTTGATCAGCCGGGGCCCTCTGAGATGTGGAGGATTATGTCTTTTTTCTCTAGGTTGGACTCGTAACGAATCATTAGAGTCTTCGAAGTCTGAAATCCCTAGTTCTGGATCATCCTCGCTCCGTGTCAATAAGTGAACTTTTCCCGTTGCATCACCGATGATGAGCTTAGAAAAGTCTGAGGAAAAGGCCCCGGCACCTATCCCACCAGAAGCCGCAAGTACCTCACGAACAAGTGCTTTCCCGCGCGGTCTCTGTATATCCCAGGCCTTGACTCTGCCATCAGAAGCACCGGTATAGAATCGATCAGAAGTTTTTCCCCAAGCAGCAAATTTGACGCCGGTGTCTGCAAGTTCACGAGGAAGATCGTGATATGGGTTATCAAGCGATTCTTAAACTGATTAGCATGATATGTTGTGGAAGAGTGTGTGGAATCTCACCTCCATGCGGAAGAACATGGATTGCATCATCGCCGATTGCTCCAGTGTCCCAAACATAAGTGTTTCCATCCGTACAGCTAGCCGTTACGTAGCACTGAAGAAGGCTATTTGGCCTAAAATCACACTAGTCGGTAAATTGAAGAGGGGGAAGGGGTGGGAATGAAAACTTACATGATTGTTAATTCATTTATATCCAATGCGGGACAATCAAGAACTCTGACAGGGTAGAAAGCGGTATAATTATCCTTGTCGGTCCTTGCTGCAAATAGTCGAATTTGTGTTTTCGTTTCGCTTTTGAAAGAGCCGCAAGGAGATGTAGCGGCAATGAAGGCTGGTTTGGTTGGATGCCAAACAACTTCAAAAACATTCTGGGTACGCGCAGAAGCAATAGGAACCCTAGAGCCATCAAAGGTATTCCACAAGCACAACTCTCCGCTGTTTCTTTTCTCTTCAGGAATATCAACTTCATCGTTGCTGATTGAACGTGGTGAGTAACCAACGATCAGTAGATGTGACACGCTTTCTGCTTTTCCCCATTGGACAGTGGCAGGGTAGTACGCCCATAAATCTTTTCTGCACAGTTCCTGCGCTTGCTCAGCGGCTTTCTCACCATTATAAGTATCGAATATAGATCTGTTTACATCACTTTCGTCAAGGCGATAAACACGGACGGCATTGTTGTAAACATCAGACGCTGTAGCCACAAGATTATGATGCTCTGAGGTTGTAACAAAATTCACTTTCCCTTCATGCGGCCAGGTCCCCAGAATATCCATTGATGATCCAGTATCTGACTGTGACACCTTCCAGACTTTGACTGTTCCATCAAAGCTCGCAGTGAAAGTGAGACCACTATTTTGGCTATGTGATATTGCCGAAATAGATGTATAAAGCCAAGGATCCTGGGTTTGTCTCATAGAGTCAAGAGCGTTCTCGACATTCTCGCTCGCATTTACAATTGGTCGCACTATTCGATGGTCCGGTATTGCATCCAAAGTTTCCTTGGAAACAGAGCCAACGACTAGATTACCCGGCTTGTTGTATTGCATATTATGGCTATCGGAATGTGCTGTAGCACCACATACAAAGGCGTCACTACTTGTCCAACTGATGGCCCATATGTCACCGCAGCAATCTGTCCATTCGACTTGCCTTTGCAATGTATCCTCGAGTACGGAACTAATCTCTTTGGTGTATGATTTTTGACCACCACAAGATCTAACGGGCACCACGCCATGCATTTCACGTTCTCTTAAGAGTGCGCAAAATCGTCCAGAGGACCGTCTGGGACCCACGGTGAGTGTTCTAGCATTTATCGATACTTCACCGACAGTGGCATCTCGAAGAAAAGCAGCTAATGATTCTGGCCCACGACTGTGGAGAAGGCTCTCCCCGATCTCTCCGTGGGGTGTTTGTCCTTGAGCCATCAACAACGAGACCAGTTCAGGCACTCCCAGTTTTTGCTTTTGCATGAGCTGTGCGATAGTTGGTTTCCCTTTAAATTGTGTCTGTGATTGCAGGACATGGCGAACGATTGATAGCTCTTGCTCAGAAAAATCAATGTGGTAGACGCGTCCGAGAAGTAACTCTCGCTCTTGATCAGAAGCACGTTCGAGGCCACGGCGAATCCTCTCTCGACTCCTAGCGTCGATATACGGTCGCGAGTGTCCATCAATGATTTGGCCAAGAACAGGTGTACTACGGGAAGAAGTTACGTTGCTGATGTTTAGGTTTGCGTCAACTTGCATGGCGTCACCGCTAACATGTTGTGAGCTGGAGTATCTCCAGCCCTTCGTCTTATAAGGAACCTCATCTTCCAGGTACTGGATGTTTGCTGAGGAATCACTTAATTCTGCTCGAACATATTGAGATCGAGATCGCGTACCCTTTCTTGGGAGAGGAAGAATACTTCCTCCTCTCTTTGCTTTTCGTTTCTCGTTATGAGAGCCAGTAGCGTCAACGACATCGTTGCCAAGGGATGTTGCTGAGGATGAGGAATATGTTGGAGACCTAAGACGATCTATAGGAACCGGACTTTCCTCCCAGTCGGAGTTTGGCTCATGGTCCATCTGATTGGGATCAAGGGCTGGGAGAGCCAAACTTTTTGCGACAAATTCATCTACATAGTGCCTGGCGTTCTCTGATATCGTGATCTCATCTTCGCGTGACAATACCTCTCCATAACGAGTGAGGTGATCGAACATAGGGTTTTCCACAAGTACGCCAGCCACTGAAGTTCCAATCTCATGGAGTTTCTTTGGATTTATTGTTCGCTTATGACGGGCCATCGCAGCCGTGATATGAATAAAGACCTGATCATGAAGTATTTGGGAAACCCTGTCGTAGACCTGCGGGGCAGGTTGGAATATGGAGGATTTTGGTACCTCACTGAAGCTTGAGGTGACTCTTTTAGGGGATAAAACAACTGACATCGAGCTTCGCTGGGTAGCTGTATGCTCTTCATTGCCTCGCACTTGTCCGTTGACACCGTTGACAGACTGGGTGGATCCTTGCTCGCTCATTCCCCTCGTCGACCGTCTTCTTTTGGGACCGTTTTCGATCGTAGGGCGCAAATCTTCGTAGGAGTTCTCGTTGAAAAGTCCCTGATTCCCTTGAGCTTGCTCATTAATATACTGGTCGGGGTATGGTCCAGCCGTTCTCCGCGCTGCCCGCCGTTTTGGCGGCGCGTTGTCGATTACGGAGTGCAGCTCCTGCTTGGACCTATCTTCTCTCATGCCTCCTGTCGTTCGTCTTCTCTTTGAGGTATTTTCTATGGTAGAGTCTGGCTCTTGGTAAGAATTTAGGTGGATATCTTTGCTCTCTCCCCGATCTCGTCTTTTAGTCGCAGATGTTTTAGAAGATCGTGTCATCTCTTTCGACTGAGGGTATCTATTTGCGACAGTAGCACCTGGTAGTATTGGCGCATAATCGAATCCATTATACGCAGCCATTGTAGCATCTTTGGAATGCGAGTTTGCTGGTAAGATTGGCGCAAAGCGATTGTCATAATATGAATTGATATATGGTCGCGAATTTCCAGCCAAGGGTGATGGAAATGTCCCAGGAACTATAAGACCATTATTAGACGGCGGAAGAGAGGATTCACTGGTAATTTCTTCGTCGTCTCCCGTCAAATCAATCACCGCATTGGATTGGTAGGCACTAATAGTTATAAGTCGCGTGTATGAAGTGGAAAGGGAAACAGTAACTCACGGCGTTCGCGTCAAGGGAGCCGGGGCCATGATGCAGTAAAAACCAAGACAAAGTCCGAACTGGAATACCGAGAGGTCACATAATACCCAGAGAACGCAAAGGAAATGAGCGATGAAACAGAAATGCGAGTTGGAATCGAGGTAAAGGGAGTTTGCAGATTACCTACGAAGTACATAAGATGATAAGGCTGGTAATTATAAGAGCACATGTCAAGTTGGTGGTGGTACCTTATCGTTATCTCGAAACTATTTGCATCGGAGAAATGAAACACCGATACCGCAAACGAACCCAACCGACCTCGGGAAGCCCAAAAAGCAATATCAACCAAAACCTGGAACTCCAGCTGTCTTAAATAATACTTTATTAAAGTTCCATTTGGAGAAGAGACCTCGGAAAGTGTAACATCGGGAGCCATTGATCTAAGAGTGCCATTTCGGTATGAGCTCACATTACAGCCTTGCGATAGATACCTAGGTACATGCAAGGCTGAGACTTGCTACTAGGTACTGACTAGTAATAAGCATATGTGATAATTGGTGACTTTTTGCTTGACATCATTATTCGGATCTGTCAACCTAACAACAATGTTTTTAGTGGTATCTGTATATATACCTAGGTATGCATGGTACACCTTTATGGTCCATAGAGTCTTCATGTTCTCACAAGTTCATCACTCAAGATGACAGAGCGAAACAATCACAACTGTTCTCCTTTGAAGAGGCGTCTACGATCATAAGTATGTTTTGAACTATAGAATGTAGGCTCATTTAGCATCGAGAATTGGAAAATCTTCATTCTCATCGAACCTCGCAGCATTGCCTCACCAATTGAAACATATATGTTCAAGGTAATGATTGCAGGAACTCGCCATCATAGCACCATGGCATTGACATCTTATGCTAATGAGTCCTAATGTCAAGAGAATTGATCTGAAAGTACAATGCCAAAGGGGTCTGCTCAAGTGTCATTGTTCTCGACTTAAGTGGTAGAACTATCAATCCTTTAAGCTGGAACCTCAACCTCCTTGCTGATATCTAGCTCCTCGTGTCTTCGGAGATCCATTGGTTTGCCGAGGAGTGGAACAACATATGGGTCGAAGGTCTTCCAATATGGGTTCTCGAGGTGGTATTTTTGACTCTGTATTGGTAAAAAGCTTCTTATTAGTATCATATTGGTGGAGGATATGGTATATTGGAAATGAACTATACATACACTTTCTTGCTCGAATCTCTCTACGATAGTGAATGCTCTAGGGTCATGAACATCCTGCATGACAATCCAGTCGACAGTTTCCTTGTCCTGCTTGTAGACTCGGGATGCTTCTATAAGCTTGGCCTTGATGCGGGGTATAGAATCCGGATGCTCGTTTGCATAGAGATGAACGGTCAAGGTGTAGACCATTTTGAATCTGATGATGTTTCTTCGTCGAAGTGGTGAGGGATGATACGGAGTTTTGAGATTCCAGGTCAATTTGTCAGGCTGTATCTGGATTCAATACTTAT
This sequence comes from Myriosclerotinia duriaeana, assembly GCA_002162615.1. NCBI lineage: Eukaryota > Fungi > Ascomycota > Leotiomycetes > Helotiales > Sclerotiniaceae > Myriosclerotinia > Myriosclerotinia duriaeana. The sequence goes on from NGKI01000008.1 coordinate 148,239, forward strand.
TAGAAAGGAAAGAGAAGTTTTGGAGGGGCTGTACGGAGTATACGGAGTAGTGGGCTTGCAGCTTAAAATGTGGAACAAGAAAGGAAGGGCCGATCGAATGGCAGGCAATCATGTGATTTGCTACATTCGACGACTTGGGCCACCCTTACCATTTTTTATATCTCAACTTTTGGAATCATAACACAACATGGCCGCAACGACAACAAATTTTGAAATCTCAGCCAGAGTGATACTATTACTACCAGTATTACTTTAACTCTCATACAAATTCTTGCTACCACCATCGCTTTTCTTAAAACAAAACATATATTCAAACATTCATGCGTTTTCGAACAATGAAGTTTATTCACACCTAAAGCTGTGTAAACCACGTGGAATAATAAGTATAACAGTCTTGTTAATATTGAAGGTTCAATATGTCTCAACCACGTGAGATTCCTGGAATGTATTATGGTATCTTACCTTTCTCGATGTTTTGTTATTGATTGATCAACTTACTGAAACATCTTTAGATAGCGAAAAGAAAAAATATTTCAGAATACAGACAAACGTACCATCAAGTTCCCCATACTCATCTCAAAATGTTAAGAGACGCAAGATTGACGATGCAGACAAACAAGCCCAATTTATGAGACTTCAACGGAATATTGGCCGTATCAAGAGAGCGCAGATGCTTCATGACCCTATTAGGGGTGGCTTGTTATCTGTTGGGTTTGGGCAACGTGGTTTGAACGCTGTTGCTGCTTCACTCTATGCTCAAAATCTCGCCAAAACTGATATCGATCTTCATGTCTTGAATCCTGGAGGTGCACGCTTCTTCGCGGCAATGCCCCGAAGATCGGAGATAAACGACACTTCAGTCAACTTCACTTCTAGTAAGTTTCATCGAATATCTTTTCAGGGCCTTTGGAATCATACAATATACCTTAGTCGCGATATCAAATAAAATTCTGGATTGGCACAATGCCAGCGATCCACCGAAGTCTGCTTAGCTGTCTACTTACTAGTGGGTGCAAAGATTCATGGAATCTTTCACAATTTCTCAAAGTTTGATACAATTTTCGAGCAATGTTTTCAAATTGTATGGTCCCATTGTTTGATATGAAGTCAACAATTCCGACAAGTCTTGAAGTCCCCCCCCCCAAAAAAGAAATCCCGAACTATTGTTATCCAACTTTCCCATCGTTCCATGAGTCCGTACACCCACTGGTACCTCATGTTCGATGTCCGGTCGACATACTAAGCTCTTATTTTTCAAGTTGTATACTGACCGTGATTTTCCAAGCTTTCGGTCAATTTATTTATAATCACTCAGTTGACTGCGAAACAAGGACAAAAAGTGCTAGGAATTCTATCTGGCGTCCACCTGGGATTATACACAACTTTTTTCCACTACAATTCACTTCGCGTAAGTCTCTCTCCGTGACCCACTGGAACCTTTTAGTCTCCGTAATACAAGGTTCCCACTTGTATGCTTACTTGGTGTTTTTGACTATATTAACCAAGCGTTCAGTCAGTATCAACGAGGCGTATGGACGTGTTGTGGCGACATGGGCAGGTGGTGGTGCAATTACAGGAATCGCGATTACTAATTGTTTCCCGGAAGATCCATGTGAGCCACCCTTGAACTTTTTCTAACCACAAAATTGAAGACCGATTCAATTGTTTTCCTATTACTCGGCCAGACGCAGAAATGTATCCTCTATAGACATAACTAATAACATAGTCTCAGCTGCCAGCGTAGTTAAAGGCCCAGGACAAACCCGATACCCTGTTGATTTATTCTCGTCTACCTCAGCACCTCCAAGTTCACAATATCTTTTTGCTATGTAAGTCAGCTCCTTTCTTTATCCTTTTGGTGTTACGCATGCTTCATTCAGTAAACCAAACGAAACAGTCTATTTGAATTATTAACCAGAATCTGACCCTCGCATAATTTAGCGGTTCGAGCCAAGGTATTCATCTAATTGACAAAGATCTTGACATAACTTGGATGCAGCACCAGCCCTTTGTAAATCCAGACAATCATCCAAGAGATGTATTCGCATTGGACTTTCTTCCAAATCACAAGGACATTCTCCTAAGCGGTGAACGAAGAGGAATTCTCAACGTCCTAGATCTTCGACAACCTCCATCCGGGTACGCGGCAGAAAAAATCCAACATACAAGTCGTATCACTTATATCAAGTGTCTTGATGAGCATCGGATTCTTGTTGCGGGCTGTGCGTCCGATCTTTGCCAGTACGATAAACGATTCATAAAGCAGAATACTGATCCTGTACCATCGTGGGAGAATAAAAAACCTGGGCGCCATACAACATCTCATCTGACCTACCCAAATTACCGAAACAATGGCAATCCTCATGTGGGACTGGACGTTGACCTAGAACTTGGTATTATCGCCGCGGCACATAACAATAAAATTAGGCTCTTTTCCTTACACGGCGGGCAAGTTCTAAATGACTTTAATGTACAAGACCCTGAAGCTCTATATAGCTATCATCATCCACTTCAGTCAGATGTCCAATGCATCAAATTCGTACAAGATACACGGAATCGGCCCAAGAGCTTGTGGGCGTCGATTCCAAACAGAAACAGGTTTGTGAGATTTTCGCTTGACTAGGAGGAGGATATACGCTCAGACGCACAGAAACTCTGAAGCTCAAAATCGGGACGATATAGTGCTGTCCCCCAAATTATGGAGGGTGAGTAGCCGCCCGGGCTGAAATGAGCTCCAATAAGCTGCATCGAATCATGGCGGAGATTATGAGGGTGATCAGTAGAAACTACGCCATCAATACGCTGGTATCATTTCCCTCACAACAGTCTTATTTTTTTTTTCAACAGTCTCCACTAACGAGCGGAAATCAACAAGATGTTTTCGACAGCACACAGCAAATTCACAGACAGCGCACTTCCAGTACCTTGTATACTTCACAAGTTCCTTTTGTGCTAATGGAGGTCCTTTCCAAATTCAATAATCAAGTCGGAAGGTTCATTGTATGGTCAACTTTGACACATTGTGTTTGGCGTTTGGGGATCAATGAGGAATGTGGGGGCGTGTATGGCTAAAGTGCCTGATCATATGGGAGTTTACTGGAAAAGAGGCAAGCGGTCTAGAGTCAAAATTCCTCACGGAAATTATACTGCAAGTTATCCAACTTGTTGTCGTTCATTCATTCGTACACGCATTACCATAGAATTTAGACCAAAAAAAAGAGATAAGACTTTGCTCACACGCACCAAATATCGCCTTCAAGTCGCAAACACAGGAGTGTGGTGATTCTGTAAGATTTTCAAAAATTGCTGCTACACTTGCATTTCCAGGCATAAGCATGGGCTGCTGTACTTCCAAGGTTGTTCTCGGTACCCAATCAAGTGGCGTCCAGTCCCGTTCCATTCGTAATTACTCTTGAGTGCTGCACTCCACGCCACCTAGCTGTTTCTTTTATCTCTCGCGTCTCTCCCTACTAACATCCGCCCTTTACAGTGCAACCAACCAACCAACACGAACGCCTCCTGTAGCAACCATACAAAAGCTTGACTTCTCAAGTCTCAAAATCCCCCCTATTGCTGGTTGCTATCCACCTTTTGCTGTTGCTGTTTTTGTACATGCACAAGAAAGGCAAAAGTCAAAAGATATTTGACATATTACCCCAACGCGTCTACGCGCGGGACCTTTCCAAAATCATGGATAGATTTGTAAGTATGATGATGATTTGATATCAAGTGGCATCACCGTGCTGCACCCATCTCGCTTTACGATGATGAAACTTATTAATATTCAAGTTCACTGGAGGCGTTTTCGTTTGCGATCTTCCTCCCGAAGCATCTCCTCCTCGTGCTCTTCTGCGCGTTCCGCTGTTTCTGCTGGATTTAAGATATGTGCCATGCTGCCTCGTCGAGTAGGAGGTCCCGAGTTATCTCTAAAGATACTCGCCATTCCTTTATCCCTGGATCCGGCCCACGACCAGCTGTTAAGATGATCTGCTGTGTTGCCGTTTGTAAAGGGAGGGGTGGCTGGGCGAGACAAACTATGTCCTTGCGATGCGCCAGACAACGAGTACATGTTGAAACTGTCACGGATCCGTTGGTCCTCGTTCATCATGTGCGTTGCTGTTCTTTTGGGGGATGATGGATAGTGTGAAGATGACTGGCCCGACGCGAAGGGGGAGGAGCTCGCTTGCCATCCGACTACGTTACGAATATCAGCAGAAGTGTGGCGGCGTGACAGGTTAGTTGGTGGTGATGATACGTTAGCGAGTGGGTGGGACGAAGGTGCGGGCGGTGGCGCTTGAGACCTCAGTGAACTTGGTGAAGATTGTGCGGTAGCTGCGCCTCCAATAGAGCCGTACCCTCTACGAGAATTGAGAGACAAATTGGAAGGCACAGGAGGACGATGGTAGTTCTGGCGAGGAGGAACTCCAAGAAATGATGAACGTCGGGCATCATCTTGAGGCACTTGCCGTGGTGAAGGGGGGTTGTCCAATGACAGGTTTGAGAGATACGGACGGCTACCTGAGAAAGTGGGCTCGATATGATCATCCAGGCCTCTGATGTTGTCGATTAGTCGCTGGTTCTCGCCCTGCCAGGCCATAGCTACAAATTGTTAATGATCAAGATACTGACTTGGTAAATACAAAATACATACCGTCACGATGAAGAGGAGATTCTGAATTGGCTAAAGAGAGCATCATTCTAAACATGTCCTGATTCAACTACAAAAAATTAGTCACTGCCTGCCACTTTATGCTTCAATGATGCGAAGAGTTACCTGAAGGGAACGAGTCAAAGTTTCCATCATGATCTGATTTTTAGCATGGAGATAATTATTGGTGTCGTCATTTCTCGCCATTCTAGCATGCATATCATATGAAGTATGTTCCAATTGTGTCAATCTAGACTCCGTGGATTCCTGGGTTGGGATTGGCTCGGCCGGAGTTCCAGGTTGCGAAAGTGCCGGTTTGGGGGCAGAGTATGAATCTCGATGTACCAAAGAATGTCGCGAAGCCCGTCGTTTAATTTCCCGCAGACCATTAAGGTCTCCCCTCTTGAAGATATTTTGTCCGTGTTTGAACTCCCACAGCGGCGTTTCTGGAGCATTCTGATGGAAGACGTCACTGACTGCGTTGGTGTTAGTGACAATAGATAATGGGCGAAATGGCCAACCAACCTTTGTGAAATCCATACATGTTCAATTGTCTTACAAATGAAGAAATGTTTGTATGTTTGAAATATTGTCTACAATCTATGAGCCAAGGATGCAACTCAAGGTGTTTTAACTTACGCCAGGACTTTTGAAAAATCATTGGACGGAGACATTACGAAGCTGTCCTGGGTTCGGGACCAAGCTATTAGATGTCGAATAGTTCTATCTTCCAACATACTGACAGGCAATCAGTAAAATAGACCAGTAATAACTTCTCTTGAACCCTTACTTGTATAGCTTATGAATAAATGCAGTTTGTACCACTTTGGTTCCACCATTTCCTCCAGCTGCAGCTGCCGCAGCTGCATTGGGAGTTCCCAAACTGCCCGAACTAGGTTGATCTCCTCCAACCATATGATCGTGTACGCCGTTTGCTTCGTTATCGGGACTTGCCCTTGAAGGAGGTCCCATCATCGCGGTCCCGGGGGGTGTAACATCCATTGCGTCGCCAGATGAAGCAGAAATTTGTAGAGTAGGTTGTTGAATAATTGGAACTGTTCGGGCGGGATTTTGGACTAGATTGGAAGAACCTAGACTCGGGGCATTGATGTATGAGTGGTGTTGAGCGCGATCATCCGTGAGGTCCATCATGGCGCTACCTGGATACTTCAATGTATCTCAAACTTTTGTGCAATGCAATGTACGAGAATCAAGCTTCTAATTTGGGCTTGAATGAGACCAGAGAACGAAGGCGGCACAGATAAAAGGCGAAAGGGGGAAAACACACCTCATCGCATGCGAAAGTTGATGGAGATTTGAATTGCTAGAGATTTTGGCGATGATGCTAAGAATGCCTTCTTTGTCCGATGCTACTTGCTATCCTGCAACTTCCCGAGACACCTCAGCCTCGCTGCACACTATAAGATCCAGCAAATAGAGAAGGAGAAGCGAGATGCGAGATGCGATTGTAATTGTAATTGTATGCGAATTCTTGTCACGAGAATCTTAAGTAGCGATGAGATTGTGTGCGATTATTCGAATTGATGTAGAAGATGTTGTGTGTAGAATTCTGTCGTCTGGTGGTGGAGGTACGATATGAATGAATGAATGGATGGATGTTCGATTACAGATAATGAATGATTGATATCCGAAGTTTAAATTGAAGTAACTCCCAAGTACCTAGATGTATGAGTTCCGGTGTTTCCTTTCAATCAAATAGAAGACAGTTAGGACGATAATAGTAAAGAGGAAGATGTAGGTAAGAATGTTAAAGTGTTAAAGTGTTTAAGTGTTAAAATGTTGAAATGTTGAAATGTTTAATAAATGTAAGGTATAAAACATAAAAAATATTAGATATTGAATTGAGTAGATAGGAAATATCTAACTATGTAAAAAGAGAAAGGTATCAGGTACTTTTTTGGACTTTTGGGGTGAGTGAAATGTGAATCTGAATGAGTATGTGAATGAGTATGTGAATGAGTATGTGAATGTGAATGAGTATGTGAATGTAAATGTAAATGTGAATGTGAAAGTTAAAATGTAGATCTGGTTCTGGTTCTGGTTCTGGTTCTGGTTCTTTTCTGGTTCTTTTCTGGTGGATGGATGAATTGACAGGATCTTGGTCCTGGATAGACTACCTATGGGATGGGATGGGATGGGATGGGTAAAAGAATGATGTTTAACTAGGATGAGCTATACCGAATATAGATTAAAGCACCCCCCCNNGCTGTGAGTAAAAGTGGCAACTTCCGAGGTCCCGATATCGCGTTGGTCCGTTCTGGGTATTAAATTTCATTGTATTTCAGATATACTTAATCCCTATTGAGTAATAAACTCTATGTAACTCGTAAATAATGAAAGGGAAAGGAATCTCTCTCAGAAAGCTTAAAGCTTTACCGGTACTTTGAACTTGAGAGAGATTCTATAAAAGAAGAAGAAGAAAAAGGGGTGGAAAGAGAGACCACGGTCAAACATTGGAGAAATTCAAAAAGTTATGAAGGATAGGTAATTTAAGATAATCCTAAATGGCATAATATTGGTATTTGTATTGGTATTACTCCGTATTATTGGCATGAATATATAATATTAACTGTGCAGTCATAGAGATAGATAGATATATATATCTATATATATATCTATATCTATATCTATATATATACCTCTATATATCTATCCTACATACCTATTTCATTACCACTTATTATTTATTACTTGGGTACTGTACTGACATCATTTTCTCATACTGTAGCATCGATCTACTATTCAGTCAGAATAATCCGTATTCCATCTAACATGCAAAGAATTTTCTTTTCGTTATTCTAGAAGCATTTGGGCAAAGTAAAATACTACAGTAGAAGCAGAAGAGAAGGAAAGGGTGTGATCAATGATCATGTGGCGGCTACAGCTAAAAACGTTGAAACTTGAGAGCACGGATGGATCCCTAGATGAATAATGGGAATAATGGGATGGTTAGAATAATCCATCCGTTAGATGGATGGATCATGGATAAGGGGGCTGATAAGTTATAACTCTAACAAACATTGTCATGGATCATTTTCTTTACATGGAGTGTCTTATTATTATTATCATTAGTACCATACTTCGTACGATCCCTACCTAGGTACCTTAGGTTTGTATGGCATAACACACACTCATAAGGAGTATGTGTGAATGAATACTCGAGTAGTTTGAAGACAAATAGGGGCATCTTCTACGAGTGCTGATGGATGTTGTGTTCCTACCTACCACACATACATATATCATACTCTAACATTGTCATTGTCATTGTCATACCGCTATTACTTTACTGCTTATAACCTAGAGTAATACATATGATCAAATTAACCTTTCAGATCTGTTCGTCCTACCTACCACTCCAATAATCCCGAAAAGCGCATTGGTCATGAAACAGCTGGGGCACCCACCATAAGCACGGTACGGTACGGTACGGCACGGCACGCTCATGATAACAAATTTCCTGGAGACGAGGAGACGTTATTATTAGTCTTGACTCTTCAAAGAACTCTAAAGAACTATACGGAGTAGTACTGTCATGTCATGTCAGTAGATCTTCAATACCTAGGTACTTAATTGAATTCGGGCCAACTGGCTGGCTAACAATAGTCTCTTATTGTGATGGATGGACGCTACAACTACCTAGAACAACGGAATTTCATTCAAAGTATCAACTTGCAATAGTTCGCACGTGTGTGAAACGACATAGCTCATACATGTTGTGCTAAAACTTCTGCAGGTCCAGATAAAAGGCTCCGAAAGAGATCTATGCCCTATGATGGTACAATCTAGTAGAGCTAGTTGTACCGTGTGAACTAATAAGCAAGCCTTGAATCTTCAATCGCAGAAAATCAAAGATATAGTATATTCTTCGGAAGTACCAGAAGCCGTATTCAAGCTTCGATCATTGATAGTGTGACACTCTTGCTGATGCTGCAGTATGCTGAGAGTAATCGTCCCGTCATCAAATCATCCGGAAGAAGAAATGGTGTTTCTACTATTCTCGTTGGTTGTTTGGTTTGATTCAGCTGGTTGCTGATGCTGACTGATATTGCATATACTTTACAGTACCCGTCCAATAGGTCCTAGAATGTCGGTGATACCTTACTGTGAACGACTTGAATGGCAGTCCTAAGGATTAAAAAGGGGCTACATCATGATCAGTACCTCGAAAATGAGAAACAATTGTGGAGGGCTCAATGTCAGCTATTGGAGGGTACTGTCAGTGATGTATCCTCGATACCAACGCGCGAACTTCCGTCTTGCTAGTATACTTTCACCCGTACTCCGTACAAAGAAACTCCTTTGAATGTTCCATTTTAAGTAAAAGTTTGAGGCAGTTCACGAAAAGTTGATCTCGGAACACTTGTGGCTGCCAAAGTAACGAGTGTGGCTGATCACGTGGCTTGGATGGATGCACCTTTTCGGCATGATCGCATATCCATGGATATCGCAATCAGTTTTTATTCATCATTCTTTTCCTATTGGGAAGATTAATCCGTCTTGGAAAACAGTACCTTCTCATGTAATTTTAATAGTAAACTGACACAGCACAACTCCTACTGACTATTGCATTGTCTTGATACGTCAATAAGCAAAGGTGCACTGCTACTTTTACGTCTCTTCATCAAACGATTGTTAACATCATTGCTTTGCCAGCTTTATAATGGAGTCAAGCAGTTTAAGTCGGATTCTTGAAGGCATGAGACTACCAGATGGAAAGCCAGATATCCCGTTGCGTTCGTCGGCGTAAGTCGAGTAATCTAATCCCATTCTAGGAACGAGATTACAGAATTATACATATGAAAGTGCCTCATGCTAAACACCGATACAGGATCCGACACCTTCTTGACAGCTCAATCCTGGAGCCCGAAGAAATACAGATCCTCCAGGCCTATACTAATGGTATCTCTCTTCGTCGTGATCCCTTGGACGAGCTTCCAGTGGAGCTTATTTCTAACATTTTGAAATACCTTGACCTCGAAGACTTTACGATTATGATTCGTGTTAGCCAAAAATGGCGCCTAAAATTACTCGACCAATACATTTGTGCGGCGCTACTTAAATTGCACTTTCGCAAAGTTTGGGAGAGTGAGATTGTTCCGTTGAGTGAAATCGACAGGAAGGAAAGGCTTGAAACCATACGCTCGGGATTCTCTGATAGGTGTGCGAAACGCGCCAAAAGAAGTCATGGGAAATGGAATTCTGTATCATGTTACCGTTACCCACGTTTAGGTTGCGCTACTTCACTATATCGGAATACAAAGGTGATCCATTATAGCAATGGGAGGGTGGGAATAACATTGGACAATTACAGCATTCGAGTAGACAACCTTCGGACGCAAACTACAACACACTACATGCATGAACAAAGAAGCCTTATTGATGATTGCATGCTTTCAAACCAACTTCTTATAATCTACGTTGATCACCCGTAAGTTACTTGATACCCCAAGAGCCATATTTGGGACCTTTCATGAAAGTTGTGATATGCGGGTCAAGATTGAGAGAGTCACCCTAAGTGTTAATGGGGAACAGGAAGCCACAGTTCAACGTATGGACACTCGAAGGTGGCTTAGCAGAAGCAGACCTGGACCCAATCGTTGTTCATTTGGAGTGCCATATGTCAATATTGTTTGCTTACAATAGGCAGTTTGTTTTCGCTCGCAAAGACATGACTGCCCACTCTAAAGAGATAGTTGGCGACATTTACGTCTGGACTGGTGGTTATATCAAAAAGCTAGCTAAGCCCGAGTCTCATGAAGTTCCAGGCGTTCCAGGGTTTCCAGAGATAAATTTGGAAATTAGTCTATGTGGCTTCGTTTTCCACCCCACTGAAGAGAACCATTATTTTGTATTCTACCGGCAACAGAATGAATACCAAGGCATTCACCGAGTAATTATACAGGAGTACATAGCAGGTCTACCTAGCAAACAATGGTATCGGGATCTTATATTTCACAGAGGCTTATTCCAAACAAAGCTAACGGCCAAAATCATCGACGACGATGGACTTGTTGCGCTCATATGCGAGAATGGTGGTGATATGGTGTCTGTTTCGGCTGAATCTTCATCACCTTGCCATCATGAAAAGATATTCCCCAAGTCAAAAGTCGGCAAATTTTGCCTCAAATTCACAACCTTCAATGTCATCACCAAAAAATTTGGAGTGCTTGTGAACCATGGCAATGCTTTCACAAGGTATCTCGGTATATACTCAATCTGGAGAGGACAAATCATGTCATCGTATAATTATTATGATTGGGATTTACCGCAACACCTCAAGCCCTCTATTTCCAATGCATCTTATTCTGATGTCAAGTCGGATGAAGCCACGGTCAATGATATTTCGAAGCTCGGTTCAGACGATCCGTCATTTGCATTAGTATCCGCCAGCGTTTGCGCTTCTCGTATTGCGTGGAGAACGCCCGATTGCATGGGAGTGGATTATCTCAGTTCCGAAGCGCACAAGGCTACCGCCGCCTTTTGCTTGCCTCTTGGAGATGGATTCCGCAGGGAGAACTCCGAACATGGCAGACGGTTGAATGGCATATGGAGCGATGATGACTTTATAGTCGCGGCTCATTCGGATGGATATGTGGTGTGGAGTTTTGATCCAACGGTAACTTTGCCCACGGCCAATGCGACGAGGACACGGATACGGCAAAGGTGATGAAGGTGATGAAGGTGATGGAAACGTACTTGGCAGTTTGGGCTCAAGATATTTTTAGGACAAACTGGAGAAGCCTACTGGATAGTCAGGACCTCCATTAGAGTCAGTCAGTCAGTCAGTCACTTACGCGCAGTCTACTTGAATTAGAAAAGAATTGGAATTAGGATTCGAATTCCAACTGGAACCACAAACCCAAAACAGAACAGAACATAACATAACAGAACACTGCATTTACATCCCCAATCTCCCCGTCCTACTTGCACCAAGTGATTCGCCCCTTTTTCATCCAATACCTCTCTTGATTGTTATACCATTGGTTCGAGAATCGAAATGATTTAATCCATCAAGCTGACACGCGTCTTAGCATTCTTCAATTCTTCAATCTCTGATTCTCAAAGGAATAGTGGGATGATGGATGGATGGATAGGTTTGGATATCGAGATGCACTTTTCAATTTGACTTGCCTTGAGGTGATTTGATTTGACTTGAGGTGATTTGACTTGACTGCATTTCCTTTAGACGAACTTGATGGGCGAATGTGATCAATGAAATCGAATAGTTATAGTCATAGTCATAGTTATAGATATAGTTATACATAGCCAAGAAGCTAAGTATTTGCTCGTCTTTTCTTACCGTTTTACCGTTTTACCGTTGGGAAATTTGGAGGGAGTTTGGGATTGAGAACGGAGGGATGATAGGGTTTCAATGTCGGGTTCTGTTAGTCGAAGCGATGGGATGGGATGGGATGGACTTGACGGACTTGACTGGTATTTGCTTTTTTGGGGGGTACGTAATCAGGACTTGGTAATCAAGACCTAGTCATGTGGTGTAGAATATATCAGAGTGATCTTCCTAACTTCCGCAAGTTTCCTAGGGATGCCGATGGCCAATGTAGTGAATTCATGACACTAGGCAAATGAGTATAAAGTCTATAAAGGAATGATATTTGTATATTTATTTTCCCCTCGTGTGTTCTTTTATTCTTATTCTCATTCATGCTCATTCTCATTCTCATTCTCATTCTCATTCTCATTCTCATCTCGCTCTCGCTCTTGCTCTTAATCTCCTCATATCCCCTCCCACTTCTCGCATCCATCAATCATCTAAGCACCCACCTCCTTCAAACTCCTCACCGTATCCACAATACTCTCCTCCAAGCCCCTAAACTTGATCCCCAGAACCTGCACCGTCCTCGAATTATCAAACTTGTACAATCCCCCCTCCGGATACACACCCCCCTTCACATCCTTCGCCGGCAATGCTGCTTCATACTCCGGGAAATTCTTGCGAATGATCTCACAAATCTCCTTGTTGCTAAAGTATCCCTGGGTGATGAAGAATCGCTTGCCAGCTGCTTCGGGTACTTCGATTGCTTTCACGTGTGCGAGGGCTAAATCGCGTACGTCGATCCAGATGAACGTTCCCGTTTCTGGAATCTCCTCTTTGCATTTTCCTTGGAGGAGATCACGGACGCGTTGGTTGGAGGTATTGAGTGCATCCAATGAATTCAAATAATGCACAATTGGCCCAAGAACCAATGGGGGGTTCATGGTACTGAGCGTAAAGTTAGGTTTCTCCTTCTCAACGAATTCCCAAGCTGCCTTTTCAGCAAAGGTTTTGGAGGCGCGGTAACCATTTGCGGGATTCTTGACGGCGTCTTCGAGTGTGATGGGGTTCCAGTCTGCTTCGGAGTAGGTGTGATCAGGCCAGTTTCCTTTGGAGGGATCAACGACTGCTGCAAAGGAGGAAGTTACTACAACGCGTTTTACGGACGGGGCGTATTTTTTGATGGCTTTCAGAATGGAGGTTGTGCCGATAATAGCGGGATTTAGGAGATCTTTTTTGGTATCCGTTACGTTGAAGTGGAACTAGGATGACTGTTTTTAGCAAGGTTCTTTTGAGAATATCATATTCTTGAACATGACTATCTCTCTCTTTCTTGAGGTTCCTGCACAAAACCCGGTTAGGGGAAATGGAAAATGAAAAAGCATACCGGACTAGCAGTATGCAACACGGCCTCCAAGCCCGAACCGACACTCTTAACACATTCATCGAAAGCATTTTCCTTGGCAATGTCTTCCACAATGTAGAAGTCTAGTTTGGAAGAGGGAACATCTGGGTGAGCGGCCTTGATGGTGTCAATTTTTTGTTGCGAGCGAACAGTTGTGATGACTGTATGGCCACGGGAGAGAAGAATGTCGAGGACATGGGCAGCGATGAAGCCGGATCCGCCTTTAATGAGGGTGTTAGTTAATGAGTTGAAAGAGGAAAAAGAGGAAAGATGTGGTTTTGAATTAGAAAAGAGAGGGAGTGATTGGAAACTTTCAGATATCCATCCAACTATGGATTTTATGATCCTCTAGTTTGTTCAAATGAAAATCGAAATCAAATGAGTGAACCAAACCCAGAATTCAACATCTCCAATGACTTGAAGGGAGGATGAGGTGTTAGTAGTTGGGTGTGAGAGAGGGAAGGCAACGCTGAACGTTAAATCCACCGGCCTCCCCCACCCACGCGAAGAGGAAAGTGGTTGAAAACTTCCAAACATCCATCCAACAATTGATCTCATTCCCCTCTCATCCTTCAAACTCCAATTCCCAAAAATCAAAATCAACTTCCCAATCCAAACCCATCCCAAACCCAACCTCCAACATCTCCAACACTCATCCTCATTCATGTACAATATCAACCCTCACTGAATCGATTCCATCTTGCACAAAGAAGTCCATGCAATGCGGGGTAGGTTAACTACCCATCTATCCCCCCCCGCTCCCAAAAGAAAAACAAAACCAGGAATAACACATACCAGTAAGTAAAACACGCATATTTTCTCTCTAATTAATCTTTGAATCAAACCCTGAACCCCTTGAAATGAAATTTCAATATCTTTTCAAATGTTGATGTTGGTGATGGTGTTCCTGTTCTTGTTGTTATTGTTATTCTCCAAGTCCATTCCATTCCCACCCATCCATCCACAAACCTTAAATAAAAACCAACAGATAACCTACAGTAGCGTCGTAGCGATAACGGGATGACGTGACGTTTCCACCTTCCATTTTGCCCATCCCCATCCTCCATCCCCATCCCCATCTAGCAGGTGATCGATCATCTATCACAAGTTCACAACATCGATCCCCCCTCAGTGCTCACCCAGTATCGATCCAACCAAAGACCCCAGAAGATGATGCTGAACTTGAACTTGAGAACTTGATTGGCCACCACTAAGCCATCAGTGCATCACTCTATGATTCTACAATTTCTACTATATAGATATATACCCGTTCCAGACTAGTACCACAACTACCCCCAAAATCAAATGAAGGGGGCGGGGGGAGGGGAGCGGAATTTAGTCTCACTCTTATTTAACCGGAACTTTGTGCATGGAATAATGGCAATGCTAGAGGACATTATTGAGGTGGGGGTATAATAGATCATGGATGGATCTTGGATGTCACTTCTGGAGTCTGAGTATTAGAAATCTTCAAGGGTCGAGATACATACATACGTACGAAGTACGACCCTGATCATCTAGATCTGGTGGAATAATAGCATCTATTCATCCACATATATATTTGTCATTCACAATCGCAACCGCAATCGCATTAATCAGAGATATACTGGAACCAGACGGCCGATTCATGGAGTGCCGACTATTAGTTTAAATCCACACTTTTAAAATCCACACAAAGACTGTGATTATCTACTTTCCACCACTCTCATCTCATCTCATCTCATCTTATCTCCACCCACTATTCGTACAGATGTGATTGTAATATGCTATCTACGCTAACCCACATATATGAGCCTCGAGAACATTTCTCAATATCAAAAAAGTAAGTTGTGCAAGGAAAATTGTAACGTGGTATCAACGTCCCGAAACTCTTGAAATGCTTGCGCTGCTACCATGGCCATATCCTCAACGCCGGCGCTCCAAAACCAATCTGAAGCAATATTGACAAAAATAAAACAAATTCCGCAACATTTCATATCATCCATCTCCAATACCCTCTCTCCCTATCATTATTTTTCACCTGCAAACCCTGCGAACCCATAAAGAGTCATCATTGTTGAAAAGCATGTCCTGACTTGCCTCTCCCGATGGTTTTGAAACTACCTCCTGATTCTATGATATCGAAACGGCTTATGCCCATAGCTTCGAGATCCGTCATACCAGAGAAGTAGAAACCGACAATGACGACTAGGTAGCTGAGGAGAAGGATGGAGCCTTTGAAATAGTTACTCTTTCCTTCACCATACATGTAACTAAGCAAGAACACACAGAGGATGACAGTCACCATATCCCACTGTGGGAATATGAGGCTAAACGTTTTGTCGACAAGATCTGTGCCTTCTAGCCACTGTCCATTGATAGCACTGAATAAAACGAGAGCCGGGATTTGAAGCAAACATACTTGGAGTGCATAAGCCGATCCGATTTCCATAGACAAGGCGATGTTGCCATTCATCGCGAATGAAATAGCGTTCTAGAAAGTCATGTTAGTATTTTTCCGTACGGTATGGGGGGAAAGAGCCTACAAGAAACTCGGTAGTATTCGGAACAAGTGCGAATAATGTGATACCGAGGAACTTTTCGTCAATTGCTACATTCGATAAAACTACGTCGACTGTGTTGACCAAAATCTCTGCAATAAGGGCGTACAGAATAGTAGCACCACACAGAATCACCGAACTCTTCATTCGACTCCAATTTGGCGCATCATGACCACCACTTGTGGCATGAGCTTCCGTGTGAACAGCTTCTTCTGGCTCTGTATGTACAGCAGCTGTTCTTAAAGGAGGAAGCTTATGTGAATGGTTATGAGTAGAGATCCGTCGATGAGGTGGTCGGGCTGCATCTCGAGCCGCAATTGTAGCAGCCGTTGCTGCCATTTCAGCTACTTCCCGAACAAATGTTGTATTTTGAGCCTCCGAAAACCCTGGTATCTGGATTTCGGATCTTGTACTATCTCCCGCAGCACTCTTTGGCGGAACCAGGTGAGGTGTTTGTGCCGAACCATTAAGATTGGCGTCTTCAGGAAATTCCTGTCTACTGATGTCTTTAGGGCCCAGACCGGCTTGCTTCAAGGACTGTCCAAGGATGCGCTTGTAGAGTTGAGAGTCGCGAATTTCAGTTCCACGAAGATCAGAAGCATTCTGCGCATTTCGTTGTGCGCGGCTCTGCGAAGCTGAAGGTTGTTGGGGACCAGTGCCGTTGGGTTCCGGCTTTGGCTTCTCTTCCACTTCATTATTCCATATCACTGCCGCGTGAGTTCGTAGTGTAAACCATAGCCCAATGACATAAGAGAGGAATAAGAGAACGGCAGCAAACCAGCAGTATGGTCGGACAGCCTCAAGGTAAAATCTATCATTCAAAGCCGGAGTCTGTGAGAAGTAGCAACGACGGCAATCGCGACTTGATGAGTCATAAGTATCGGTGCAAGAGAGGCAGTTAATCTCATGCTGTAAGTAGAAGTTAGTAAGAATGCCCACAGCCGTGAGGAGCTTCATTAACTTACAGTTCCATATATTTGATAAAACAGGGTAGGACCGAATGCAGCAAGAACGGCGAAAAGGAGCATCGTCGAAGTCACACCAGCAGACTTAACATTGAAACGTTGAGTCTTCCTTTTGATAGCACCAAAACACATTGATAGTCCAGGCAAGAACAATATACCAGCGAAAATACTTCCGATGATACTTCCTTCAACCAGTTGCCCTTTACCTTGGTTTAAGGCGATGCAATAGAGGAACACCTCTACCAAAGTAGAGAAAAAGGCGTTGATTGCAGCACCAAGTCCCATTGAAGATTGAGCCGAAATTGATGCTACAGCTTGTCCTATGAAGTAGGCCAGAGGAATAATGGAGAGCAGGGCCATAATGAACAAAAACGCCGGGTGTGTGATGGTAATATCCAGATCAAGCACTTCTAAAAGAACCCAATAGTCAAGGATGACAAACAGAACGACAGCCATGAGGTTGATCAAGAAGATGTTTGTGCCGTCTACTGTATATTTCCAGTACTTGCTCCCTACAGCGCGGTACGTGCAAACGAGAATCGACGAATTTGGGATAGATCCACGAGAATATGCCGAGTCGGATTGGAAAGATAAAGCTAGAGGGTGTCGTCGGAGGTGATCAAATAGCAACATTGTAACTTTACCCATGGGGATCCAAAAGACGAGGAACCAACATATGCCGGAGGCAATAAAAAGTAAAGGTGTGATCAATCCATAGAAGAATAGGAAGAAGATAACACGTCCTGTATTCCACTGGCCCCTTCCGAAAAGTCTTCGTTTATTAGGGCGTGCCGAATCTTCTCGTTGAGTACCGCGCCTTGAACGCCCGAGTAAACTATCAGTCTCGCTACCAAATGAGTCCATACTTCTTCTTGATCGGCCCACAATCGATCGAGTGTTATGAGGTCCAAAAAATAGCCTCCCATCCTCAATATCTCCACTTTGCCATTGTTCATATTCGGTGATGGTGCGACCTTCTCCTTCATCTTCGTGGGCATAAGCTTCGTCCTGTTCGAGTCGGACAAATTTCCCAAACGGATAGAGCAGATAGCCAGCCAGCCCTAAAAGCACGCGCCCATATTCAATAGCACTCGGTGCTGCTCCAAAGATGAAGCACACAAGTGCTCCAGTCAATGCTGCAAGTCCTAGCCACCAGCCAAAAACAAGTGTCCATATGATGTTGAAGAAGATCAACCATTTGTTGACGCGACCACCAGGAGATGAATGAATGTCGCCCTCGGCTGTTTTTTGGACTGAACGGTTCTTTTTGTACAACGCTGGCTTCCAGATCCTTATACCGAAAGGATGGGTTTCGTTTATTGCTTCTTGACGATCTTTTAAGGTAAAACTCTCCGCATCACTTAGAGAATCTTCGTCTTCATCGACATCTGCGATACCATCTTCTCCCTGAAGAGTCCCTTCGCCCGATGTAGCCATATGGTCGTCCTTTGCCCTTTCGCCAGTCGTAGAGGCCTCTGCTTCAGCTTCAGCCTCCGCTTCCGCTTCTTCTTCATGGGAAGAGTCTAATCTTGGCAGAGTTGGCTGGGTTGGAGCAGGTCGCCGTCGCACGGTTCCAGGGCCATGCCTCGAAGGTCCAAACCCAGATGTAACACCCCCAATGCCAAGTCCTGCTTGCTGCCTATTCATTTCTTCCTCCATCTCAGTCACATCATCATCTACTGAGAATTCCTGCCCTCTATGAGGCGCTTGTACGTTTGACGAAGCTCGGCGCGGCATGGGAGGTTTCTTTGGTCGCTGACCTGTCCGGCCACGCTCAGAAGGACCCAGCATGGGCGATCTGGCTGGTTGAAACGATCGCGAAGATTCTAGACTGACAGGCTGAGGTCGCTCGCCGGTCGCGGACGATTCGCTATTTCTGTGACCACCAGGTTGTGGAGTTTGAGGAGTAGATTGTATAGTTCCTATATCAGGCATTAGTAAATCTATAATTTGAAAATTCGAAAACAAACATGTGGCTGATTATAGCATTGGGCTTCGCAAGCACATATTGAAAATCACGTACCATATCCTCCTGTATTGTCTGGTCTCCGTCGCATGGTGTCCGTAGACTGGAAACTCTCCGCCAGCCCATCATTTTGTTGCGAAATAGATCCGTATCTAGATAGTGGTTGATTCCGCGTATCTGTCGGACTCGTCGGCGTTGACATGCCGGATGGATTTGGAGTCTGATCTTGGGTATGTTTCCCAGATACAGAAGACTCACCAGGAGTTCGAGACATTTTGCAACTAGAATTTTGGATACCAAACTAAGTTTTTTATCTGCCAACCATTTAAAAGGAACGATCCGAACAGTAGCACATCGGGTATGAAAGCAAGCTTGAGGCTTGGATTGAGCTGAGTTCTTGGGTTAGGTAGAATGATTAGTTTCCGGAAACTCGTTTGTGGAAGCGTAAACATGCGAAGAACACAGCAGTGAGCAGATGATGCATTCGACAAGAGAGAAAGATTTTGGGGTGAATTTTTTCGAATGTATGTTATTTATTGGAATTAATATGATATAATTGTATCTTTCAACCATTTAAGAGTTTACGAAGAAGAAGAAGAAGAAGAAGGAGAGTGAAAAGGAAAAGATAAGAAAAGAAAAGGGAATTTGACGGAATATTATTTTGGAAGGCTGCGGCGCTTGGGTCAAGCAAGGACTCCAGGACTCAAGGACTCAAGGACTCAAAGCACTTTCAAGGTTAATAAGAATCTATAAGATGCAACAATTTACTACAGTAGTAGGGATTTTGAATCATCCTTCGAAAAAAGAGATCAGGCGGATATGGGGAAGAAAATGCTTGTCTCGCGCTTTCTTATCGAATGGAATGTGTCTCTTTCCAAATTTTGGCCGAGTAGTCAGAGAAGTCCGAGTCGGATGTGGGACCTTTATATGAAGCTTGTACAATTAAAGTAACTTTTGATCATAAAGACAAGGAAAGACAAAGACGTTCTCATGTGCAATGATGTTGTTGTGCTTCTGGCAGCAGAATAATCTGGCTTCTATGGATGGGTGAAGACTGAAAAGGGTAACAAGGTGGTAACGGGTATGTATTCCCGATCTCTTTACTTTGTAGCCCTGGAGATGTCAGATAATTAAGTACATACTTGGCCAATGGCCTGGGTACTAGGTAGACTATAAGGTAGTAGTAGTAGTATGTGGTTATCGCAAGTTCTTATAAAAGTCTTAAAAAGATGAATATGGATCCCAAATCTGGAGTGCATAAGAATTATCTTAATAATAATAGGTATCCATTATTATTTGCATTATCAGATAGCTGGAGATGATTGATGATTGGTTTTGTTTATGCCAGTAGACTGTACGAAGTAGGTGATTGATGAATTTGTTTACCGAGCTCCAGCTTACCAAAGCTGTTTGATAATCCCACTTCTGATTTCTGATATATTGATCCCTACACACCTAGTACTTATCAACCGATAACTAACCTTTGAAGCTTTGTCCACATCCATACGGAGTACCTTTAGTAGAAGAAAACCCAACCTTCCGTAAAGAAAAACGCGTTTACGCTTGCTACCTAATAAATAAACGTGAGCCTTACCTTAACTTGACCCCGGTAGCCTTGTGTACATGAAGTCAATCAAATCAAAGCCGTCTCTTCAAACCTTCAAACTTGTAATACCTTAGGTACCCGGACACATAAACAAAAATATCAGCCTTTGGAGAAAACAACAACATTCGAAATTCAAGCCACCTACCTATATTTCCATCATAACTCGGCATCTCTTCTCTTGTCTTCCATCGTCATCTCCCAATTTCATCAATCATGGCGTTGGATAGCTTCTTTCATAATAAGATTGAGAGCATGAAGCTCGAGATCATCCAAGGTCAAGCTGTTCTGCGAAGACTGGAAGCTCAACGAAATGATTACAACTCAAGAGGTACCTTTCGCAAAATATCATCGCACATGAAAGAGGTAACTAACAGTGATAGTGCGACTTCTACGAGAGGAACTCGGACTATTACAACAACCTGGATCCTATGTTGGTGAGGTGGTAAAGGTTATGGGTACGAAGAAGGTGTTGGTTAAGGTGCATCCGGAAGGCAAATATGGTATGCAATTTATCGCCAATGTGTAGATCTTGACAATACTGATTTGGTATGAAGTTGTCGATATTGCGGATAGTGTCGATATCTCAAAACTCACCGTCGGAAAGAGGGTAACCCTTCTCTCGGACTCTTATAAGCTCGAAAAGATGTTGCCATCATCCGTCGATCCTCTCGTTTCTCTCATGATGGTCGAAAAGGTTCCGGATAGTACATATGATATGATTGGTGGTTTAGATCAACAAGTAAAGGAAATCAAGGAGGTTATTGAGCTTGGTCTTAAGCACCCCGAACTTTTCGAATCTCTCGGTATAGCACAGCCTAAAGGTGTCCTCTTGTATGGACCTCCAGGAACAGGAAAGACTTTGTTAGCAAGAGCTGTTGCACATCACACCGACTGTAGATTCATTCGTGTATCTGGATCCGAACTTGTTCAAAAATATATTGGTGAGGGTTCAAGAATGGTCAGAGAGCTATTCGTTATGGCAAGAGAACACGCCCCATCCATCATCTTCATGGACGAAATCGATTCTATTGGATCTTCGCGTGTGGAAGGGTCTTCAGGTGGTGATTCTGAAGTTCAAAGAACTATGCTGGAGCTGTTGAATCAATTGGATGGTTTCGAGCCAACTAAGGGAATTAAGGTCATCATGGCTACCAATCGTTTAGATATCTTGGATCCCGCACTTTTACGACCAGGACGTATTGATAGAAAGATCGAGTTTCCACCGCCAACTGTTGAGGCCAGAGCCGATATTTTACGGATTCACAGTCGCAGCATGAACCTGACTCGTGGTATCAACTTGACGAAGATTGCAGAGAAGATGAACGGATGCTCAGGGGCTGAGTTGAAGGGTGTTTGCACGGAAGCTGGAATGTACGCATTGAGAGAACGCAGAGTTCACGTCACCCAGGAGGATTTCGATCTGGCGACAGCGAAGGTATTGAACAAGCACGACGACAAGGAGGTTAGTTTAGGGAAGTTATGGAAGTAGAAGGCTGGATAGTGGTCGGACCGACATTTGTACAGTACAACGGTATGAGAAGCAAGGAGATATCAATTCAAGCATATTTGGTGTTTAAGCAAATCTAAAGCCGGGTTAAAGTTCCATGATTTCGGGGTCCCCTTTGTAGTAGTCCGAACAGCAGGGAGTCGGTGAAGTAAAGCGAAGCAGCCGAATACTGGATTTTGTACTCGAGCGATCCTCACCCCGTTTTTGCTGTGATAAGCTGCAGATCTTTTCTCTATAGTGCTCTCTTACTGCGTTTTTTTTGCCACAGAGGATTCGAAGAGTTTGAAAACGATGCACGAAGGGTAGAAATAGGTGGGTCCGGGGTGCTGTAATCAAAAATTGAGGCCATTGACTGATAATTGATTGTTCACATTTTTTACGAGTATGTGATGAATATTAGGAGATGAATATCATAGGCCCTTGAAGATGAGACCATCATTTTCATAATATGTAGTATTATTTGTTATCCTTACTCACTTTGTACCTAGGATTATACAGTTGTAGAGGCCCCCTCCCCTCATTCATAGAACGAACCTTGCTTCTAACTCCAGAATGATTGGAAAGTGTCACGACCTCAAAAAGTCTCCTCCTCTTCCTCCTCCTCCTCCTCTTCCTCTTGGGCAAACGGTGTGTCTGAAGTATACAGAGAGAGTAGAAGGAATAAAAGGTACAGCGAAAGTTTAACGCGGGTTCTCCTCCCATAGTCTGTACTAGGTAGCTTTACGCTCTTTAGTCAAGTTGAGTGGGGCGGGTAGGGTAAATGAAAAGGTGGGGGCCTATGACGATAAAAAAGTTGGAGCTTCCAACAGGTCGAGCTCAAGTCAGCATCGTGAAGTACCGGTACTTTTGCATATATTAGAAATTTCTTTCCTCTTTCCTCTTCCCTCTTTTCTTCTTCCTCCTTTCTCCTTCATAACATTTGACCTTAATTTTTTCCCCCCAGCGCCGACATCAAGTACATTCGAATATACAAACATAGAGAACTAGATTTTCTTTCTATTTCCCCAAATTGTGTCAACAAGGTACGCATTCCCCCTCTTTACCCCGCCGTGGCGCCCAATTCTCACCATATTTGAGAGTATTGGCACGCACGGCGTTTTATACCAACCCAATGGGAATATCTTCCACTGCATCAACTGCCTGTGTAACATTTGCTAATTGGGAATGCAGAGACAAATAAACAGAAGAAATTAATACAAATACCGGCAAGATGAATCACTCATTGCCCTTCCGTCAAAACTATAGGAAGTAAGCAGTGCCATGTCATCTTCTCCCCAAAGCCTCCACCTCGATACCTCTTGGATTTGCGCACAATTGGATCTCTGCTAACTATATAATCTTATAGACCATCGCGTCAAGCGAGTATGGAGTGAGTACTTCTTCTCATTCATCCTGTTTGAATGTTCACGCCGAGCTCGGACATTGAATATTATGGATGCCCAACAAGCTTGATCAGAACCCAATCAAACTTCGATATTTCGAATTAGATTAGAAAATCAGAAATGGGAACATAGATTCATCGAAGATCTAGAATTGGTTCGAAAAGAGAACTTTTGAGATCAAGTGGAGGCCAACTGTTGCTTCAAACAAGATTGGGAGACACTTTTACTGATATGTTCACAGTCCACATAATGATTTAAACCCTCATGTAGACCATTTTAGTAAGTTTCCCTCAATCTCATTCTTCAATTTTTACCCTGGGAGTGCCCGGAGAGATACCTATCACGTTCAATGGTAGAAGTTTCTTTCACCTGTCAACAACAGCTAATTTTTGTGGTAAATAGTCGGAATAGATGTCGGAACCGGATCAGCGAGAGCGTGTATTATCGATGCTTCAGGAGATATCAAAGCCTGTAAGTTCTGTATGCCACAGTATTCTATAATAAGGTCTAATCTTTCATAGTGGCTACGGAGAACATTGGTCTATGGCAGCCAGAAGTCGGATACTATGAACAATCCACAACGGACATTTGGAGATGCATTTGCATGTGTGTACAAAGAGCTCTAAGCCAACACAACATCGACCCAACAACAATCCGCGGTATTGGTTTCGATGCTACCTGCTCTTTAGCAGTATTCTCGCACGACACCGACGAGCCAGTACCTGTCACTGGCCCAAACTTCGCAAATGATGGCAACGACCGCAATGTTATTTTATGGCTCGATCACAGACCTGTGGAGGAGGCGAAGAAGATTAATGCAACGGAACACAATTTGCTACGATATCTCGGAGGAAAGATGAGCATCGAGATGGAAATTCCCAAAGTGTTATGGCTCAAGAACAACATGCCACCTGAGCTGTTTGATCGTTGCAAGTTTTATGATTTGGCAGATGCTTTGACACATATTGCAACGGGCAATGAGAGCAGAAGTTTCTGCAGTACCGTTTGTAAGCAGGGATTTGTACCAGTTGGTGTTGACGGAAGTGTAAAGGGGTGGCAAGAAGACTTCTATGAAGCTATTGGCTTGGGTGATCTTGCAAAAGATAACTTTAAGCGAATGGGAGGAGTTGACGGAGTAGTAAGCCCGCTCTTAACTGCGATTTATGATTTTACATCATCCGAATGAATGCTAACATAATTGCAGAACGGCCACTACCTTAGCGCGGGTGAACTTGTTGGTACCCTCAGCGAAAAGGCCGGTAATGAACTTGGTCTCCCAGCTGGTATTGCTGTAGGAAGTGGTGTTATTGACGCTTATGCCGGATGGATCGGTACTGTTGGTGCAAAGGTCAACCTTGGAACAGATTATCTAGACACTGGAGCACCCAAGAACGACATCTCCCAAGCATTCAGCCGTCTTGCGGCCGTGGCTGGAACCTCCACCTGCCATTTGGCCATGTCACGTGAGCCTGTATTCGTCGATGGAGTTTGGGGTCCTTACCGAGATGTTCTTCTTCCTGGTTACTGGATGGCAGAAGGTGGTCAATCGGCGACTGGTGAACTCCTCAAACACGTCCTGGAGACCCATCCGGCATACAATGAAGCTATGTCCATGGCAGAATCATTTAATACTAGTATTTACGATTACTTAAATTCCCATCTTGAGGAATTGATGGAGAAGGATAACGCTCCAACTATCTCGTACCTTGGACGTCACTTCTTCTTTTACGGTGATCTCTGGGGTAACCGTTCACCAATCGCCAACCCAAAGATGACCGGTTCAGTTATTGGTCTTACCAATGACCGTAGCATGGATGGTCTAGCAATCTACTACTACGCAACCATGGAATTCATCGCCATGCAAACACGCCAAATTGTTGAAACCATGAATAATGCCGGCCACTCCATCACTTCCATCTTCATGTCCGGCTCACAATGCCAAAACAAAATCCTCATGGAACTTATGGCTACCACCTGCGCTATGCCAGTTTTGATCCCCAGATACGTACACGCAGCTGTTGTTCATGGTGCCGCTATGTTAGGCGCTAAAGCCGCTAGTGCAGATAAAGAGGGCAAGACAGAGGAGCTTTGGAGCATTATGGATAGAATGAGTAAGCCTGGTAAGGTAACCAGACCAGGAAAGAATGCAAACGAGAAGAAGCTGTTGGATGTTAAGTACAAGGTATTCCTTGAGCAGTGCAAGACACAACAGGTTTATAGGGATCAAGTAGACGAGGCGATTGAGGGTTGGGGCTCTGAGTAAATAATTACTGGGTAAGGGGATACGATTATGAATGATGAACGAAATATGGGAATGGATGGATAATTTCCCTTGCAAAAAAGGTTTTGCGAGAACATATAAGGCACTAGAATAGATAGTTTTCCTTTCGCGTTTGGCTTTACCGTATATCTATGGACTTGTGATATAGGAACGTGGAGTGCAAATGACGATCATGTCGAATCAATTCTCATCTCAAAGCATTATTCGCGTCTCACTATCATCACAGGCGAGTACAAATTATTTATCAAGTCCAGCATCACATCCAATTCGTTCACAGTATGTGAAGTATAAGTTGATTCCTAACATCCCAGACAATGAATGCCCTTTTTCTCATCCGATAAACTCTACACAATATATGTCTTAGTTAATTTGATTTTGGCCTTTTATTCTAGTTTTAGTCTCACATATATGCTCAGGTACCTACGGATACTAAATTGTATCAACCCCATTGTTTTCCTCTGGATCTCCTCGTCATCATTACCACC
>NGKI01000008.1:174493-220005 GCA_002162615.1 Myriosclerotinia duriaeana
AGGTAGATCCGCAACCCCACACTACACTAGTTCTAGATCTGCCAGAACTACCGGCCCCAATCCCAATCACAAATCCAAATCCATATTCATATTCATTCCACAACCCTTATATTTATATATATACCATGGTAATCCCGAGCCCGTTTAATTGGTAAAACTTGTAAGCCTCTTTATTATACATACCCTTCTCACGAGTAGTTAGTCAGTAAGAAACGATCATGTGTGGAGGAATCTCGTCCTCGACAACATCTCTGCCCCTATTCCCACCTAGCCGATAAGTATCCATTAAATATCCTACCTCATCTACTCCTCCATCCCATCCCATCTAATCCGCACCCCAAACGCAAAATTATACAAGAACCCCCCACGCCCCTCTACCACCTATCCCCCTCCATCTTGAGCCGATACGTATCCCTCAACCCCGGAAACGCAGCCGCAAACGCGGGACCCAAGCTCCAATTGTCCAGCCGCCTCAAATGTCGCTCAAAAACCGGATTGATCAGCAACTCCCCCTCATCGCTCAATCCCAAGCCCGTGCCTCCATTGCCCCCTCCTGAATTCAGGAGTGCATCCGTCGGTTCATACGGCCAATTGAGACTGAGCGTCGACGTAAACGGGATGAAGAAATTATCAAAGAGGTAATCCCGCGGATTGTAGTCGCGCACGAGGACATCGCGCATTTTGGGCCAGGGGAGATGATCGATCCAGGCGGGGTGGAGGGTGAAGAGCTGGCTGGGCCGCGGAGTAATCCAGCTGGGGAGGCGATCGTAGTTTGCTTGGCTAGGATGGATTTGCCAGCGCATGAGGAGGAACATTATGTACAGGACGGCTACTCTTTCTGGGAGGGTCGAGAGGTCGGGGAAGGTGGCGAGGATGTCGGTGAAGACTTTCGAGACGGGGTGGGAGGATATTCCGCGCGAAGGGTTGAGGAGGGAGGATACGGAGGGGTAGGCTGGGCCGACGAGTTTCGGGGTGGGGAGACCTTCGAGCGCGGCGGCTTGGCGCTCGTGGAGAAAATCGAGGAGGAGGCTATCTAGAGGGCAGGTAGGCGGGCCGTTCCGGATAGGAGCGCTATAACCGTTCATTTCTGAGCCCGAGCCCGAGGCTGAAGTTGGAATATTATAACTTGTGGCATTACTAGTTATTGAATTGCTTCGATGATGTATGGGACTCATGCTTTCTATGGGTCTTTGTAATTGCTGGAATCCAGGGGTTTCTTGTGCGACGGGTGGAGGAATGGGTATTTTATGGCGTTGACCTTCGTCGAGAAGGAAATCTAGACCGAGTCTTTCGGGGCCCATGTCTAAATTATGTGTCATTTCGTGTCGTTGCTGTGCTAACTGTAGGGATTGCTGTGCCTGTACTAAAGGTCGGGGGTCGTGGGAAGGACCCATTGGCGCGGAAGGTGCTGGCCATGAAGGGCCTACAACGGTGCCGGGAGAGGCTATACTATTCGGAGTCGATGCATTGCGGTTGGCGGAGGTTGGTCGATTGGGAGGAGGGGGGTAGTTTGGTTGCGGTGGTAGTTGAGGCAATTCGAATCCTGCATCGCAAAGTCAGCTATCAATTAAGCTGCATCTGCGAATCTGTTGAGCCACAAACCCAATTACTGACCATGAGTACCAAGTATTGGTGTGATTAGTGCGATAACCTGCGACAGCCTTTTCTTGATATCCACATTCTCTTGCTCTACCATCTCTTTCTGCCGTATGACATGTTGTAATTCCTGATAGGGTTGTTGACTCGTCAATTCCCTAATCTTCCTCTCGTACGCTTCTATCTGATTCTTCGTCCTTTGTCTTATGCTCCTCTGCGCCTCTCTATCATTTGCCCTCTTCTTCGCCAACTGTTCTGGCGTCAAGTTCGCAACACCCCTTGCACTCGTCCTCATTCTCTCATCCGTCGGTGGAATCTTCCTCTTCTTAGATGATTCTCCTCCACTAGTCCCACCTCCACCCACACTACCCTCCCCTTGCTCTGCATTTGGAGTGTCGCCCTCTCCATCGCCCAGAGCATTTGTAGTCTCTCCATCCTCTCCATCGCCGGGTGTAGAATAGGCCACGCTCAAGTGCCGCTGGTCCGATGATGGTGGTGTAGATCCTTGTTGAGTTGGATTTGCATCAGGTGTCATACTGTATTTGCGAGAACCACGGGTTCTCGCATGCGGTCTGTCGCAGGGCTACGTGCTAATCTCCTGGTACAGCACTGTTCGTCTTACTACCAATAGATAAGAGACATCAATGTTTATTGTATGATTCCGTTTTCGTGAATCAGGAGATAGCTCAGAGGAATGGAGGGGTGTTTTGATGTATGTATTGTCATATATGTCCGAATATTGGGTTCACTCGAGTCATGCAAATTGAATTTGGTATGGAGAAATATATAAAAGTTCGGAAAATACAAGTAGTAGTGGAGAAAAATGAGAAAGGGCTGAAATGTGTCAATCGTATCGGATCACAGCCCGGCCCTCTAGCCAATGTCTTGACTCTTGATACAAAAAGGTACACAAATGAGAACTCTCTGGATAATAGGAAAAAAGTAAATATTTCACAGGATGGTATGCATGATATACATCGTTTTAGAATTCATGATTCAGGCTCTTTCTTTAAGATCTGTCTAATTCGCTTGTATGGCTACAGGGGATTATTTCTTCTGTTACTGCACTGCCTTTCAATTCACACGAATACTGTATCATGTATGATGTACTTCGTAGTCCAACTGTTGATCCCCTACCTGAGTCAGATTTCCCCAATGCTAGAAAACTCTTAGTGTTCAAATTAACAGTCTAGACTCTAATGACGGTGTGAAAAGTACTACGACATTCATTCCTGCACTCGTGCACCAATTAAGGGAAGAAGAGACAACACCACCCTGGTTGTGCAATTGGAAGTCAAAATTCAACATTATATGTTCATTAACCACTCATAATATCTCTTAACACAATCCATTCTTCATCTATGCATTTGCTCATAAAATAAAGTGTAAACCCCACTACACAATGTAGTAGACAGCGCCTAATGATTCGTTCCATCCAAATAACAACTCAAATGCTCTTTTAATCCCTTCACCTTGTGTGCTATGCCAATATACATGAGAGCTCATGAGCTCATGTCGTATGTTCAACCCCTTACTCCGATTGAGCCCTTGCGAGAGCCTCATGGAGAGAAGCTGGGAATCGGTATCTCAATTGACTGGTATATGTCGTCAAGTCCATATTTTGTTGTTTCAATTGATCAATCATCATTCGTCTCGTACCCTCATTACCTCCATATTGAGAATTCATGAGAGATGTTCGTTGATTGTTGCAACACAAGATTGTCCACATCAATAGACTGGGTATAGTGTTTGCAACCTCTTGGGAGAGCGATGAGAATTTGGTGGCATAGGTTCGCACTTCGCTCTGATTGCCCTGGGCTCTCAAGGGGAGAATATCAAGATTTCTCACAACCTGTAGTAAATAGAGTTAGCTTACAATCTATAAAATGCCAAATTTTACAACTTACATCTAATGCTTCCGCCCATTGTCTGTTTTCAACAAATCCCTTGGCACGGCTGATATTCAACAAAGCTTCACAAGCTGCATGGTTCTCCTCCTTGATCTTGATGAGATACATGCGATTACTTGAGTAAAGCTTCGTCATTATCGTAGCCAGTTCGACGGGGTCATCAACCGAGGTAAGACTGAGACTGGCCTGGGCGTGTTTTCCAGATCTATCTCCGGGCCTTGGCTTGAGCGGTTGCAATCGCAAGGGACTATGGCCTACAGGTACAGCAATAGCTTCGCTAAGGGCTCGATTGAGGATGGTAACGACATTGTCATATTCTTCTGCCAGGTGATAGAGCAAGACTGCATCAGTTGTTCGCCCATTATCGTCGGCGACACTTCCTGCCTGTATCGTAACGGTTCTCATAAAATCATCCGCGCTGCTGAGATTAATCAATGCCAAACGTTCTTCGATAACTCCAGTTATACGCTTTCCGTCTTGTCGGATGTCACCAAGCAACAAAGCAAATTCTCTGCTTTCCAAGATCAGCTCCTGAAGAGCTTCGTGGCATAATGAGACTTGTTTCGAACCAGCGTCACCTTTGAGGTCACTATTAAGGCAGATTAGGGTAAGATAATCCACAGCAGCACTAACGTTCGCAGCTCTGAATTCTGCAGTGTAAAATCCCATCATTAAGCCATATGCTATCTGAGGCTGTTGTCTGATAGTGTAACTTAAGAAGCCGCCGTCTGCAACGTCTGGATCCGAGACTCGCAGTAATCCATAAAAGGCGAGAGCGGTCGCAAAATGAACACAGTCGGAAATACTATGGCGATAAAGCAGGTCGACTGCATCTTCGAATAACCCTGATAGTACCAAGAGCAAAAAGTACACACTAAATGGACCACTATTTTCATTCCCCTTGGAAAACATCCTGGCACCGATGTCTTTAAAGGTCCTTTGTACGTTTGCGAGTCCATAAGCATCGTTGGCAATTTCATCCACTCGATTTGCTTCGCGCGCGAGAACAAATTGTATCCATACAAAGTCTTCCTGGCTCTGAACAATATTCTGATCCAAAGCTCGAGTGTTAAGTTCGCAGCGACCGATCACCTTGTAGCATGCCATTCTGAAAGGATCGACAGAATTTTCTGGAGCAATTCGACTTCGCTGGTTATATTCACTCTGGATTCGATCTTGAAGATCGTGTCGCAACTTTCTATCCGGGCTATTGGCGTAATCTGCGATATAGAACATGAAGTTTCTATCAATTACTCGGAATGCATCCTTGTTTTCGTTGACGTACGCATTGGCTTCTTGAACATGGCCGGATCTCAGAAGGTAGAAGACCACAGCCCACACGTAATCCTCCCCAAGAATCTGAAGAGCGGAATTGTCTGTAACCAGGTCTTTACGGGCTGAACGCAGGCGGACATAACCCATGATTTTCGTAAGTGGAGTAGGTATGCCGCCTAGAAGTGCTTCTCTGGGGTTTTTGGCAACCATAGCTTCTACATTCTGGAAAAAGTCCTTTTCGAGATATCGAAGTGATCCACTGAGTATTCTTTTTTTCAAATTTGCTGATTGTGTTGAGTTTGTATTGTCATCGAGGTATGCAGCTGCATATTGCCTCTGTTTGACCGCAACAGGAAGCTGTAGTCTTTCCGCATCAGGATCTTCGCCAACAATTTCCATCAAGCAACGGTATGCTCTGTAAACATCTGCAGAATGCTGCTCACCACCTTGGCCTACAACAGCAGAGAATTCGTGTGCGATTGGGTAGTGAAGATTTTTTAGTCTAGCACCGTTTAAGTTTTGGACTTTCTCGATGTATCGAGCTTGCTTCTCGCGAAGGAATCGATCACTTGGGCCTTGTGGCAAACCATTCGTATCCGCCTTCTCGATATCAGTAAATAACGCTCGGTTTCCAGTCCCTCCTGGCGTAACAGCTCCTATGACAGATCTTTGCATGCTTGATTTTCCAAAGACACTAGCCCGTGAAGCTCCAGGTCCTTTGGATGCTCCAGGAGCAAGTCCTTTACCCCGTCTTGATCGCCCAAAACCGCCCAAAGGTTCCGTAGCTGTACCAGCAAAACTTGCTGCTGGCCCTGTTCCTTGTTCTCTTCTGGGCTTGATACCGAAATGCTCGTATATCCTCTTGCGTTGTGCACTCCATTCCATGGCAACGTTCTCCTCTAGAAAATCGTCAAAATCGCGGATCGATCGTGCCAATCCTTCAGATATCATGCTCATTGTAGTTTGCGTTTCCAGTCTCGTAAGGTATGCCTCCACATCTGCGTCAACGGGTGGCTCTGGGGGTGCAGTCCTGTCGACTCTCCCTGTGGCAGTGGTAAATAAGCTCAAGTCCCTAAGTGCAGCGCCTGGATCCACGCCAGAAGCTGCCAACAAGTAATGAGCTCTCCCATCAACCGCGCCATCTTGAGTTGTAGGAGTCAGCCTCTTCATACGCTGACGGATATCACCCAATCCTAATTGTAGACCCAGGTGGTCCTCATCGTGTGCCCTCTTGCGGCTCTTCTCCAATATGGCATCAAAATAGGCACCACTTGTTCCATTTTGTTGGGATTGCGAGAGAGGTTGAAGTTGTGGAGTTGGGGCGAACATTGATCCTGAAGGATTTGGTTGTGTAGTAGTATTTCCGAACAACCCACCAGCATTTTGTTGTTGTTGCTGCTGCGGTTGTGCCAAAGAACTGCCAAAAAGACCTCCAGTCGTTCCGTTTGTCGTTTGGGGTTGTGTAGTCGCACCGAAAAGACCACCTGTTTGTTGCGATTGTGTTGCTGGAGTTGCTCCAAGTCCTCCAAATAAACCGCCCGATCCTGTCTGTTGTTGAGGTTTATTAGTTGTTGATGTTCCAAAAAGACCACCACTTGTTTGTGGTTGACTCGTAGCTCCCATTCCACTGAACATTCCTCCCGTTGTTGGTGCCTGACTAGTACCAGTTCCCAATCCACCAAAAAGACCTCCCGTACTAGCTCCTGTTGTCTGCGGTGCTGTATTCACACCACCAAAGAGTGATGGCTTGTTTTGATTTGCATTCCCGAAGAGCGACATCTTGATTCTTGATAAATTGAATAGGGAAAACAAGCACGAATACCTAAGGAATGAAGTCTTGATGGGTAATCAAAAATAAATCAAGATGAATGCGCAATTCAGCGCTTTTGCTCGTAACTTTTTCGAGAGACGCGACTTTTTTTGAAGGTACCTAGTACCTAGGTATCAATAGATAGAAATTAGTTTTGCGCTAGTGGAACCAGGCGGCCGATCCATGGAGAGCCGACTATTGACAATGACAATATCAATATTTACAAGGCACCCACCAGCTTCCATATATCCTGAAATCTTTCAAATGTTCATCACGCAGAATTCGAAACACTTCTTAATTGTTGGGAAAACAAAACATAGCATGTTGGATGTTTATGTTTCATCAGCTACTTTTAAGAATTTTGAGATTTCCTGCGTCTCTTATGATTAGTATCTACGAAAGAGGTAATTACTCATAACAATTCCCTCTCGCGCAACCAGACTTCCCAACTCCCATATATTTACAACAAATCATGGGAATGGATACTCCAGTTTTACATCCCACCGAAACGCCCGATACTTTCCAAAACCAGCCCTGTCTTAAAAGAGTTCAGTCCCTACTGAGCTTCCAAACCATGCCCCAAGCTCATCCGTATCCTTATCTTTATCAGCACTGAAGAAATCCGTTAACCTGCTCGTCTCATCATCCTCCTCGATTGGCCAGTCGACCTTGGCCGCGATACCTTTTAAATCCAGCATATCTTTTGTCGTCCCCCAACTAAAACGGCATTCGCTGCCCCATCCGAATATAGGGTCCATGTTACGCTTTAGCCATGCAGTTGCTCTCGCATCAGAGGGATATCCCGAACCCCAACTATCTTCAGTAGCCTCCGTGCCGCCCATTTTCTGGTCTCCGTCTTTATTTGCATAGCTTTCGTACAATGCCTCCAGAGCAGCATCTCTGGTAACCTTTGCGCATACACTTGCCGCACTCACGCATGGATACAGACTATCAGCCTTCTTCGCAACCGTAATCTGAGCTGTAGGGAAGATACGTTCCAGTTTCTTCTGATACGTAACTGTATTACCCAACGCATCGATATAGATCTCCTTTACGTTGACACCTTTGTCCATCACTCCTTGGATCAACGCGATTGTAGAATCCATAGCTTGTGCGTTCAAATTGTATGTTGCCGGTTTCATCATATTGGCACCAATATCCCGCGCCGACATAACATCCACCGCCCAACCACATTGTGTATACAGATCTGAGTCCACTGTGCACAGTTTCTTCATAAGTTCGGATCGAACCGTCGGTGTAAGAACTTTACTGTCATCGAAGTGATGTGTATTTCGCAGAAGAGGGTCGGAAAGAGGTAAAGGTAAATAAAACAGCCCATAAACCATTGGGCCAAGAACGGGACCACGTCCAGCTTCATCGATCCCTAAAGCGCATGCTGGACCAGGAATTGGAGGCGCATCAGGTTTCGAAGCATCGGTATTTGGCGTAGAAAGAAGTGACGGAGGAACATCTGAATAATATTGGTATGAAGCGCCGGAGAGTAAGAGGGACTGTTTTATCGAGGGTGCAATGAAAACATCGGATGCTGGAGTCTCGAGAGCAACATCTACTTCCATCTGAGAATCTGCCATATTTGTTTCTTGTAAGTTGTAGAAATTTCCCAGCACTTCGTTCTTTTAATTGGAAATCCGGGGAAGACGCGTTACGCGACAGGTTCGCGTACAGTACTTTTTTACAAACTTTGCAGGGGTTGGCCAGTGAACAATGAAGTGAGTACCATACAAAACCAATGCAAAAGCTCCCGGTGAGCTTTCAATTATCCAAAACAACCATCAATATCTCGACTACCTAACATACCAACCGACAATTACGCAGAATTGTACTTTCATATCTAATCTCACATAGTAGAGTAGGCAAAGAAAGTAAAGAGGATCTTCAAAAGACTATCTTTAAATGGATATAATCCATTCATTCGCTAATAGACATCCCAAGGGATGGACACATTAATGTGCAGTTGACGTCCATATGAAACTGCTGTCAAAGAATGAGAAGCATGGTATCATCAAAAAAACCTTCTCAGCACTCAACTCCCCGCCCAAGCGTGACGACATGAACCAAATTTTCCTTCCTGCCGTGCTACAAACGTGAAAGCACAACCCCCAGAAAACAAAATTAATAATCAAACACCATCCGCGTTATCTATACATTATTGACTTGCTGGTGCACCGCCTTCCGAGTCACCCAGTTCACAACCCTGCGCGAAGAAAATTCTTGCTGGTTTATCATAGTCGTTCGTGATGCTATAGAAATTACCTGTTTCGAATTAGTTCCGAGTAGGTGAAAGATTTGGGTCTCCAATGCTTACCTCGAGGGACTTGCCACATTCCGCCTTTGCTGATTCTGAAAGTGTTTCCATTGACCTGAACTTCCACTCGGCCATAAAAGACGAAAAAAACCATCTGCATCTTCCTGGAATTCTTTGGCTTTTTGACAGCGCCAGGTTCAAGGTCGACCATACCTGAACCAAAAAATGGTAAAGTAAGGGTTTTGGCGAATTTGAACGTAGCGTTTGGAATATCACGAGTCTTGATCGCAGCAGAAGAAAAAGCGAGGTCTTCCATTGTCTCTTCGGCAGTTTCTCCAACTTGATCTTCTGGATCCCAGGTTCGTACTGAACCTTCGATACGTCCAGGTTGAGATTCCCACTCCTCGGTTTCCGAATCTCCCTCCACTTCCTCTCGCGCTCTCTTCTTGGACTTGCTTTTGGTCGTTTTAGAAGACCTCGACCTTGGGTGCTTTTGGTGCTCCACTTCGTCTGCACGGATAACCTCTTTGATGCTAGGTAACAAAATCTTGGCACCGTGGGTTCCATCTGGTACTGTTTCATTATCTTCATATTCGACCCGTTCATTCTTCCAGAAGGCGAGGGGCTTAATTGAATTTCGGCCAGATCTTGTTTGTTTCATGCCTGCCATTGTTGTCTCGCGCCGAAGGATAAATAGACCATTATTTCTGGGAATAGGGGGGCCACGATGAACTAGGGGTGAGTCAACCTCAGATATTGGTGCCATTTTCGGTCTAGCTTGGGCTTTTGGTTTCGCCGCTGCTTTAGATGCTGTGGTAGTTTTTGTGGCATTGCTGGGTCTTCCAGGTTTTTTCTTTATAGGTTTGGGAGCTTCGACCTCTTCGACAGCTTCGGGGGAGCGTCTTGCTTTTTTCGCGGGTCTTTCCCTGACTTCTTCTTCCTGTTCTTCCTCCACAGCTTCGACCTGAGCAATTGGGTTCTTCGGCTTTCTACCTCTACGCTTTGGCGCAGGCGGTTCTGGTTCTTCGATCGCCTTGGCTTTCCCTTTATTTTTGCTGGCTGCCTTTCTGGGTGGAGAAGGTTCTGGTTCCGGCTCTGGCTCGTCTTCTTGTTCGACCTCCTCCCCCTCTTCTGCTATCTCAGAATTTCCCTCAAGCGCATCAACCGGAGCATCATCTTCGTCGCCATCCGGAGCATTGTATTGATTTGAATCTTCTTCGAAGTCCAGCGCACTCTCATCTTGGTTTTCTACAGCGTCACTACTCTGGTTTATGACTGGTGGAGGACGTCTTCCGGGCGAAAGCCGAGTGCCATTCGTAAGGCTGCCTAGTGCTGGGCGTCCTGATCTTCCTCGTCCATTAAACGCACCGGTACTAGCTGTATGCTTCGTTTCCGGTTCTATGTCTTCTTCAGTCGAAAAGTCCAACTTTCGTCGGACAGGGCCAGTGTCATCAGCTTCACTAGATCCTCCTTTAGTTGGTGAAGATATGCCAAACGATGGATTTCTACGGGCTGGCGACAGTAGGTGTGTTTTCAAGGGGGATCTCGATCTCGGTATCGGCATGGCCATTCGCGCATCTATTCTTCGTTGGTTCAGGACTTCCGTGGGCTCTGGGGCTGTATCTAAACACATGTCAACATTATCCATTTTCTGGCGCGCTTCTGGTCGTGTAGACATACTTTCTCCATCCATATCCATATCCTCCTCACTGGATATTGTCGCGTCTTCCAGCGCGTCTCTTCGTGATCCATTTGCGCTCCTTCCTGTCTTGACGCTTTCCGGTTTATCTGGAGAGAAGAGATCATCCATCGGCTCCAAGCCATCTGCATCGCGAATTCCAGTATCCGGAAGAGTGACACCCGTTTTCCTAATCAGATGTCAATATAATAGATAAACAAACGCAATACTCAGTTACTAACCTTCCCTTGACTCCCAAGTTGAATAAGTATTGATTCTCCCTATTTGCACCTGTTCTTCGCCTTGCTGGCGGAGATGCTGATTGTTCGGGTGCCATGTTGAAATCAAAAATTGAATGCTACGCGAAAAGAGATGAGAGGAAAGACGCGTTTTAACTTGTTTAAATCTTGAGCAGATGACATAAAGTGGCTATGAAACCATGTGCGACAGTGTTCCTATAGACCTTTCTCAAAATTTCACACCTTTGAAGGATGTGCGACGTGATGTATTTTGTTGATGAGGGGATTGTAGATTGAAGATATGCCGAATTCCTTAGTGCCCTTAAGAATTGAATCCTGGTTAAGTCAATATGAAGGTCCGAGCTTCTGCCAGCCAGCCATGTGAGAGGATATTCATGTGAGGAGTTCCAACGGTGTTCGATTACAACAACAGACAACATTGATAGACATATTATAAAGATTTATTAGCAAAGGTCAAAGAAACATAAGGAGCTGTTGTCTTCCAAACTACTTGTTCAATCTTAATATTCACTGTCTAGAGGAGACAATCTAATGAGACAGGATGATAACTGTCTATTATCCCCATATTCAATCTCACTTGTGAAACTGGACTGACCTGATGATTGCCGAAAGTCTTGTTTAGATACCTAGGTACTTTCTCTAAATGAACAGCTACATTTGAATGCTGGGTGTCTTAACAACAGTTTACCATTAGATTGTTGAACTTCGATTCAAACATTGAAAAGTATCATGAAGCACTTAAACATCAAAGGCCATCCATCCTATCGTTGTAGAATCAAAGATTGAAAGGTGTCATGAAGCATCTAAGCTTCTGGTAACTGCTAGGTAGGCTTTATTCACACCATCAAGTTTCCCTTCTATACTTCTTCAGAAGTTTCCTCATAATACTCACAGCACCCCCCTTATACCCACCCCCAAACATCGCATAATGATTCAGATGATGATACCTGGCCCCTCAGATTAGCAAATACTCGCATAAATCCCCTCTCAGCCTCACTAATCACAGTAAGGATACTTACAATTCATACAGCAAACACCTATCCTCCCACTCCTCCACCGGCTCATCCTTCGGTCTACTCTCATGATATTCCGTCCAAAAACTTCCTCCAAACCCGCCGAACATACCCATAATCCCCGCCTCAAACTCCGCATGAGCGAAACAGGAACTTGGATCAAAAACCACCTCCTCAACACCCCCATTCCCAATCCTACCTCTCCCACAATTCCCACTCCACAAATCTCCATGGACAACCACCGGCTGAATCTTCTCCCCATCTGAACCCTTTAAATGCCCGTCCCTCAACAACCTCGGAACCACCGTCCTGATGACTTCATCCACCAACCCCCTCAACTCGCCATCCTTCCCATTCCTCTCTTCAGCCTTCTTAACTATACACCCCAGCCTTTTCTTCCCATAGAAATCCGCCCAACTCCCCATAAACCTATTGTCCTGCGGCGTCTCTCCACAACACGTCGTGACGGGGAATCCGAATTGCGATTCCTCATATCCCTCAGGAATCGGAGCCGGTGTACTATGCAACTGTGCCAGTTTCTTCGCTAGAGATATACCTGATCCGGGTTTTCCATCTCGAGGGTTAAGATCTAGGAAATCTGTTGCCAGGAAGAAGCCACCGGATTTTAAGGGGCCATGAGCGTATGACTTGGGACAGAGAGAAGGGACGATGGAGTGGATGGCGTTGAGAGAGGCGTGTTCTCCTGTTATGGCGATGTGTGAGCACGTGAGTGTTCAAGAGGAAGTTAAGAAGTGAAATAATAAAAGACAGAATCAAAGTAGACAGAATTGCATACCCGTAAACATCTCTTCACTATCTCTACCTCCAGTTTTCACGAAGAATAACCTTTGCTTCCCATCGATTGTACCACTTATTTTGAATGTTTCTGCGAAGCCACTTCCGCCATGCTTTGATATTGTAGCTGTAGTAGACTCGAGCGAGAGAGCTTTCAAAATGGCTGGATCGACTCTAGGAGACATAATTGTTTAGATAGATTTCCTCGTTGAGTAATTTTGGTGGAAGTGAAATGATATTGAGGGAATATCATGTGAATGGCATGATATGACGTAAGGGAGTAGAATCCGGAACTGGTTAAATCTTCGTTCAAAGTTTATTGATTTTTGATTGATGAGAAACTCAAAGGCAATCATAACTGGCCTGAAAAGGCTCTATGCTAAAAATGTATCATGAATCACTCTAGCTATAAAGTCTATAGTTTCATATGTACTTATATCTAAGTTCTGGCTCTCCTAGGATCCATTGCTTCGCCTTTCTTATAATCTCTAACCTCCTTAGTCCCCATGCTTCCCATGCCACCCTCTATTCTCCTCTCCCAACCTCCAAGCCTAACAACCAAGCATGTTGCATTATCCCCTTCCTTGCTCACCTCTGTAGCAAAGCTAACAATATCTCTTGCTCCCTGCTCCGGAGTCTTTGCCTCTTTCACAACGTCCACAATTTCTTGATCAGTCAGTGTGCCACTAACACCATCGGACACTAGGACCAAGAAACTGTATTCAGCTGGAGAAATCTCTACCCGTCGAATTTCTGGCTCGGCAGAAACGCCAATGCGCTTAGAACGCATATCGCCAAATGCTCTTGTATTGGCTAATCCAGACATACGCTCCTCGCCAAAAGAATCAGTGACAAATGTTGCAGCATATCTTCTTAGCCTTCCTCCTTCAATGGGCGAACTGGGATGGTGATTGGTAGTTACAGGTTTGGCCAGACCTGTCAAAGTCTCACAAAGTATTATGCGAGTATCACCAACGTGGGCAACCATAAGCGTCGAGGGTGAAGATGGATGCCAGAAAGGAGTCGGCGTTGGTGTAGATATCATAGCAATTGAAGCAGTTGAGCCTCCAACGAAACGTTTAGGCCCCCCAATGCGATGTGGAGAGAAATGACGCGCAGGCTCCCCTAGGATTTCATCCGCATTTAAAGGCGAGTCGGTGTTATGGTCATCCGGACTAGGTTTACGGGCTTGTGCTGATATAAAATCTAAATCTGCTTTCAAAAAAGCATACATTAGAGCTGCTTCAACTGAGATAGGTTTCCTTATTGGCTCCCCTTCCATAGAATCGAGCAGATCAAAATGTTCTGGTTTGAAGCGGCGGAAATATCCACCAACTGTTAGTTTCCAATCTGAAACCAGTGATTTCTCTAACTCGATTGCTTTGATTTTATTGGAAATTTGCTGAGATATGGGTGTTCCTGATCCATCCTCCCGCCCTTCCTTGCCCACCCCAGGATTGTAAATTTTCGCCTTCTTTTCCAGACTCGAGGGAAGTTTGAAGGTTTCTGCTGTGGACTCGATATATCTGTGTAGCTCCTCTCTTAAGAAGTCGCTACACTCATTCCCCCCATGCCCATCAAAGACTCCAAAGTAGAACACTTGCGGATCCCCACTCGCACCATCCGCCGAGGTACCACCTCCCGCATTATTTTTAGTATCCGAGCGACTAAGACTTATAGGAGCGCGCTTTGCAAATGCTGGTACTTCTATCGTTCCTGCCTGATATGTATCTTCATTGTACGGTCTTGTACCGCGAGAGACAGAAACCCCAAAATGATGTTTCGCGCTTCGTAGAGGTATTCGCACAACCGTAAGTTCTCTAGAAGCTCCAATAGTTGGTGGAGCCGCAGCGGGAGAAGGGCCTGAGCCAGGCGTGTGTGGTGTTGAGGCCGACCTTGGCAATTTGTGATGCGGGCCGCTCGACCGGGAATCAGGATGAAGAGACGAAGATGGAAGATGCGTTGTGAAGTAGTCGTGAAACCATCTACTCTGACCCTCCTGGTGTAGGCCTATTTGTTTGCTCGATTTGCGAGGTTTTATATGATGCCTCGGAGACGAGTGTGACGTACTGAATGCCACTCTGCCACCTGGTGTTACCGAATGTGGGATCAAAATTGAAGGTTGTCTATGGGACACGGATCCATTGAGGAAGGTGGATATGAAGTCTATAGATGCATGTTAGAGGCGGTGATCGGGAATGATATCGAGAAAGCAACAAGCATACCATATGAATCTGCCAAGGACCAAGGGCTCCGAGCTGTTGGCTTCATTCTTCCCATGGTCCACAGTCAAACTCTTCCGCTACTTGAAAGGCAGTTTGCACACAATTGACTGGAAATGTGAAGCTCTAATCCATCAGAACAAATCAATGATGCCTTTTGTAGAGCTAAGGGAAGAAGCCCGAGGTCGGCAATATGGACATATTTAGGCACAATTCAACAATAGCACCTAATCCCAAACGATTTGAAGTTTGAATAAGTTACCCAAAATTGAAACCAGCAGAAAGGTGAAGATGCTTTTTTATACTTTCAAGGTGCTCTCTAGAGTTGACCAAATCATAGTACGAGACAGCTTTCTTTTTTTCAACCAGATTTTACCTATATCTAGCAAATTTCATCATCAGAATATTCATATCAACCAACAACCTTGGAATCCTTAAGTTAAAGCTTTCCCCACATATTCCGGGCAGCTCAGGCTAGACAGGGGTTCGGATAAGTGCTATGAGTATCTACGTACCTAGGTAGGTAGCTGGTAGCCTCGAGGTAGCCATAGCTAGAGTAGATGATCCAATATACAATTCAATTGTTCAATATAAAGCTTCTATATATTCAAATCGAAGCAGGTCATTGAATCAACAACACAATGCTTCAATTCAACATTGCTACTAGACATTTAGTCTAGGCACTTTTGTACTATGCGCTAAACCTTCCTTCAATATCTAATAACCTGATAGAACTAACTAATTGCACTTCTAGCAGCTGCATGTTCATTAGCAGGAACAATAAGCAATCTTCGAAACCACTATTCCATCTTATAGAATATAAGCTGTCATTTTAGTCCTCCTTAGTCTAGTAAAGCTAAATAGTAAGCTTACCATCTAGTACCTACCCGATCCTACCTAGTAGTAGGTATTCTTAGGACTGACATGAAGCTGAGAATCCTCCAGTCTGCAGAAGTCTGCAGTGTAAACTGTGC
Source organism: Myriosclerotinia duriaeana (assembly GCA_002162615.1). Taxonomy (NCBI): domain Eukaryota; kingdom Fungi; phylum Ascomycota; class Leotiomycetes; order Helotiales; family Sclerotiniaceae; genus Myriosclerotinia; species Myriosclerotinia duriaeana. The sequence goes on from NGKI01000008.1 coordinate 190,293, forward strand.
ACTCTTTGCCTGCTTTGCCACAAAACTCTTCCTTGTATACCTAGCTATCATTCATTCATTTTCGTGGAGCCATACAATGAATGGAGGCAGTGAGCACAAAGTGGAGGCCAACATATATTGTTATCCCCCTGCCTTCCCTCGATCGAGACCTGTTGTTCTTTTGAAGATGCACGCTGTGTATCCAGACACAATAAAACCCATCACTAAGTTTCACAAATGTCTCTTTCCAATTCCACCCCCTTCACGTAAGAAGCCGAGTACAGCCTCAGCGGCCCAAGAAATTTCAAAAGCAACGCCATAAATCATTGGCCCAATCCTTCGCTCCTTCGTTACATTCACCAATCCCAGCCCCCACTACTGCCCGTCCCCGAAACGAGAACGAGGCATTGCTTTCAGCCTTACTGCATCTTTCAAGACGTTACAATCTTTTTATAACCTTAAGGTTTTCCTTGTATAAGCCTAGTTTGGTAATCCGGTTGAAGTATTGATGTGAATCCCAGCCTTCTCAGCGCATCAGCCATGTTGCATCTGATAGTGAATCCTTCGTGTAATGCTTGTATGGTAAAGTTACGAAGGCCTCAAATATGTCCTGTCATCCGCTATCTTCGATTTCTTATTCCTCTTGGTCAAGACATTATCTTCGTGGTTTATCGGTTTCCATTCTTTTCCATCACTCGTTGATATTTCCTCTGTGGCTATACGTACAACTTATAATTCAATCTCCACATCAAAACCTCCTTATACCAACATGCCTACCGCATACAAGAACTCTTTCTGGGCCTGCTGCAGCCCCTTTGATCTTTGTACGTTTCCCAATCCCAATCTCAGTCTTCCTTCCTACTCAACACCAGTACTAACAATCCCCCTTTCTAGGCATCAAAGCATGTTGCTGCCCTTGCTTAGTCTCTGGCCGCAACCACCACCGCATTGAACACGGAAACGAAGATGACTATTCTAGCTGTAACGGCTGGTGCTGCGGCTGGTATGGTCTTGCTGCCATCGGAGGATTCTCATTCATATTGCAAATGCTTGATCGTCAGAAGATGCAGAAACAACATGGTTCGTTGCCCTTTTCTTCTTACTCCTTCCAATCTCTCTTCTCCCTCTACCATTTTCCCATCATCTCTCTCCAACAACCTACAAAAACTAACACAATTCCCAGGCCTCGAAGGAAACGCCTGTACCGGATGTATGGGCTCCTGCTGCTGCGCTTGTTGCGAATTGATGCAGACCAGCAAGGAACTCGATTACATTCTTCTTGAAAAGAATGCTGGTACGAAGGGATATCAGGCTCAGCCCGGAATGGTTGCTGGTCCTCAGTCGGGGGTTACAGAGTTGTATGATGAGAGAAAGTGATGAATGAACTTCTGAAGATTTTCTGAGGCTGGCTTGCTATTTGGACTAGTTTTTAGGGATAGGAAAGATGGGCGCTATTCAGGGTAGATATGGAGTTTGCTTATACCATTAATGTTTCCATGTTGAATTCAAACGAAGCTATTATTTTTATAAAGCCCTGGTTGTCAGTTACCATATCAAAAGTGAATACCAATCTTTGATATATTTTGAAAATTCTTCGCTTCCTTCAACAAACATATCCCGTGGCGCAGTGGTAACAACTCTGCTTGCGCCAGTGTAATCGAGACAGTTTGTCACAGTCATTCTATAGTACGAAGTTGATTGGGACTCATAGGCCTGAAAAGGCCGCCGTAGTTTTGCTGTTTTGCTTTTGTCTTGGAATTTTTTGGGGGTGGGAAGCGGGGGGAAGATGGAGTTGATCAAGCTACCTTTTGTGCTGGGAAGTGTGGATCAAAGACTGATAATAATAAATTAGTGTCACAGGTATTTGCAATACAAATTGTAGGGTAAAATAGAGGCTGTATGTATAGGATAGTTCTAATTGTGAAGGAGCGGAACACCCTCAAACACAAGAGGTGATTAAGTACCAGGAAGTCTCCATACACCCAAACAAATGAAGCCACCACGAACGCCAACCATCATTTGTTCAAAACCATGCACTTCTCCCGAATCCGACATATACATGGGTAAAACTACGAAACCGCCGTAAAAGTTTCATCATCATCCGATCCTTTTCGTCGACGAACGTCGTGCCCCTCAACAGCAATTTTGGTCTTGCCATTGGCACCCGTGCTCTTCACGGCAATCGCTTTATCCTTCTGTTTGGCTTCCTTGGGAGGCTGAAATCTCTTTCTAACGGCCTCAATCATTTTTCCGAACCAGTAGAAGTTTAAAGTATTGAGCACAAGATTACTTCCCAAATATGTGAACCCTAACCAGAGTGGAATAAACTCGTTGTCCGCGAAGCGCATGATATCATTCTGTAGGGGGGCCGCACTATGACCTGCTGCTGCGTCAAGCGCAGAGGCGGTGCCATTTGTGAGAGCATCAATATTGATCGAAGCAGAACTCGCAGGCTGGTTGTGCATTGACCTCCAAACATCTTGGTAAACCCGAAGTGACTGATATGTTCCCCACACAAGTCGGCAGGAGAAGAAGGTGAAAAGGAGGGCAATTCCATTATAAAGTTGTGGCTTGGATCCAGTCATGTCGAGTTTGTCGAAGAACCAATGGAAGTTTAGGAAGGGCGAGGAGAGCTCGTAAAGGATAAATGTGCATCCATAGAAATTGACAAACGGTCTCTGTGGAACAACAGTTAGCCAATATTTAGTTTTCAGGTACTACAAACACTCACGAAGCCAAAAGAGAAAACCAAGAGAGCACTAGTCGCGTGTGCCAGCATTCCTATTCCAAAAACTCTGAGATTTTGTAGGGTAATCATCAAATCCCAGAGAAAGTAGCCGGTTGCCAGGCCTTGAATCATGCCAGCAGCTCCAGTATATCCATGAACACGTTCCTGCGCTGTCATGTTTTTGCGCTCTTCGTCCGTGAACATAACCCAAAGAGCGAGGATGTTGATAAGAGAACTTTGACATAGTGAGACCACATGTACATCCCAGTTGAGCTTTCGTTCCGCCGAGAATTTGGAGTACTTCTCAGGGAAAAGAAGCATGGAAACTTTAGGTGCGACGACTTTGTTGATAAAAGTATACGCTAGGAAAGACCCGACGACCTCGTGAATATGGAGAGGTAAAGTGGTTAGGTGGAAGTAGTCAGCGAACGGTTGAATGGCCTGGCTGAGCCATTGCGATGGTGGGATAGGAAATGGATCATGCATCTCAGGATGGAATATCGAATATAAGGAATATCTGAAGGGAACGAGAAGATGCCTATCTTCTTGTCATAACACACCGAGTGTGTTTAGGTGAATATGGCTCTCCTCGTTGTGATGAGGGAGGTCGAGATACTTATGTATGTACTCTGTAGGTGGTGATGTAACAACTGACCGAGGTGTCGAATATTAATAAGGTTCCACTTTCCTGTCCCAACAAATCGTAGTGCGGGAGAAGTAACCAATTATAGATTAGAACTAAATCTAAGTATCTTTAACCGAACAGATAAGTGAGTCAGGGGTGAATGGGATGTATTGATACCAGTTGTTAGATCTTTCAACTATATATACGGAGTAGGTACTCGAGTAAAGTACTTGTGACATCCCTATATAATAATACAAGTTGATTTATTATAATGAGTAAGTCATACTAATTTACATGATTTATTCCATTTCATTCACAATTTCATGTTCATATCAATCTTTATGAGTTCTTGTTCCTGTTCCTGTTCCTGTTCCTGTCCCTGTCCGTGAATCTGCTGACTGAGACTACTAGGTACTTCTACAAAAAAATGTCTTGCATGGTTGCACGTGAATCAAATGGATGATAAAAATGCCACGTGGAATTGGCATAGACACGGTGTGATAACGAGCTGAATGATCTGTACTGTCATGGAGAGCTGACCACTTTTCCTTCGAAGATAGTCGTTCGTCCAACCCCGGCATCATACACCAACTCCTGGATTGACTTTCTAGCTCTGAAGTTCCGGGGCCCATTTGTACCGAAAATGACAAAGCTCGCAGGACTACCAACGTCTATTGTAATCCCGTATTGATTACCGAGACCAATCGCTGCTCTGGCTCTTGTAGATACACATTCCTGAGTGGCTAGATTAGTGGTATTCAGAATTCAAGGCGGCCGAGATATGCCTACCAATAAAATCTCAGCGTCTGCCTTCGTGCCTGCTTGATATACGCCCACACCAAGACTTGTAAGACTCATAGGGTCGCAGCTACCCTGAGGAGTAAAGGCGTTTCCAACATTGTTAATTCCTATTGCTACATTGAATTCATATTTCTTGATCATTTCAATGACTTGGAGTGTGCCCCTGACTCTGCTACTTCCACCGGTGGCTTTCTCAGGGCGTCCCATCATAAATATATCTGATGTAGGTAGTCCCACAAATGAGACAGGTAGATCACCAATCTTACGATGAAGGTTTTCCCAAGCACTTTCGTCGAAGAGTGTAAGTCGAGTGCAATGACCAAACACAACTGTTCGAAAGTCAGTGTAGTTACCCTTGGTTTTCCACTTAACCTTGTGAAGTCTTTCGATCGCAGTGTGAATCGCGGGATTTTGGGTTTCGTCTAGGTTGTAGTCGAGGTGAAAGTCCAAGTGTAACGTGTGCAATTTTGCTGTTGCAATAGTCCATTTGATGTTTTCTTCCTGAAACGCAGGACTCGTTTCCACATATGGGGTGCTCCCAATAACCTCAACCCCGGGCTTTTGAATGGCCTTCTCTAGCAAATCCGTCATTGATCGAGATCCATGTTCATGGCTGAATATTGGGTCCTGAGCGAATACGCAAATTTGAATATAGCACTTGTCACGGAATTCCTCTTTTAACTCCAATCCAGCGTCCAAGCACTTCATTTCAACACCAAAGTCAACTTCGACAAAAGCTCTCATATGAGTGACACCAAATCTAATGCTCTCCTCAATCAAAGCCCTTCCCCTATCCATAAGGTCATCATGTTCAAACCGCAACTTGGCTTCACCTAAACACACCTAGATCTCAGAATGAATAAAGAAAGCGTTATAGTTGTCAAGGTTAACTTGTGATTGATAAAGCATGTACGAGTAAAGGGAGACAAACTGGTTAATTTCATCGCCTCGGAGAAATCGCCCTCGTTGATCTGTAGGTCTGCATATTTTGGATGTGATAACAAGAAACACTTATCAAGATGTATGTGAGGATGACACAAGCCAGGAACCATGAGTTGATAGTTGTGTTGCTTTTCACTGTGTGGTGTAGAGTTGGTGATTGAGACAATCTCATTCCACCGGCATTCAACGTCATAACATGGATTTGAAGACCTTCCGGGAATATGAACACCTTTAAACGGTGCATATTCCTGATCCATACTTGTTGACCTCAGAAGTGGTATGTAGATTTGTGGAAGACGATGGTGGGGAATTGAGATGGAGACTGATAAAGATCCCGCAATGTCTCAGAGTGCAGTAGCGCCTTTTTGAAGCTCTTGAAGGCTGAAGCTTTGTTAACTAGGTAGGTACGGTATCATAACCTCAAAATATCACAACACCACAAAAACATCCTCATCTAGTGTCAAACTCGCGCCAAAATGGCAGATCCGTTATACGAGCTTCTCATTCCATATTTCGATAAAATCTCTCCAAGGCCAGCACCACCATCGGCGGATCCTACAACTGCCACCTATCTAAATCGACTCTCTACCCTCCCCCTCTCTTCACTAAATACCTCCGAGCCTCAATCGCTTTCTCAAACATCCCACTCTCTGCTCCTATCTCTACAGGCTTTATCTAAACGTTCCCATAAATCAGTCATTGCATCTTCCGACCATTTATCGACGCTCACTACTACCCTTCCTACCCTAGCGAAAGCCACCGCAGACTTACGAGATGCTCTCCCCAAATTAGACGATGCAGCAATTCATTTCAGCGAGAATTATAATAATCGAATAGAAAATGCAGTTCTCGATCGACGGCGTAAAGCTCTTCTATTATCACGAAATGTAGACAGGCTCGCAGATGTTCTCGACCTACCAACCCTACTTTCCACCGCGATATCCTCTTCGAATACAACTGCTACCAGTACAAACGGTAGAGAAAATAATACATTAAATTATGCTTCCGCTTTAGATCTCAATGCGCATATAAGGCGGCTGCACGCATTATACCCTACTTCACCCCTCGTTAAAAGTGTTTCCTTACAAGCGGAGGAAAAAATGCAGTCCATGGCCACAAATCTCATATACTCCTTGCGGCAACCTTCCCTTAAGCTTGCAGCTGCCATGCGTACGATTTCCTGGCTACGGCGTGTAGCCCCCGAACTCGATCCTGCCACTTCGACATCTAGCTCTACACAAACCCGAGAAGGGGCATTGGGCTCTTTATTCCTCGTCTGTCGCCTTGCAAGTCTTACAGCTATGCTTAATGCACTCAGTCCTCTACGTGATCTCGCTGACCAGGAATCATTGCGGCTAATATCATCATCTGGGAAGACAGGAGGGAACAAATTTGAAGCAGGGCAGCAGACGGAGAAATATCTAAAGCGCTATATTGAGATATTCCGAGAGCAGAGTTTCGCAATTATTTCCATGTTCCGCTCTATATTTCCACCGCCAACAGCTCCAGTCACCATAGAGGGGCTTAAGAGCAGTACAAATGGAAAGGAGGATAATGATTTACTGGGGCCGTTACCAAGTGCCATGACTACTTTTCCTCTTCAATTAGTGGGGATGTTAGAGGAGACTCTGAAAATATATCTACCTAATGTGAGGGACAAGAGTGGTAGAGATAGTCTGCTCACTCAAGTTCTTTACTGTGCCGGTAGTTTGGGACGATTAGGAGGGGACTTTAGCCTCGTGCTTGCGGGTATGGGAAGCAGGACTGACCAGGAAGAAGAATTGGGCAAGGAGGAATCTGACGATGAAAATGAGGAGGAATGGGCCGAAGTTATTAAAAAACATAGAGTTTTGGCAGGCAAGCTGGAGTCTATGGTGGGATCTAGAGGGGAATAAAAATCATGAGACATAGTCTGGGAGGTGTAGAACGAGGTTATGATTGTATAATATTTTCCAAGATACCCAAGCAGAATTGCACTTTAGCCTTTAGCACCATCTCAATGCACTTTATCTATTAAAACAATACCTACTAATCGAAATACTAGATATTATCTACCTGCAATTTCATCACTGGTCGGGTCCGAAACCACGCTAAGCATAGTCTTAGCCAATAAGAGAATCCCTGATTGTCATCCCTCAACTCCAAACAATCAAAATCCCTTGCTTACTTGAAGTATCTTCATCTTCCTATATTAACCTTGTACTTTTCCCTTTGATTGTCTGATTTTATAGTAATATACAAGAACAACAGCTCGGAAGCATGAGTCTCAAAATAGAGGCCGTCGCTCCTATAAGTTGCTTGAAGCAGTACCGCGGTCGGGATGTCTCTCCATTCTTTCAGATATCTCAATTTTAACCACCTTGAGGAGCCATATACCGATTTATCTGTTCTGTGCGGACATATATTGTGTTATTCATCATATCTGGATGGGGCGTCGAGAATGTTATATGAATGGCTGCCTGCATTTGGAGATTTCTTATACGCAGCCTGAATTTCAAAGGTTGGGGAGGGGGGAGACATTGGACATTTCCCAATTAGTCACTTGCAAGAGAGAGCTCACATCTTCACAATGTTGATGATATCGTATTCGAAACTTCGAAACTTGGAAGACTGGAGTCGAATTTGCTTGACTGGCACGAGCTCGAGAAAGGAAGGACACGAGCTCGAGAAAGAAATTTCCAAGTTGCCAAGCTCAACATTGGACACTCATACTCACATGTAGGCTTCAATACCTTTCAGCAAACCAGTTTCATAGACTTGACACTTTCACCACAAGCACGGCACGGAACTTTCTATCATGATGTACCTCGTCATCTCCTGCTTTATTCATTGAATCATCATTATACCTAAAGTTGCTCGATTGATGCAAGAGTTTGCATTCGAGAACTTAGCTAGTGCAATTAAATCTGAGTTCCAAGCACTATGTGGTTTGTCTTGTCTTCCTTTAAGTAGCCTGGCCGTTTAGTCTGAGATGGTACTTACGGGTAACTCTCTTACAACTTCTGTAGCTTTTTCGGGGTCCTTAGCTACGGATGATGTTCCGCTGCTGTTTATTCCATGACTTTCATCCCCCAAAGTGGATTCTCCGTCTTTGTAAATGGCGCGTTGTTTCATATTTGCAATACGACCCTTGGCAGCTGTAATGGGCGCGAGATAAGGTCTTAGTGTTGGACCGAGTGGGAGATGGCCCTTTACCTCCTTGTATCTCATTGCGAGGAAGCCAACAATGACCACGAGCCAGTACAGGTTGTATGAGATGACTGAGCCGTAAGTCGCAGAATTTTGCCATCCCAAAATGGCATTGAAAATTCCCCAGCCTCCACCACCATTTAGCTCAGGGTTGCCGAAATTTACATGCCAGACGCTCTGTCTGATGTCATAAGAACCCGGTCCTGCTCCAGTCTCTGCTGCATCGCCACCTGTTGCATTATTCCAATCTTGTGCCTGGAAGTACCAAACTGCTCTTGAGAAAAGACCGGCAGCTACAAGATATAGAAGACATGTCGATATGACCAAGAAAAATTGCAGTTTCGATGTTGCCCCGCCTCTGCATCGTGTTAGTCAGATCAAGTTGGATTGACTAGGTCACTTACTTGTAGATGACATATCCTGCCGCTAGCCCAGCAATGAGCCCAATAATGACTGGAAGTGGGATACTTGTCGCAGGCGTAGAAAAGGAAACACCTGCTACGAAGACCACGGCTTCGAGTCCTTCTCTGAGTACAGTGATGAAGGGAAGAACAAACATGAAGTGCTTCTCGCCCCAAATCTTGAAGTCAAGCCAGCTAGCATACCATCTTCGTGTTTTTGTCTCCTCTGATGGCTCCAAGTGTTGACGAAGCTTGACAGTCCACTTTTCCTTCATTTTCGAAACGCGAAGAAGAGCAGCTCCCATCAAAGTGATAATAACAGAGGCAACAATGGCGAAAGAACCCTCCCAATAGTACTCGGTATTGGCCCAAGCATCCTTGCCTATCCCATAGAACGCTCCAATCAGCCCACCACCAATGATCAAACAGACAAGAAGGCCTGATAGTGCTCCCCATATGACCTGGAAACTGTTTAGCGGAGAATGGGAAGGTTTTCATATAATAGTAGTCAATCATGGTGATTAAAAGTTCGAGAAGAGTTGCAACATTGAAATGTCGGATAAGAGAGACGACAAAGAGATTCTTACCTGCCAAGAGAGCTTTTTGCGCAGTGTCGCATCTTTATCCGATTCGCCCAAACTCTGCTTGATGAAAGCAAGTAGGACTGAAACTATCACTACTGTCTCCAAAGACTCTCGAAATACCACAAAGAATACCGGCACTGAGAAAACGTTGACAGTCATGGTTGATAGAGCACTGTTTTGTATCCTTTTCTGCTTGTCAAATATGGGATGGTAAAGTTGCAATTGCTGCACTGTAAGAAAAAGAAAGATGGTTAACTGTTAAGAAATGATATAAGGGCCACCGACGAGTGCGGGAGTAGTGGGCCGAGTTTCCAGCGTTTTCGTCAAAATGAGGAAGGGAAAAGGGTGGACGAGGATCAGATAAGAAGAAACGAGGATCTGATTACGAATAGCTCAGTAGGCAGATTCGATCGGCAAATAAAAATTGAGTTGTTCGAGGTTTATTAATATTAGTCTACGGAGTAAAATCGTGGTGAATTGAATTGAACTGCATTGCATTATTGCATCAATCCCTGCAAGTGTTAATGGAAGAAGCCGTTATCGGCAGGTTGCACATGTGAGATGACACTCGGGAAATTTGATTGGCTGATATGGGGAGATGGAGGCCAAAAGTGTATCCTAGACTCATGGATCGATATTAATATACTCAAAAATTTATTATTCTCATTTATTGAGTAGGACATTATTACACACTAGGTTAACTATACGATGAGATGAAGCTTATTCTGATTAATATATATATATATATATATATATTATAATAATATATACTTCTTTAATATACTTTTTGATAATTTTTATATTAAAGATAGTAAAACTTAAATTGATAAAAGCTTATATTTTATTAAACTAAAGTTAAAATTTTAATTTAACTTTTATCTTTTTATTAATTATTATTTATTAGTTTTATAAAATAATTCGAATTTTATATAAGATGAAAGAAGACTCAAAGAGTTACCTCGTACTCGTGAATAATAATTCAAAGTTTATTTCATTCTTTAACCATTCTACCTTTGCATTATTGAGTATGAAGGACCGCTCCCTGCAGCCACTTTCACTGTACTGTTGTACCGTAACATGAAACAAAGCTCCTCCAGACTCCAAAGTCCTTCCTAAGGTGCTCAATAATAATTCGGGGAAAAAATCATGTTCTCAAGTTGTTGAACCGCAGATCGTTAATTCAATCACCCTCACACATCAACTGACACTCCCTAAATTCCTTCCCGTCTTCTCTGCGTCGAGACGTTACATGTACATTTCTTGAACAACTTGTAGGCAAGCGAATCTTCTTTCTATATCGGATATTTAACTTCTAATGGTAAGGCTATCCTTTCACGTCGGGTTACATCTCGGCTCAAGCAAATCCGAGGCTTCACATATCACCAAATTTGGTGGAATATCAATCATCTAACTTCTTCTCTCGCATGTTTCCCTGCACTAGTTTCTGTCTCTCCAACCTTAATTTACCTAACCTTGGCTGCATATCGCAAAAAAGCTTCTTGCAATCAAGAATTTTACCGTATCTTGGCAATTCAGTAACTCCGGATTCTTCCTGGCTCGGTCATCCATGATCCATCCATCTATCCTAATTCAGATAATAATCCGCTCGGGCTCGTGTTAGTACATCACCCACAAATTACAATTTGTGATGCGCTAGGTAGATATTTTATCAGATCATCTAATCAAAAACTACTAAACTAGGCTCTTATCACCCTTGTAACGTCGTTCCTCTATTATTCGATAGGTCTTTTGAAGATCCACTTCCTTTGCCCCACCATCCACCAGCTCGACCTGAGTTGTCGATCTCGGTTTGACCATTGATAGTTTCCCAGTATTTACCTACAAGATAGACTGAACCTCTCAGAGATTCTACCCACGAGAGTCTTCACCTCACTTTGGTTGATACTCTCTGTCAATTCGAAGATGGCGATTTCTCTATCATTTTTCCCCATTTTATCGGCGCTGCTTCTGGTATTCTCACTACTTACAGAAGCGGCGGTTGTTACATATGACTTCAACATTACTTGGGTTAGAGCAAATCCCGATGGTGCGTATGAACGTCCAACCATTGGAATCAATGGACAATGGCCATTACCTGTTATGAGAGCGAATGTTGGTGATCAAGTAATTGTCAACGTTGACAATCAACTTGGTAATCAAACCACAACCCTTCATTTCCATGGTCTTTTTATGAATGGTACTACACAAATGGATGGCCCTGCGCAAGTTTCTCAGTGTGGCATTCCTTCGGGCTCACAATTTGTCTACAATTTTACTGTAAGTCAGTCTCGATACCTAAGTCACTCGCAATATCTATGACCATTAGCTAAAGTTACCTCAGGTCAACCAACCAGGGACTTATTGGTATCATTCACACGACAAGGGGCAGTACCCAGATGGATTGAGGGCTCCTTTCATTATCACAGACCCAGATTTCCCATATGCCAATGAGGTTGACGAGGAATTTGTACTCTCTGTCTCAGACTGGTACCATGAGGAAATGCAAGTTTGGCTTCCAAAATTCATTGGGGTTGCCAACCCAACAGGAGCAGAACCTGTTCCGCAAGCCGTTCTTTTCAACGATACTCAAAATCTTACGGTAGCAGTACAGCCCGGGAAGACCTATCTTTTCCGCATGGCCAACATTGGCGCTTTCGCTGGCCAGTACATTTGGTTCGAAGGCCACAACATAACCATAGTGGAGGTAGATGGCGTCTACACTGAAAAGGCCGAGGCAGAATCTATCTATATTGCCGCAGCTCAAAGATATAGCTTTTTGCTTACCACCAAGAACGACACATCGGCAAACTTTGCTTTTGTTACAAGCATGGATACGGTAAATAAACCATCCCCAAGATAAGAACTGCTCGCTAAAATCCTTTAGTCTCTATTTGATGTAGTTCCTGATGACTTGAATTGGAACGGAACTGGATGGCTAGTCTATGATGATAGTAAAGCTCTTCCAGATGCCGCATTTGTTGATGAATACAATGACTATGATGATTTTAATCTTGTACCTTACGATGGAATGGCCTTGCTCCCAGAACCTGACCAGACAATCAGTCTCGATGTAATAATGGACGTTCTTGGGAACGGCAAACCATAGTAAGTGGCGCCTCGATATCTCCACCTATACAATTCTGACCCTTAAAAGTGCATTTTTCAACAACATTACATACGTCGCCCCGAAAGTTCCCACCTTATACACCGTTATGTCTGCTGGTGGTAATGCTACGAACGCTGCCGTTTATGGAGAGTTTACCCATTCATTTGTTCTTGACTATGAACAAACAATAGAAATTGTTGTTAATAACCTTGGTGAGTACACTCTATGATTACTAACACAAGATTCATCCCCGGGCTACCAACTAACAGCCCTCAGACTCCGGTAAACATCCTTTCCATCTCCACGGCCACAACTTCCAGGTCATTCAACGCTCCGATGAAGATGCTGGAACATTTGACTCCACCAACACAACCGAAACTTCCTACCCTTCTATCCCCATGCGTCGCGATACCGTCGTCCTCCGCCCATCCGGCTACCTTGTCTTGCGTTTCCAATCCAACAACCCCGGCGTGTGGCTCTTCCATTGTCACATCGAATGGCACGTCGACCAGGGTCTCATCGCAACCATGATCGAAGCACCTCTCGAACTCCAAAAGTCCCTCACTATCCCCGATAACCATATTGCTGCCTGTCAGGCTCGTGGTGTGCCATATACAGGTAATGCAGCGGGTAATACGGTGGATTATTTGGATTTGAAGGGGGCAAATGTGGCGCCGGGACCTTTGCCTGCAGGGTTTACAGCGAAGGGAATTGTGGCGATGGTTTTTAGTTGCTTGGCCGCGCTTTTAGGGCTGGCTACCATTACGTGGTATGGGTTGGCGGAGATGGGAGATGCAGATAAGGAGGCTGAGAAAAGGAGGTTGGAAGGGGATGTGAGTGGAAATCAGGAAGGAGTTTTTATACCAGCGGGCGTTGCCGTGGAGAAGTGAGGTGAGGCAGGTTTGGTTTGGTGCAGACTAGATGATGGCGAAGAGAAAACAACTCATGCCTGGCCATGGTTATTCCTCAGCTGAAATTATGGAGTTTATGAGGGAATGCACGTATGATAAATAGTAATGCCCTGTTGATACCAGTCAATAGCGCTCTGAATCTAATTAATATCGAGTGTTTTTTTTCATGAGCACCATGTATAGCATTAAATCACCCCTAGACCATTCCCCTCTACGCTCAATAACTCCCAATCTGTGCTTCTTGTCCTAAGGTAATGAATACCAACCTCCCTTTTGTACTGACATGGACTCTTTCATCAGGAATCATAGGAGTAGTCGTCTAACAGAATCTTTTCATCCGCGATAAATTTTAACACTTTTGAATCACTCGTCTGGGGTATCAACTATTTCCGTTTTGTCATTCGGGAATTCTTTGCTTTGTGCGCAATATCAAAATATTGGATACGAGGACATGATAGGTATTACATCGTTTTTAGTATACCACGGCCAAAGTGCAGCAGCCCAAATGGCTGCTATCGTGAGACAATCCAGGAGACCGTAGGTCGACGGGCTCTGGAGCTGCAAAGTTGAATTTCACAAACCTTTGGCTCTGGGTAATGAAACGAGAGACGGGAGATGATGCTGGAATATGATATTGGCTGTAGCTTGCCGTGTCATTCAGAATCCAGCGCAGAGCCTCTCGGCAGGCTGATGGGTTCATTCCTTTGACTAGGGTAGGAATTGTTTGTTGTGTTTTGAAGACGGATAATAGTGTATGCAGAGCGAGATGATAAGATCGTTGCTCCGCGAGTATTGAATTGCGATCTAGTAGTGATGAATGATGTGCTTGAACTTGGTATGTCACCTTTGCATGTTTCTGGAGTCTGAAGCTTTTTATAAGTTGAAGTCTCACCATCTGTTTCTCTTGATATACATTCCTACTTCCATTTTCTGTCTTGTCGATGCATTGTCTTAAACTATTACGGTTGTGTATTGCAGGAGCTGTATCTGCTCTTATTTCGAGTGGAAAGATCCGCAAAGATACTTGCTCGATACCTACCTAAGTTTTATACTAATATATTAACTAATCTAGTGTATAGTGTCGATTGCCGCCGCGAAAATTTCTGTAGCTTATAACAGTCGCTATGATATCTATGAAAGAAACGATTAACAAATGATTAACCGAACGGACTTCTCTGTTGAGACCAGCTCGTGCTAGTCTTTTATAAATACAGTCAGCGCTATGCTTTCCCCCCTGAGAACTGGTGGCCCAATCAAGCTAACCGAGTACTCAACATCTCTGCCTTCACACACCAATCTAGTAATCCCATTACGAGGTAATGAACAGGAATTCCATGATTCTAGGACTTCACGATGATGACACCGAAGCTAGCAGTTCTGCTCGCACGAACCTTGTTGTCGGGAAACTCAATCACCAATTCAAGAAAGAGCAGTGTTTCCATGCTCGAGTAGCCCATTTAAATGACAACGATGATCCAGTCAGTATTATGATAGAACTTGCAAACAACAACGACGATCAGCAACCACTACCACCACAAGAACGTCGCTCGCGGGCCAGCTATAGCTAATTTTTGAGCAGTATATGGTATGGGTAGTCGTGAGTATGCGACTCTTCTTACTCTCGAGTCTCTGAGGAATATTGCCTTTTCTTCTTATGTCCTCCTCAATGCTGGTTGGGAAGGGAGGAAGAGATGTACACAAAACAGTGGTTTATACAGTAATCAAACCCAGACACGAAGAGAAAAACTGCGTGGATACCCTGGGGATTCTTGAAATAATGCACCAAGCCATCTCAAACCAGAGCATCCTATATATGCTAAAGCCACTCCCAGTCGCTCAGTTCCAAGAATGCCTGCTGTATAAAATGTATAAAATGTACCGAATAATCGAATCCAATTCTTCAAGAGACCGAGGCGGGAAGCACGAAAAATACACATGTAGGATAACTAATATTTGATTGCAAAGAAGCTCGGACATGGGAATTTGCATCAGCACCCCCGAACCTTTCTCGACGCTCGGAGATGCGTAAGCGTGAAGTTATGGAAAAGGTAAAGACAACGATGATCGAGGACAGTGTGAAAGACCTCTGGTGTTCGCGAGTGCAACGAGAAGACAATAGCAAGAACGCATGGGTGCTTATATACATATGTATAACGCCGAAGTAATCTTCTCTCGGGAGCTATTCCCCTAGGTCCATCTTCGACATTACCCAAGCTTACCTACCCTACCTCAACCCCAAGAACTCAGGCATCCGAAGACCTTCTTTCTCTCAATTCATGGGGGAGCCGAGGTGTAGTATACATTGTACCATTTCCCCCTCCCAATGTTGAATAAATGCCTTATTTTGAGATATATGAGCAGATGAGAGTAATTTGATGAGGAGTGACAGTAACAACGCATTCAGCACTTTGTCTGTTTGAGAACTTGAAAAAAAGGACAGATTCACTCAATAAGGGCTTTACAATCACAAGCCCAACCTACTACCTAAAATCTTTAAACAATGTCTCATAAAATCACTCCAACAAACACATAATAATGTTCATGAATTTTGGTATTTGAATTAAGAAAGTGGCCTGGAATCAGGACAGCTAGCTACAGAAACACGAAGGAAAAGAAAACATTAAACGCAAGAAGTGTACATGTGTAACGTGGCGGTCACCAAAATGTTGTACTGCCCATTCTTGCCATTTGCTATCATGTGAATGATCCTGTTTGCTCATGATTTTAAGGCCCAAAGAATTTTTTTTGAGATTGCAAACCAGAGCCATGATCGAGGTATCTTGTACGCCCAAACGCCCACAAAAATGCGTGATGAACCGTGTGAAGGAAAACGCCCAATGAAATTGTTGTACCAAAGATTGACGCCATAGAGATCAATGTTTAAGATGGGTTATGTCCAGGGGGTGGAGGTTGATTATTCGATTGAGGCTGACCAGGGAAGGTAAATCCGGGGGGAAACATTGGCAATCCATTAGGAAGCGTTGGAATAGGGTAAGGGAAAGCGCCCAATGGGAATGGTGGCATGACTGGCGGAACAGTATTGGCGGGGAATTTGTGACCTTCGTCCCGACGGTCATCCCGACGATCTTCTCTATCACGACGATAGCGAGGCCTCTCATCCTCATCATAATCGCGACCAGACTTTGGACCATTCTTTCCACCATTGTCGGTTTGCATTCGACGGCTAATTGCCTTGGACGATACACCTTGGCCGATTTCAATATCAGGCTCTTCGACAACCATACCGGATTCAATTTCTTGGCCTCCACTTCCACCATACTCTGCATTGAGCATCCACTTTCGGTCGGCATCCGTAAGTTTGCTGATCGGAATGATGCTGATACCTGTTTGATAATCGCTGCAATCACGTGGTCCAAAACCTACACCCCAACGAGTCTAGGATTCAAAGTTAGCAAACGGTTTGACGACGGAAGGTATTTATATCTGAAATACATACTCTCAATGAAGAATCAGGGCTTCTGTTCTTTTCCATGGCCTCCTTAGCATTAAGGGCATGCTCACGACTAACCATCTTGACGAAAGCGTGGCGCTTTTCCTTGTTAACAATACAAGTTTGGACATCACCATATTGATTGAAGAGTCCCTTCAATTCATGCTCGGAAGAACTATTGAGAGTCAGTATGGACAAAGTCACTTTTGAATGGAAGCAATGGAAGTGATAATGACTAGAGGATGACTTACGTAACGCCACCAACAAACAAAGTACGACTGAGAACTGAATAATTTGTTAGAATAATTTGAATCAGGAGTGTGGGATCAAGAATCTTACCTTTGATATTTCCTTTACCAATCGATGAATCATGTCCGACCCATTTAGGTCCACCGGCATTTGCTCTAGGGGGTGTGTTGCTGCGACGGCGTTGAGGGCTACGTTGGCGGTAATCGTTACCTCGGCCACGGCCACTTCTACCGCGATCATCGGAACTTCTCATGCGTGCGGGGGATTCTCTATCAAAATCATCACGACGACGAGAATTTGGAGAGTCACGACCACCCCAACCACGTTGAGGAGATGGGGATCTAGAACGACGACGATAACGGCTAGGTGGTGATCTCATAGAAGAATCATGGAAACCATTTCGGTCACGTGCATCATCTCTCGCACCCCAATTATTTTGAGTATGAGTATTTTGATTTTGAGCAAATGGAGGTGGTACACCAGGTGCGGCTCCTTGATTACTCATAGCTGATAAAATACCAGCGATTTGTTCAGCTGGAACACCTGTTGCTGCAAGTGCCTTAATCAAAGCTACCTGCTGTTGCGTAGCGGGATCGAGATTACCAGGAGGGATTATTGGTGGTGCAGGACCTGGGAATGGATTTGGATTACTGGCAAAGTTCGAGATTCCATTACTTGGACCTTGACCATAAGTAGGCATCGAAGTAGCTGGGGCATTTACAGGCTGAGGAGCAACCGAAAATGGCAAACTCTGGTTCATGGCTTGAGCTGGTTGAGTAGGATTATTTTGCGCATGTGATACATTGAATGAATTAACAGGTGGGGCAGAAGATACTGGAGTTGGAGTAGGATTTTGACGCGCAGTATTTGCCATATTGGCCATATTGGCCAGAGCTGCTAAGATCGATGAAGTATTAGGAGTTGGTGCAGAAGTTGTTTGTGGTTGTGGAGGTGCCATAGTTGAGGTTGAGATTGAGGTTGAACTTTGTTGTTGTTGTTGTTGTTGTTGTTGTTGTTGTTGTTGATGTTGTTGAAAACCTAAAGTTGCTTGAAGGTTTGGTGGAGGACTTCCTGGGGGTGTTGTAGTATCTACATGGTCAGTGAAGTTATGGTTAGATGATCTATCCCACAATATTTGTTTTTCTCTCGGGATTATATGTGATAATCTTACCATTCATTGCATTCAACTTCTCTTTGAATCCGTTTAACATTTGCAAAGGGAAAGTTTGGCCTTTCTCCCAGATATCAACTAATTTTCTAATCTTGTCCTACAAAAAAAACAAGAAACGTCAAGTAAGTAGGAATTCATTTGGAGGAGAAGTGAATAAAGAAGGTGCACAATGATATCTCCGTTGGGGAAGATGTATGATATCTTGGGAGGCAAATTTCACGCAGACATAGAACCTGGCTATGCTGGAAGACACTCAGTTCGAGCATTTTGAATATACTGGCGTACCTTTTGATCATCGGGAGCAGATTGGATTATGTCGTTCATCAAAGCGGGGAGCAATTCCTTTACTTTATGTACACCAGCAGCATATGTACCATCCGGGGCAGAACTATTTATGGTTTGTTGAGCAATTTTGGCTTGTTCCGTCCATTTTCGAGTTACAGAATCTACGACGTAGAGGGTGCCAAGCTTGTGTGTGCCGGGTGTCTTCTTAAAGTGAATGAACAGTTTCTGAACGAGGGCGGATTCTTGCTATAGAGAGAATAAGATATTAGCTATGGCTCGCCGACAGAAGATGGAGAGAGATGGTAGAGAGATGATAGATCGATGGTAGGGATGGAAGTAAGAGGGAGGAACATTGGGGGGGACTATTGGCATACCTGTATGTTTTGTGTGCAGAGGTTGGTAAGGCCTTGAATTCGAGATCCTGATACACCAGGAGGTCTCAATTGTACCATGGCTTGAAGGCCAGCTTCTAGTTCTGCTACTGCGGAAGACATGATGAATCCTCAGCCACTGTAGATATGGACTCAAGTTCTTCAAATCAACGCGACGAATTTGTTATCGACAAGGTGACAATAAAATCTAGATTACTCTCTATGATTTGATATTTCACCAACTCGATTCCAGATACTGGGCTACGATGAAAGATTTGATGAACAGATCTATCGCGACTACGGATCTGCGACCGTCACGTAAAGTTCTAGAGTTCTTGAGAAACTCGATAATATTTGGGAAGAATGTGTGGCAAAAGGTAGAAGTCGCTACTAATGTAACGAGTTTGATTACGATTCTTTGGTAGATTGATTACCTGGATGGAGTTGGATGTGAATAAGTTTTTTGGGGGGGGAAGGTTGAAGTTGTTGAAGTTAAAAAAAGGTTGGAGTTCAGGATTAACTGGAGAAACCTTTCCTGATGGATGGTTCGACTAATCATTAAGCAAAAAGGGCTTGTACAACGCTAGTGATGTAGTTAGTCATCCATCAGCCGTACTATCACGTGTTTGACATTAGATCAACAAATTTTATTAATGCTTTGTTCCAGGTTTCATTCAACCACTCAACCAAAAAAACCCCCATTCAGCCGAGGTCGACCTAAAATTATAAGGGAAAAGGTGAATGAGTGAATGAAGGGACAAATGAATCACATGATTGGCCGAGAAGAAATTCTTGATGAAAAAGGTGAAACAAAATAATGGAATGGATGGTATTGGAAATTGCTTAGATATGACATGCGGGGCACCTACCGGTACTGTACTATTCCAAGTTTATTCACTTCCTGGTTCTTCGGGCAAAGGGCAAACAGTTTAGGGCAAAGAAGGGCTTGAGCCTGGAAGAGGAGGGAGCGGACCTCAGCGGAGTGATTTACCGATTGGGTATATCGAAGTCACAGTACTACCATCCATGGATACCTTTGCTGGTATGGATAGGTACGGTACTCGGTACGTACTCCGCCATAATTATTTTTTTATTCATTATTATTTTTGCAATAATATCAGCTGTAATTATTATCTACCTACCTAGGTACTATTCATTCACTCAACCAATCAAATTAATAATTTAATAATTTAATAATTTAATAAATTAATAAAATTATATAATCAATGGGGATTTCCGTCTTACATTTCGGGATAACTCGCGTTCATCAAATACTACCTAAGGTTGACGTAGTTTAATGTAGGGGAAGCTTTTCTGCCACTAAGCTAGCGGGTCTCCGAGCTTTTTTTCCGTCCACAAGCCGGAATCTGTACTTAAATTTCTATTCTATATTACTTACAGTACAACTTTTTGTTTACTGCATTTACCTATAATCTCTCAAAATGGCATCACTTCGTATCGGTCAAACTGCTCTTAGAGCATCTATTAGAGCTCCGGCATTCGGTGCTAAATCCGCTGCCTTCAATGGTATGCGATGCTATTCATCGAAAACTCAGGTATATTCAAAACTTTTCACTTTGCGCCTACAAATGATCTCTACTGACGATTTTCACTCCTAGACTTTAAAGGAGCGTTTCGCCGAGCAGCTTCCAGAGAAGATTGAGCAGATAAAGGCTCTCCGAAAGTAAGAAATACCTTATCGAGTCCCGAAAGCCGCACGCATATACTTATTTTCACAGGGGTTACGGAAACAAGGTCATCGGCGAGGTTACTTTGGACCAGGTCTACGGTGGTGCTCGTGGTATTAAGTCATTGGTATGGGAAGGTTCAGTTCTTGACTCTGAGGAGGGTATCCGTTTTAGAGGAAAGACTATCCCAGAGTGCCAGGAACTCCTCCCAAAGGCACCCGGTGGACAAGAGCCTTTGCCAGAAGGTAAAACCTGCTACGATATCCGGCTGTGCTCTATTGCTAATACAACAAAGGTCTTTTCTGGCTTCTATTGACCGGTGAAGTGCCCAGCGAGCAACAAGTCCGCGACCTCTCCGCTGAGTGGGCTGCTCGTTCCGATGTACCAAAATTCGTCGAAGAGCTCATCGACCGATGCCCAAGCGATCTCCACCCAATGGCACAATTCTCTCTCGCTGTCACTGCTCTCGAGCACGAGTCCGCATTCGCTAAGGCTTATGCTAAGGGAATGAAGAAGACCGAGTACTGGGGTCACACTTTCGAGGACTCTATGGATTTGATTGCAAAGCTCCCAACCATTGCTGCCAGAATCTACCAAAACGTCTTCAAGGGCGGAAAGGTCGCTGCTGTCCAAAAGGACAAGGATTACTCCTTCAACTTCGCCAATCAACTCGGATTCGGCGGTAACAAGGATTTCATTGAGTTGATGAGATTGTACCTCACCATCCACACCGATCACGAGGGTGGTAACGTCTCTGCTCACACCACTCACTTGGTTGGATCTGCTCTCAGCTCCCCAATGCTGTCCCTCGCTGCTGGTTTGAACGGTCTTGCTGGTCCTCTCCACGGTCTTGCCAACCAAGAAGTCCTGAACTGGCTCACCAAGATGAAGACTGCTATTGGTGATGACCTCAGTGATGAGGCCATCAAGAACTACTTGTGGTCTACTCTCAACGCCGGTCAAGTCGTTCCAGGTTACGGTCACGCCGTTCTCCGCAAGACTGATCCTCGTTACATGGCTCAGAGAGAATTTGCCGAGAAGCACTTGCCCTCGGGTAAGTTTTGACCGATCACGTGATTTTATATTTTAACTCTGACAATTTTATCCACAGATCCTATGTACAAGCTTGTCAGTCAAGTTTATAAGATTGCTCCAGGTGTTCTCACCGAGCATGGAAAGAGTAAGCACGATCTGTCCTTTGAAGTTACACCTGTATTGTGGAGGGTGGTTGTCCACCTCACCACCTCACCACCCCCTCCATACTCATCCTACCCATCCTTCCCCCTCAACTTCATCCTTTGAGTATATTTACTAATTCTTTTTCGTTCTTTTAGCAAAAAATCCCTATCCAAATGTAGACGCTCATTCTGGAGTTTTGCTTCAATATTACGGTTTGACCGAAGCCAACTACTACACTGTTCTCTTCGGTGTATCCCGTGCAATTGGTGTCCTCCCACAATTGATCATCGACCGAGCTGTCGGAGCCCCAATCGAGCGTCCCAAGTCCTTCTCAACCGAGAAGTGGGCCGAGATTGTTGGAGCCAAGTTGTAAAAATGATATTAAAAGGATGGTGGGGAGGTAAACTTAGTGGTATACAATGGGCGTCCTGAATTAATGATCAAAGGGAGATGGAAGGTGTAGACTGGATAGAGCGACCGTTGTAAAATTGTATAACTTTTCTTCAAGCAGTTGCAGTTGAAGGTGCCCTAGAGCAGGAATACGCACTAGTTCTCTTCATGACCCTTTCTGTGTAAATTTATCACTATGCCCTCTCAAGAACTCAATGAATGAACTATGCAGGTTACAAATTTTTGGTTGATTCTACATGCCCCTCAAACTCACCTGTTCGTCCATCCACCCAACTCGATCACCTGGACTGTTACTGGAATACACTAGTTATGAAGAAATCAAAAATCAAAAGTGTCAGATAGAGAGCCCTGGAGTGCTTAGATGATCGAACTGAGCTGGATATCTGAAATGAGCTGAGTATTCGAATTGGGTTGAAGGTTTAAATTGAAATAGATATTTAAACTGAGATGAATATTTAAATCAAGATGAATATCTAAACGGAGCTGGATGTTTAAACTAATTAGCGGACAACAATATCAGTTATACAATAATACAAGCCATAAACCGAATAGTTTTTCTATACTAGGGTTAAAATATTGCACCTAATAATTTGGGATGCACTGGAGTCTGAGGAGATTGATATATTAAATAATTACAAGGGACGCATCATTGCGGAAACAACAGGCGCAGGCGCCTTAATTAACTATCCCTCTAGCAAGAATATAACAACTACAAACAAATAAAAGCAACAAAGAAGCAATAAATGTAATATC
This sequence comes from Myriosclerotinia duriaeana, assembly GCA_002162615.1. Lineage (NCBI taxonomy): Eukaryota > Fungi > Ascomycota > Leotiomycetes > Helotiales > Sclerotiniaceae > Myriosclerotinia > Myriosclerotinia duriaeana. Next base: position 213,117 of record NGKI01000008.1, read on the forward strand.
AAGTCTTCTGCAACAATGGCTTCTTCTCCCACGATCTGGATCGAATTTCAGATTGGGTCAGCGCAGGTAGCCCAAGACTTTCACGCCGCAACTTTTCCTGCGCAGTTGCCTTTTTCTTGACCTCAGTGGCGGCCAACGAAGCCTTCCTTTCCTCTGGACTCATCGCTGCAATAGTTTTCGCGGGTTTCTCAGCCTTTGCCGCCATCTCATCCTTACTTTTGCCTGCCCATGTTGCCTTTGTCCTTTCGTGCTGTTCCAACTTTTCCGCCTCGGATTTTGCAAATTTTACGTCCACCATCTTTTGCACCGAGGCCCTTCTTTCTTCTTCGGACTTCGATAAAACTTTTTCTGCTGTCCGTCTCCTGGTTATTGCCTTCTCTTCCTCGGTTCGGCCCGCCCTCCAAAGTTTTTGTAATTCGATTGGTCGTTGTCTTTCTTCTTCGGCCTTCCGTTTCTTCGTCACTGCCTTCTCTTCTTCGGTTCGGCCCGCGTACCAAAGTTTCTGCAGTTCTATTGTTCGTTGTCTCTTCTCTTCGCTCTTTTTGGCCACTGTTGCCCGGTATCTTTCACCTCAGCGGTTTCTGATTTCTGGTAAATGTGCCTTCTTGACATACGTACTCTTTCGAGCCTCCAAACGTCTCTTGCTTTATCCGTTCTCTGATTCCCTTCGACTACCCGGCTTGATTGCCCTTCCAATACATTTCCCAACAATCCCGACCAGCCTTCCTTCTCTCCTCGATGGTCTTTTTTCGTCCACAGTCTTTTTCGCAAATTCGATAGCCCTTTGCTTCAAAATCTCTTCTGCGACCTTGCCTCTTCTCAAGAAACTGTCGTGTTTGTCTTTTCCAGCGATCTCTTTCATACTGGTTGGTTTGAAGACAAATTCCTTGACATTGGTGTTGTTGCTTCTTGCAGATATTTGAACCGGAATCTTATGTGAGACCGCAATCTTTTACAAGATCTCCATGTTAAATTAAAATCTCTCGACAGACGCCCATCTCATTAAATTTTCCGGGTGGTCCAAACAGTATGCAGACCTCTGAAAATAATGTTAGACATGATAAGATAAAAGTTCCAAGGGAGAAATACCTCAACACCATTCGTCTTGAAAATCGATCTGTTCTTGTTTTCCTCATATTGTGCTTGAAATTCGTTCACGAACCATTCTCTAACCACTCTTCCAAACAAGACAACAGGGCCATCTTGATCATGAAGGAATCTATCTGTATGATAGTTCTAGGTGATGATGAAGTTGAGTTTCTTTCCCGTATATTTCATCATTGGTTCTTCTTTCTCCGTTTGCCTTGTTGAGAGTCTCCATTTGACAATACAAGTCATGAACCGAATAGTCCTTCAAGTTGCAATGGTGAAGGGGGAAAATATATTATTTTATCGGGACGAGTGGGGTTATAGGAATTCCTAGATTGAGGGATGAATGGGTCGCGACTTCCCTTTTTACCTTTCTCCCTGAAAACTCACTATATGGATATCCCCTAAACTTACTTGTTCGTTTATCCACTCAATCCAATCACCTAAATTGATTTTAAAATATATCAACTATAAAGAATCAGAAATGAGAAATGTTAGATTTATAGTTAATACCTATCTAATAAGATCTCAAGAGTGTTTAGATGATCGAACTAAGTGGGATTTCTAAACTAGATTGGATGTTTAAATCGAATTGAATATTTGACCTGAATTTAATATTTTAACTATTTGAATATTCAAACTGGACTGAACAATCAAGTTGACTTGAGTGGCCAAGAGTGTTTGAATGTGTAATTTAGACTGAGTGTTCGAGGGGATGTAAATGTTTAAATTGCTACTATAATAGAGTATATTCGAAATACTGAAAATACTAATCCATGCCTACACTGACCTCACCCACTCACTTCGTCACATAACCAGGTTTGCACTTTCATTGTTAATAGTAAAGTATTCTGTGGTTTGGTATTTCTAGGTTGTATACCCTTCCCAAGATTTCTCGAGTGGATTCACCTATATCTTATTTCGAAAACAGTCCTGCTCCGTTTGCCTGCAGCATGTTCCTTCGAGATCTCGCAATATCTCATGTCTTTTTGGTCAAGTAGCTGATCACTGATCTCTTGGTCTTTTTCCATACATGTATAAGAGGAAGATTTTTGTAGGCTGGGAATGCAAAGTCGGGATTGAAGATGGGTTGATGGGATATTGGGAATGATGGGTTGTAGATAGTTTGGGGACTTAGGGATTAGGGGGGCAGATGGGATCTCAGGAACTTTTGAGCCTCCGTGTTGATACCAGGAGAGGTGGTGGTTAAACGGGGTTGCAGATAAGTAGGAGTAACTCTCGCTGTTGCATAACTGATGCAATTCAATTATGTCTCTGGTCATTGTATTGTGCTGATGAGGTAGAGATACGACTCCCCTTTTTCATGTATTGCCTTGAGCTCTCTTGTTGCATACCTCAACATTCACCCTGTGTCCTTCATGAATCCATACATACCAATTGAGGAATATTTGATATCTATGTTGCATATCGTATATGATTCACCAATGCATACAATTCACCGGCGTCACGTTGATTCCTACTGACATAGCAGGAATGAGGTGTTTGTTGCAGACCTCAACATTCACCTGAATGCCAGTACTTTGTATGAATGTAACACACGTCAAAGGAAGTGCACCGAGTATCACGGGAAGATATTCGGAGACACTCATATGAACCCGACGGGAACCGATGCAGCCAAGAAAACGCCATTTGAACTCTGATCACGGCTCTTGGCTCCATTAGAGGGGTAAGAATCGTAAGATATCACCCACCCACCTTTGCTACCTGCCCTTTAGAAAGAAACTTAATGGCAATAAATGTAAAATAACGAGGAGCATCTTGGCGGCGCGTAGAGAGGTGTGCAGAGAAAGAGAGAAACTTTGATGTTGAAAAGAATGTTATGGTTGGGAGAAGGAAGAAGAGTCTCGCACCGCAACACTCGTTGCAGTGGGGTTACGTTCGGGCAGAAATCCATCCTTGATGGGATATATGCATTTTCAGCCAGTTATCATGTGAAGATTCTCAGTAGCACCGGCGGCTCACATGAATTCAAAGTGCATACAATGACTGACTTTAGGGATAACCTGGAAAGCTTCAATGATGATAATGAGATGTCGTGATATGTACTGTTTATTACTTTTAACCTTTGGCCTTGCGGGGCGAACCACACGCTAACATTAGAGTAGCACTCACTTAAGCCATCAAAGTTCAAACACTCTCGAACGAACTCAAGTCTTCACTCAAATGTCAATATATAGTACCTAGGTAACCTACACGAAAGTTACTGTTACTGTTACATAGACCGCTTTAGCATTCCGTACTTTACTTATTAGAATGTAATAAGATCTTCCAGGTTACCTACGAAGGAATCCATACATACATACTCGGACTTCCCCAAATGATATACTCTAATATCAATTACCAACACATATGGATACTTCGTAACTTACAATTCGTTGAGCTTGAACTTCTCAACAAATGGCCGAGGCTTTCAAGGTTCCCAAAGGTTGCTCCATTCTTTTCTTAGGGTACCCGTGTAGTAAGTAGGTAAGTCGTAGACTAGTATGTAGTAGTACTGTAGTACACTCTATCTTCGAATTATAAGGCTGGGCCCGAGTGAGAATTGATGAATGATGAATGATGGATGATGGATGATGGATGTTGGATGGATGTTGTTAGAGCAGTTTACTACTTTGCTAGTAAGATCGATCTTACATAGTACCTAGGTAGGTATACACCACACATATATCACGGCAGGACAGTTTACCTAGTAGTTGACCCCGATTCATTATCTGGAAGAAATGAAGGAATAAGAGTATATATATATATATATATATATAACTTTTGAATAAAACAATGTAAACAAATGATTTTTCTTTCAATAGAAGTTTTGTAGCATTTTTATAAAAGTATTTTTTCCCTTCAATTATCAACAATTCTAACACCCACCCTGATAATCTACCTACCTAGGACCTTATCGGGACCCCCAATTACTAGCACCAGTCCAAAAAAATAGGGTCCACCTGGTCTTTCATTAGCTTCCTTTTGCAAGTTGTAGATCTCTAAGCTGCTGCTCTCCTTTCAACAAACACATATACCTTCTCCCTTTCCTCTTCCTCCCATTCCAAATTATTTCATCTCATCAACTTTCCTCACTTCCTTTCCAACAACCTTCCTTCCATCTCACCACCCTTTCACCGCGAAGAAGCAACCTATTCCCTTGGTCAGGGCCCCCATCAAAATACTACTTATCTTATCATGTCCACCGTCACTGCCAACATGCCCGTCGTAGGCAAACCAGCCATTCCTGAAAAGAAACCCGTCAAGTTCTCTAATTTGCTCTTGGGTGCTGGTTTGAATTTGTTCGAGGTTACCACCCTGGGTCAGCCCTTGGAGGTCACCAAGACTACTATGGCGGCTAACAGAGCGGATTCTTTTGCCGGTGCGCTGGGTAGAATTTGGGGGAGAGGTGGTGTTCTTGGATGTATGTATTTTTTTGGTTTTGATTTCTTTGATGCCTTTTACATTTCTGCTATGATATGATTTGATTCAAGCGTTCTTCTTCTTATCCCCACTGTGCGAGAATAACAGCTAACAATAACCCCACCACAGTCTACCAAGGACTCATTCCCTGGGCTTGGATCGAAGCCTCCACCAAAGGTGCGGTCCTTCTCTTCGTCGCCTCAGAAGCCGAATGGTACGCTCGATCCTTCGGCGCCGGCGAATTTACTGCTGGTATCACTGGAGGAGTTACTGGTGGTGTCGCCCAAGCTTACGCTACCATGGGTTTCTGCACCTGCATGAAGACCGTCGAAATCACCAAGACCAACATGGCAAAAGCTGGCGTCAAACCCGATGGCACCATGACCACCTTTATGAACATCTACCGCAAAGAAGGTATCAAGGGAATCAACAAAGGTGTCAATGCCGTCGCCATTCGTCAAATGACAAATTGGGGAAGCAGATTCGGATTAAGTCGTTTGGCGGAAAGTGGCATTCGAAAGGTGACTGGCAAGGGCGAGAATGGAAAGTTGAATGCTTGGGAGAAGATTTTGGCGAGTGCATTGGGTGGTGGGTTGAGTGCTTGGAATCAACCGATTGAGGTTATTCGTGTCGAGATGCAGAGTAAGACGGTGGATCCAAATCGTCCTGCTAAGATGACGGTCGGCAACACATTCAAGTACATTTATGGACAGAATGGGATTTCGGGGTTGTATCGTGGCGTTGTTCCTAGAATTGGTTTGGGCGTTTGGCAAACTATTTGTATGGTTGCTATGGGTGATATGTAAGTTTGCTTCCTCCTTTCCCTCCCATGATCTCACTCATCACAACTTTACATTTACTCAAAAATGCATATACTCACACTCAACCAACAGGGCAAAGTCTTACGTCGAGAAATTGACGGGTGAAACGGTCACCGCTAAGCATTAAGGCGTTTTGGGAAGGGAATACACCTGGCATGCATACATATATCTGCATTGATTTGGTTCTTCTGGGTTTTAATGGAGGCACGATCTTCTCGAAAAAAGGATAGAGGAAATGAGTTCAATGATCTGATATACGATGGATGCAAATTAATAGACAATTGGTGCGGTGGATAAGTGATGGAATGGTCTGCGTATGTAGATGATGGAGACGACGGAAATGGCAGAAATGAAATGAATGAAGATTTTGTAATATGATGTGTGCTCATCCTTTTTCTTGTTTTGCTTGACTTTTGATTGTGTGATGCGGAAGGGGATTTCTGCTGGTTTTTGAGGTTCTTGTCGTATTCGTCGTGGATACGATTCTTTCTACAGTACTGTTTTCATAATACACTCTTTACTACTTAGCTCAAAGACAATCCGAGCCGAGGTCTTGTTAAAGGGGTAGTGATGGCGATGCGCTAACAGCGATGGGGGGTAAGGTTGGGGGTTGAGTTCGATTTGGTGCGGTGCGGTGCAAGATCCTGTGAGTGAGTGAATGGGTGGGCAGGGTGTATGTATGTATGTATGTATGTATGTTGTGCTGTAACATGGTTTTCTGTAGGAATAATAATATAGGAGGATTTTGAGATGTCGAGATATCGAGAGGGAGGTTTGGAGGTTTGGAGGTTTGGAGGTTTGAATGCGGGATGGGGGGGTGAGGATAGTAGATCGATAGATATTGGGAGGAGATGATAATTATATCTATGTAGATGGATAGATGCACTGTAGATGGATAGATGGATGGGTCGGAATACTGAGGATGGGTATAGGTATAGGTATAGGTATAGGTATAGGTATAGGTATATGTATAGGTATATGTATAGGTATAGGTATAGGTATAAGTAGAAGTATAAGTATAGATACAAATATAAACAAGAAATCGAGTTTGATTGTTGATGGCTAAGAGGACATAAGTTCTACTGCCTACGCTTTTCACAGAACACCCAATTTGTTCCCACTATTTCTTATTGCGAGTTTTCTATATGTATATATATATATATATATATCTCCATCCCAATCATCTCAATTCTACTCTGTCCTTTACAATTCCAATTTCAATACATACGTCCCTCCCCCAACTTCCCAACTTCCCAACTTCCTCCCTCCTCCCTCCAACACCTCAATATCTCTTTACGCTCAATAACTCCCTCAAGTATATTATTCCCTCACTAATCCATCCATCCATCCATCCATCAACCATCATCAATCAACCATCCAAACCCACCCAAGAATATTCCACTCTCAAAAAAAACATTGAAAACCTCCACGATCAAATCATCCATTATCCATCCATCCATTCATCACTGCACATCCAAATGAGCATTGACTTGACTAGTATACTGTATATTAGTATATTCAAAGCGCGGGCGCAAGAACGATAAGATGCCCCCCCC
>NGKI01000008.1:220014-273050 GCA_002162615.1 Myriosclerotinia duriaeana
TCACGCACCAACTGAGCCGGTGAAGGAAAGTTGGAGAGGGAAAGGGAGGAAAGGGATTGAGAGGGTCGAGAGACTGGATATCGCGTGTAGCTGTCCGCTTGGAGGATATCATTAGCTCTGAGGAAGAGGAGAAGAAGAGTGTTAGATGGCCTTGGGGTGGAGACAGGTTGAACTACTAGTACTAGGTACAGTTAGGCTTTTTATTAACATACATGGGAAAGCTGCTTTGAAACGGATACGAGGAATATATTTGCTAAGGGATTAATGCCATTTTACTTCTAAGGGTTTGATGACTCTGGAAAAAAAATGTTGGAAAGTGCCCCCTAGAGCTTCCCTAGACCTATCGTAGGCCCCGCACCCTTCCTAATGACAAAATTTTCAAAAGAACTGTCATAAGAGAGAGAGCTACCTAGCTTTTTCCATCCCGAAATCCTCTAATGAAGCGGGTGTTACTTGTATCGTTTACTCCATGACATCTTCACTTTGCTTCCCCTTCCCACCTTCTCTCTCGTCACCCCCCATCTGCAACAAACACCCCGGACCCCGCCAAAGAGTCAAAAGGACAAAAATAAACATACAACAGTGGGGATTCGCTGGTGGTCACCCACCCAACTACTAATCCACCGATCTGAAGCTTGTGTATGGCAGAGCGGACGGGATGCCCAATTCTCTTCAGTCTATGGTCGTATGTGATGGAGGTGGTAAAGAATGAGGTTATATTGAAATATTGTTACCTTGCCATCCTCTTTCTTCCTCTCCAAATCCCAGCATCGGGGTAGAAACATATCTCCGTGAGGAATTTGTTTGCATCTGTCATACTTATTGTCCAAATCAGTACTTGTTCATGTTGAGAGATGATACTTGGAGGAGAGTTCTATCTGGTGTTCTGCAGGTATTTCTCTGCTTCTAGAAGACATGAAGTTGATGATTGTGGGAAAGTTGAAATTGGAGAGACCTCAGCGACCACCGTAAAGTGATCATCCAATATTTCTCGAGACATCATTGAAGATGACCAAAAAATATATAGATAAAGATACTTGTTTCCTTGAAACTTGATGGTGTAAATTGAAGGAAGAGCTGCTCTCATGTGCCAAAACATCACCTTTTCTATTCAAACCCGACGAAAAGAGATGATTTTGAACAGAGCATAACTAGATATCTCTTATACGTGATATGATTGTTGATGAGAAGGTAGGAGATGATATTTGACGGGATATCTTAGCAATTCCCATACGACATCTTCAATCTTAACTTGGGTAATCCCTCAAGCAATGGAATATCAGTATCACCTTACCATTACCATAAAATACTTCAAATCTTACATGAAAGCTAAAAACATCCAGGAACGCGGGTTGCACAGAAGGAAACCCGAGATTCTTGGCCTTGCATTGGAATGGAAGGCAGGAAAGATAAGCTTTGCGGCCGATTATTTTCTTCGGCGTACGATCTGATATGCAGTCAGATTTGTGTTGCACGACGATATATTCTTGGGTGCGTCGAGGTGCAATTCGCCCAGACGGATGCTGTACGATGAGGTGAAAAATCCCTCATATATGGTTTGCTTGGCCAATTGTGCTGGCAGAGTGACCTTGAGACGATACCTAGAGGGAGCTGGACTGGACTGCCACGCGAACCCAAGAACAAGAAGCCTACCTAATATTCTATTTTCCACTTTGTTTGATATCTCGAATTTAGCATCGCTTGCAGGTCTAGATGCTATGCATTGCAATCCATGTTGTTTGTATCTGCTGATGGTAAGGAATGTCCACGGGTATGGAAACACAAGCTCAAGCTAATTTAACCACTCGCTCGCTACCCGGTCTCGCCGCTGTACAGTATCTTTGTGATGACCGGTAGGTACCTGAATTACGGATATATTGTAATTACTTGAGGTTACCACTTGGCAGGTCCTTAATGAGCGACGACGAGACCATTCCTTGTGGCGATTGCTTCTTCTTGGAGGTAAGGTAAAGAAAGAGTACCTAGGTAAGGATGAAGTTGGTCTGGACTTTTGTTTTGGACTTTATTAGTGGCTGGCCCACTCTCCTCCCCCGCGAAATACAGTAATCCTCCTCCTTCGCTTCAAGCGGCGAGCGGGTAAAAGTGTCAATTTTTGGTAGTGGCCGTGGAGCTTTAAAGTGCCGTGATCTACTAGTAACCCTTGAAAGAAGTTCCCGTTGGTTTGGTTTGAGTCAACTTTAAATCAAGGGAATTATTAACTTTGTATAAATCTATGTACATATATATGGATACCTATGATCAATCATACTAAATGAAGAGATGAATAGGTAGATTCCCATATCGCATCTTCCGTTTTCCCATTCTGATTTGTTCGGTTCCCAGGGCTAAGGTTCCATTTGTTCTTTTTTTTGCTTGCTGACTGCCCAGGTGAATCAACCTAAACCTTGGAAGTTGGAAGTACCGTAGTAATCTGGGGGTGGAACGTGCTTCACCTGGGCAAGACAAAACAATGAGGGGAAAGTAGGTAGAAGGGTAGGTAGAAGGGTAGGTAGACTACCTAGTAATAACTCCAGGGCTTATCATGTATAATGGATGTATATGTATATGGAGAAATGAGGAAACACAGTACGTACATCTATTAGTATTAACAAGATCATTAATAGAATTGGCATGACGCGATACTAGTATACTAGTGAATTTGATATATAAGATGATATAATGATATATGATATCTTACCATATAGGCAAGGGCTAGATACCTAGGGATAGGTAGGGATAAAAAGAAATTGACCAACACAACCTCTTCTTATATCAAAAAAGAAAATAAACCAAATGAAGATTTGGTGATAACAGAGGCGTCACTAATAAGGCTCATATCTCAATTTGAAGCCTTGAGCTACCGTTTATCCTCCAGGACTACGCCCCCAATTATTAGCAAAAGTTGTGTTACTGTAGTACCTACTTCCATTTCCATTTCACCTCAATCTCCTCTGCTGGTCGGTCGTTACTTCCCAATTAACGAATTAAACAAATCAAAATCAACAAATTATCAATTCGGACCTTCTAAATAAGAAAAATCCTTTTCTTCAATTCGTTTCGTTAGTCAAAATTCACTTCTATCCGACTTTTTTACCATCTTCTCTCTTCAATCTTCCCACTTAATCCCTCTTCTTCTTTTTTTCCACTTACACAACATTTCGACATCAACTTACCCATCCATCCATCCATCCATCCATCCTCTTATTCCTCTTCTTCAATAAGGTACCTACCTAGTAGTTTACTAATTCATAACCATTAAGATTTTTCCTATCATCGGGAATCTCTCATATTCGACGAGGTCGCGTCGTTTATCCCCAAGAATTTGTTACTTTACTCATTCCCTACCTACCCTCAATAACCCTTTACACCAGCAACTAAGAAAGTGATCCATCTGCCACTTTTAATCCTCCACCATCGTCGCCATGGCGGATCATAACCATGGTTTCCAGACAGGTGCCGCTCAATCGAGCAATGCTTCGTCAGATGCAGCTCCAAATCACTTAAAGACTAACATTGAACCTGGTCAATTCGACGAAAAGAATGGTGGTACGCAAAACACTGGCCCGGGTGTTACCAAACACGAAGAAGAGGAAGAAGAAGATGAGGACATGGACGCATTGATCGATGAACTCGAATCTCAAGATGGTCATGCGGAAGATGAAGAGGCCGAGGAAGAAAATGGTCCGGCTGCAGAGCGTCCTGTCCCAGAAGATTTACTCCAGACAGATACTCGCATTGGTCTTACCGACGCCGAGGTTCAAGCTCGTCGTAAGAAATGGGGTTTGAATCAAATGAAGGAAGAGAAGGAGAATTTATTCCTCAAGTTCCTTGGGTACTTTGTCGGCCCTATTCAATTTGTCATGGAGGTGAGTTTGCACAGAGTTCTTACCATCATTTTCAAATCCCCGCACCCCACTATTTAAGCATGGATTCTCCACAAATCATCTAGTAATGAAGGCCGTGGCCGTCGATTCGAGACATCCGTATGGAGTAGCTCAGCAATCCCTTCCAAATTTATCATACCAAGTCACTTTTGCTAATTGAATAACTCCAAATAGGCTGCTGCTGTTCTTGCTGCAGGTTTACAAGATTGGGTCGATTTTGGTGTCATTTGCGCTCTTCTCCTCCTCAATGCAACTGTCGGTTTTGTTCAAGAATTCCAAGCTGGTTCTATTGTCGACGAATTAAAAAAGACTCTTGCTTTAAAAGCTGTGGTTCTTCGTGATGGCCGCCTCTATGAGATTGAAGCTCCTGAAGTTGTTCCTGGCGATATCCTCCAAATCGAAGAAGTAAGTTCAATGACTCTACCTAATTCTCCAGACAATACTAATACTTTCCATCAGGGTACCATTATTCCTGCCGATGGTCGTATCGTTACCGATGATGCTTTCCTTCAAGTTGATCAATCTGCCATTACTGGAGAGTCTCTTGCCGTTGATAAACATAAGGGTGATACATGTTATGCATCTTCTGGTGTCAAGCGTGGTGAAGCTTTCATGGTCATTACTGCCACTGGAGACCACACCTTCGTTGGACGCGCAGCAGCTTTAGTCAATCAAGCTTCCACAGGAACGGGTCATTTCACCGAAGTCTTGAATGGTATCGGTACGGTTCTTTTGATCCTAGTTATCTTCACCAACTTGGTTGTCTGGATTTCCTCATTCTATCGCTCGAACCCAATTGTTCTTATCCTCGAATATACCCTAGCCATCACAATTATTGGTGTCCCGGTCGGTCTTCCAGCTGTCGTCACTACTACCATGGCTGTTGGTGCTGCCTATTTAGCTAAAAAGAAAGCTATCGTCCAGAAATTGTCCGCCATCGAGTCACTTGCAGGTGTCGAAATTCTTTGCTCGGATAAAACAGGCACATTGACCAAGAACAAGCTCTCTCTCGCCGAACCATTTACTGTCCCAGGTGTTGAACCTGACGATCTTATGTTGACTGCTTGTCTTGCTGCCTCCAGAAAGAAGAAGGGTATCGATGCCATTGATAAGGCTTTCTTGAAATCTCTTCGCTACTACCCACGCGCCAAGTCTGTCCTGTCCAAGTACAAAGTTCTTGAGTTCCATCCTTTCGATCCTGTCTCTAAGAAAGTCCAAGCTGTCGTCGAGTCGCCCCAAGGAGAAAGGATTATCTGTGTCAAGGGAGCCCCACTTTTTGTTTTGAAGACGGTTGAAGAAGACCACCCAATCCCTGAGGAAATTGATCAAGCCTACAAGAACAAGGTTGCTGAATTTGCCACTCGTGGTTTCCGTTCTCTTGGTGTTGCACGAAAGCGTGGTGAGGGTCAATGGGAGATTTTGGGTATTATGCCTTGCTCTGATCCACCACGTCATGATACCGCCCGTACTATTAATGAGGCCAAGACTCTTGGTCTTTCCATCAAGATGTTAACTGGTGATGCTGTCGGTATCGCTCGTGAAACTTCTAGACAACTTGGTCTTGGCACAAACGTTTATAACGCTGAACGTCTTGGTCTTGGTGGTGGTGGAGACATGCCTGGTTCCGAGGTTTATGATTTCGTCGAGGCCGCTGATGGTTTTGCTGAAGTTTTCCCCCAACATAAATACAACGTCGTTGAAATTCTACAACAGCGTGGATATCTTGTGGCTATGACCGGAGATGGTGTCAATGATGCCCCATCACTCAAGAAAGCCGATACTGGTATCGCTGTAGAAGGTGCTTCTGATGCCGCTCGTTCAGCAGCTGATATTGTCTTCTTGGCTCCTGGCCTTGGTGCTATTATTGACGCTCTCAAGACTTCTCGACAGATTTTCCATCGCATGTACGCCTACGTTGTCTACCGTATCGCCTTGTCAATTCATCTTGAGATTTTCCTTGGTCTCTGGATTGCCATCTTGAATAGATCTCTCAACATTGAATTGGTCGTCTTCATCGCCATTTTTGCAGATGTTGCAACTCTTGCTATTGCATATGATAATGCACCATTCTCCAAGACTCCTGTTAAGTGGAACCTTCCAAAATTATGGGGTATGTCCGTGCTTCTTGGATTTGTTCTCGCCATCGGCACCTGGATTACTCTCACTACCATGATCGCTCGCGGTGAAGATGGTGGCATCGTTCAAAACTTTGGTGTCCTTGATGAGGTTGTCTTCCTTGAGATCTCCCTCACCGAGAATTGGTTAATTTTCATCACACGTGCCAATGGTCCTTTCTGGTCATCACTTCCATCGTGGCAATTGACAGGAGCTATCCTCGTTGTCGATGTTATCGCAACATTTTTCACCTTATTCGGTTGGTTCGTTGGAGGTCAAACTTCAATCGTTGCCGTTGTCCGTATCTGGGTGTTCTCTTTCGGTGTCTTCTGTATCATGGGTGGTGTCTATTATCTACTTCAAGATAGTGCTGGCTTTGACAACCTCATGCATGGTAAATCACCAAAGAAGAATCAAAAACAAAGATCTCTGGAAGATTTTGGTAAGTGGATAATCCTGACTTATATAAGTCATTGTTTGAACAAAGCGCTAATTTATACTTTTTTAGTCGTCTCACTCCAGCGTGTCTCCACACAGCACGAAAAGTCGGCTTAAAACTTAAATCCCATAATTTACAGGCGCACATTAATTGCGACTTTTACGAATATTCCCTTGTGTTATTAATTAGGTAGTTCGTGTGTATAAACTTCGGACGGGCTCATAGGTATCAAAACTGCTTGCTATTTTCGGGCTAAAAGTTCAATTGCTACTTGCTGGGAAAATTCGACATTGTTCTCGGTTGGGATCAATTGCGGTAACTTTTGGCACAAGACGATTGGAGCAGATTTGAGCGTTTTAGTCATTCCATTTAGATGGCGACAGCGTCATCCTAGAGTCTATAAGTCTTAATAATTAGAAATAAATTTTCTTGCGTTTTCCTTGGCTATGAATAGTGAGTGATATTTTGAGTGAGATCGATACATGTAAATGGGCTCCGTATATGGGTGTAGAAGAGGCCATGGCGAGGATGAAGAGGGGCAAAAACCAATGCAAATCACATTCAAAAGCCATGATTATCCAAATATGACGCCGTTCACACATGACATACAAGACGTGTTCGTAATCATATGCTGCAATGCGATATCAGATGTATGTATCGACTGACTAATTAATCAATTGACATATTCCAACTCCGTTTAACTGTGACTTGACTAATCCAAGCATCCAATCATCTAAGCATCCAAGCATCTAAGCATCTAAGCATACGAGATAACAATTTTAATGTTGCGTTGCCGATGGGATCATGTGTACTGAAAAAGTTCAAAATGCAATAAATACCATGCGCGCTTTCATCTACAACCTCCATTTACTACCTCTACGGCAGCGCTTTGCTCTACTCTCTTCCCCCCTCACATACGCGTCTACAACTTCGCCTTGGGCGTTTCATCCGCCAACGATTCTTCATACATTCTATCGATATGTTCTCTAAATTTCTTTGCCGTTTGGGGGCGCTTGAGTTTGAGTCTGTGAGGTTCATTAGCTTTTGTTGTATCCTCAAGGAGGAAAAGAAGAGAGACTTACGTAGGAGTCAAAAGTTCATTATCAATCGTAAAAGGCTCCACCTCCAAATGAACATTCTTCACTTTCTCATAACTATTAAACTTGCTCTTCCTCCCCACACCCTCTAGCACCTTCACAAGTGCCATGCGGACTCTCTTGTCATTGCCTGCCTCCTTGATGCCCTCTACATCTTCACTCTTGATTTCTCTCCCTAGAATCTTGCTCGCCCATGGCGCAAAATTCACAGGATCAACTCCGAATATCGCAACCAAGAAGGCCTGTGTAGAATCACCATGGACGTAGGCTTGAGCTAGGAGTGAACAATTGGCCAAGTACACATTTTCGATACGTTCGGGAGATATGTATTCGCCTTGGGCGAGTTTGAGCACGTTCTTGCGACGATCGATGATTTTGAATCGGCCCATGCTATCGACTTCTCCGATATCGCCGGTGCGGAACCATCCGTCTTCGTCGAGGGCCTTGGATGTTTCGGCTTCGTTGCGGTAGTATTCGCGGAAACGGGCTGTGCCACGGATGAGAATTTCGCCGCGGGGGTTGGGGGTGTCGGTTGCGAGATACTCCATATCAGGGACGGATTCGAGGCAAATTTCCACTAAAGAGAGGAAATGTGATTAGTTGAATTGGATCGAATGAGGAATTGGGGCAACTTACTGGAAGGGCTTACTCCTCCGCAATTACCGGTCGAGTAATCGTCATCATATTGTACAAGACCATGTGCATATGTTTCTGTAAGACCATAACCTTGGATGAATTTGGTACCGAATGCAGCACGGAGGAATTGGTGAAGACCTGGATCAATTGGCGCACTTCCAGTGACCATACCACGAGCTCTTTGAAGACCAAAAGCGCTGGCTAGTTTAGGAGTCCAGATACGATCATAAAGTGCGTGTTTATTGGTAGCTTGTCCGGGTGGGAGTTTCATCGATGCAAGCTTGGTGTTAATGATGTGACGACCGATTGTACCTTTCACACCTGGAGCATCGATAGCGGCGGCTTTTATGGCAGATCCAAATCGATTATAGAGACGGGGAACAGAGTTGAAGCCTGTTGGGCGGAGAAGCTTCAAATCCTCCACAAGTCCGAGAATATCACCGCGGAAATACCCAATAGCGGATCCAACAGCAAGACAGCCGTGTTCGGCAAGTCGTTGGTAGATGTGTGCTAATGGGAGGTATGAACAAATAACATCGTTGGGCCATGGATCAGATACAACTCTGGAGACAGAAGTTGCTGCAACGGCATTAGCATGAGTAAGAACCACACCCTTGGGGTTACCAGTAGTTCCAGAGGTGTAATTGATGGTGATGATGTCTTCGGGTCGAGGGGGGTTCATTGGGGAATTTGGAGACGCAGCTCCAATAGCCTCAACATCTCCAATATAATGAATGGCGATCCCAGCTTCAGCCGCAAGAGCATTCAAGATTGCGCCTTTCGAGTTTCCAGGCCTCTCCCCTTCATCTAGAGGATCAAGAGAAATGATAAGCTTCAATGTAGGTATTCTAGGCGCCAATTTCAACAAGGTTGGAATATGTGGTAAACTCGTGCAAACACAAGCAAGCGTCGCATGGTTGACGATATATTCCGTCGTATCCGGTCCGAGAGTATCGTAGATGGATACCGTAAAGAGGGATTGTGACATTGCCCCCAAATCTATATCTCATGTCAGCCCCACACCCTGCAATGCACGTAGCTATAGCTCTAGATCTCTTACCAACAATCTGCCATTCCGGACGATTTTGACACCAAAGACCCACACCGTACTTGTCATCTGTGATTCCCGCCCTCTTATGAAGCTCTACCAACCCCACACCAAAGTTCTTCCTACGCTCTGCCGTCTCCCTATATGTTATCCATTGATAGTTGCCATAAGTCTTTGTAACCGGATCCCAAGGTCTGTGACCCAAACATCTCGCGTTTGGTCTGTTCTTGGCGGCCTTTTCAAAGAAATCATGACTGGTCAAACATTCTGGATCAATTGTTTGTAGTAATGGCTTGTCCACGAGTTGGTAATGCCTGTAAATGCCACTGCGACCTTCGCGCGCACTGCCTGGTATCGAAAGTGAGTATGGTGAGCCAGGAGGAGGAGATGACCGGAGGGTCTTCACATAAGTATCGGGGTCTTGTACTATCGGTGCCATTGTGTCTGTATATATGGTTCTGAAAAGCAAGTATCAGTACTCCACGTTGAACAAAGGTTAGGGGTTGGGGTTGAGATCTGGCAATGGGAGTTTACGAACCTTGGAATGTATGAAAGAGATGATAAAAGACTACTCTATAACACCTCGAGAGTCTATCGCAATGAAGATCTATAAAGGAAACAATAGGCCAACTCAAAGAACGAATGAAGTTTACGGAAGGAGTTCAACTCAAAGGGTGCATGTGAAGGAATAGAGACAGAAGCCTCGATGGTCGCGTTTCGTTTTACCTCGGCATCCGGACATTTTCCATTTGCAGAATGTGGAGAAGCTTTGTAAATCCCAATCATAATGGGTAGAATTGGAAATGACCGACATATTTCTTTTGGGAAGCAAAGGAGGTAGGTAGGCCTAAGTTATATACAATTGAGCCTCACAAAACGTCAGATATAAACAGTGGTCGGCTATCATGTAGTGTTCGGGGGACCAACAGTTCTCAACCGAAGTACCGGTATCACAGTAAGAATTGCTCCAATACGAATTCGGACAATGGAACAAAAGATATCTTTATATTACTATCCATGGATATGAAAAATGGAATTATTAAGTGCGTGTGCAAGTCGTCTGCGCGATATCGACCGCCAAATTCACCACGACAGGACCTACCCAAAGAAGGTTTCCGGCAATAAGCTCAAAGGGGGAATCATTTTAAACAACTAATTTCGCATCACCACCAGCATCACCAGTCTTCTCAGCGTTTGACTCGCTGCCACCAGTTGTCTTTGCCGCAGCAGCTGCTTCAAACGATTGCTCAAAGTCCTTGATAATATCATCAATGTGTTCCGTTCCAACTGAGATTCTGATAAGATCCTATAGAACTAGATGTTAGCCAAATACACAACATTGCAAGTTGAACAAAGCCTTACCTCAGTGACACCAGAGGCCAATTTCTCCTCTTCAGAGAGTTGTTCGTGAGTTGTAGACCAAGGGTGAATAGCTAGAGTTTTTGAGTCTCCGACATTTGCCAAGTTGGAAATCAGCTTGAAGCCATCAACCACCTGGCTACCAGCTGCTCCTCCACCTTTAACCCCAAAACTCAAGACACCTCCGAATCCCCGGGGCAAGTATTTCTTGGCCAATTCGTGGGATGAATGGTTTTCGAGTCCTGGATATGATACCCACGAAACGTGAGGGTTATTCTCAAGCCACTTTGCCAATGCCAGTGAGTTCTGAGCATGTCGCTCTCCTCTCAGACTTAAAGTTTCAAGACCTTGAATCAATTGAAATGCTCCAAATGGATTCAATGAACTTCCCAAGTCTCGAAGAATCTCGACCCGTACACGAGTGATAAAGGTATCAGGTCCAAATGTATCCCAGAACTTCAATCCGTGATATCCATCTGATGGCTCAACCATTTCTGGGAATCGCTTGCCATTTTTGCCCCAGTCGAAGTTTCCGGAATCGACAACTACGCCGCCAATTGTGGTTCCGTGACCTATTTCGAGATAGATTAGAAAGAATTCACAAACCCCGATAGCAAAATATATAATTACCGCCAATCCATTTGGTCGCAGAGTGTACGACAATATCAGCTCCGTGATCGATAGGTCGGCAGAAATAGCCTCCCGCTCCAAATGTATTATCAACGACGAGAGGGACACCGCGATCTATGTCTAAATTAGTGTTTATTGATAGAAACAAGACCGGAATCGTCCCAAGAGATTATGCGCTTCCGCAGATCACTGACCGTGTGCAACTTTGGCAATGGCCTCGAAGTCTGGGACATTATATTTTGGGTTTCCAATACTCTCAATGAACACAGCTTTTGTTTTTTCGTCAATAGCCTTCGCAAAGTCCTCTGGCTTGTCTCCTTGTACGAATTTGGTATTTATGCCCAATCTTGGAAGGAAAACCTTCAATTGATTGTATGTTCCCCCATAAAGGTTAGTCGTGGATACGATATTGTCTCCTGCATGCGCCAGTGCGGCGAAAGTCACTGAAGGAATTATTAGCAAATATTCGCTTATTATATGATATCATAGGGGTTGCGTAGTGAATTCTGGTCGTAATGAGGAG
Organism: Myriosclerotinia duriaeana; assembly: GCA_002162615.1. NCBI lineage: Eukaryota > Fungi > Ascomycota > Leotiomycetes > Helotiales > Sclerotiniaceae > Myriosclerotinia > Myriosclerotinia duriaeana. The sequence continues at coordinate 231,746 of NGKI01000008.1, forward strand.
AGATGAATGAATAACATAGGAAAATAATAATCAAAAGGACATACTAAATTGGGCTGCTTGGCCAGAAGAAGATGCTACAGCACCACGTCCGCCCTCAAGCGCTGCAATCCGCTTTTCGAAAACATCGACAGTTGGCTGTGGCCAAGTCAGCTAATCTCTTGGTGTCGTACTTGGCTGTGAAGCTAGGATTTGGAAATTGAGATGCCAACTTTCGTTGCAGACGTTGCCAATCTTTACAGGTAACCGGATGCCAAATCTCAACGGTGGTTCTTCAACTTTCGGATGGAATAAAGTTTTGGTCATACGTACGTTCATAATACGACTGTAGATATTCCCAACTTCCTTGAGACCGAACAACCTAGCTCCATGAGCAGAGTCATTGAATGTGAAGCTCTGTATATATCACTTTCAGTTCTTGATACCATAGATACTTTTGGAATGGATAAACAGACTGTAGTAGCATAGATTGGTACAGCTCTTGCATTTGTTGCGGAATCTGGTTCATGACTGTAATGCAGTTAACAGACTCTTGTCAGCCTTGTCTTGGATTGCGGGGAAGTAGTAGTATTGTACGAACCCAGCATGAAGCTGTAGAGTTTCGAAATGAGTGCTTTCAACAGGTGCCATATTGACTGATTGCTGTTCAATTCTCGAGATTTGTAAGATTTTTTAGAGATTTAAGACTTTTGTAGAATAGAAGAAAGAAGCTCGGGAGGCTTTTTGAATCAGAAGACGAGAGTAGCTGGAGATCTTTGTTCCCCTATTATTACCCTTCTGTAGCACGAGATAGTAGTAGCTCTTTCCCAATGGTATATACCTTTGGATGATCATAGTGGGGTAATTACCGTAATACAGATACCAAGATACTTTATACATTATTGGCTTGACTCAAGCACGCCATTTTCTTTCATTGTTGGTCATGATGAGTGACGAGAACGGAAGCTTTAGATAGAAAACTGCAGCAATATTTCATTGAAAATAGTTGGTCTGAATAGCTTCATTTTTCCACTTCTCTTCTTCGACGCCGTCTTGGTGATTTGAGGGGTTGCTTAACCTACTCAACCTACTCATCCGATGAATTGTTTTTTTTCGGAAATTGTCAGCCCTGGGCTTCGAGTCTTTGACCAGCTCGAAACCCAATCTATTGGCCCTAATAATACCAAAGGCATCTTTGGTGACACAATTTCTACAGCTTTGTCTTTCCATGCCCCATTGTCACCGTGATGTTTCTTCGTAACTCCAGATGATACACAGGCACAATGATGGACGGTACTACCACACAATAGCCGATACAAGTCCTGGAGCATTCAAATAATATTGATGGAGTATACCTACCTAGGTAGGTAGAGGTAGACCACGAGAGATCAACCTTAATAAAGTTTCATGATCCACTGCCTTCAAACGAAAAGCTCGATATACGAATCAATCAAAAAACCTCAATCTGCTGGTTCTTTCTTGGCCAACACAACACTGACACTCTTGGAAATTCTTGGGAGGTGGCACCAGACCTACTTGTAGGTTGAGATGAATATATTCCTTTTTAAGCTTTGCGGTTGAATTAATATATTTCTGTCGTAGCCGCTGTTTCATGCTTTGAGAGAAATAGAAACTTGCTAGATGTCCAAGCGGATAGTTCTCAACTTCTCGACCAAGCGGTATTATTGGATGTTTCAACTGGTCGCTATTATTATTGTTACTATTACTATTATTATTATTATTCAGGGTTGCAACGATGGTCTCTATCACTCTGCAGACTGTAGTACTTCAATCCGCAGGCCCAAATCTTTTCTTAGAGTCTAGAGACGGATATTTAAGGATCAGTGGGCTTTGAGGTTATACAAATTCAGTGCGCGTTTGCGGTTGCGGGTCAGCATCTGTTTTCATTGGTTATGATGTTCATCCCCAACAATAAATAGCCTCAGCCCAGTCACCCCAGTGGTTAAATTGTCCTACCATATGGTCCATATCGTGGGGAATGCAAGCAGGCCTCTCCACTATATCAGGAACACCACCTTTAAGGATTATCATTGGCTACATAAGCCCTGCAACTTGCATGTACTGCTGTCGATCCTTGTCTGGCAGGGAATTGCGATAGATTGATATTCTGTTTCAAAGATGATACAGAGCTTATGCATTTCTTCCCACTTTGGCTGCAATGGAAACCCTTCGTCCTTCAGACTTTGTCTACTTATTTCTTTTGTAAATATAATATCAGTCTGCGACTCTTCCGCATTACATCTTCTTTTCTTTCTTCCTCCACCTGTCTCCTTTCTTCATTTGTATACACCTTCTTCAGACCACTCATTTTACGCGCGCACCAGTTGCAGCTGCTTCCCCACGACTATAAACGATTAATTTCACGAGAAAACAATTTTCCCTAAATAACGATACCCTAATTTCAAAATGGCCCTTGGATTACTTCTTCCGATTCGAATTGCTCAAGCAGTTTTCGCTATCGTCATACTTGGCTTGTCCGGATATGGTATGAGAAAGATTGATAACTAGCATATCATGGGACAGCTACTAACGTACCACATAGTTTCTCACTGGTACAATGCCGATACTTTGACCGCATCTCCTTCGCAGATCAACTTCTTGGTTTTCGTACCTGTCTTCAGTTTGATCTCCATTCTTTATCTCGAACTGGCACCCCGCTTCATGTCAAAAGGTACTCTTTCACACTTTCAAACGTCGATATGACCATAGGTTTCTAACTCTTATTAGCATCTCACCCATACGCTCATCTCACATTCGAGCTTCTCAATGTTCTTTTCTACTTCGCCGGTTTTATCGCACTCTCCGTTTTCATCAGCAAGCTTCTCTTCTGTCGTGGCTCAGTTTGTGGAGCAGCTCGTGCCGATGTGGCCTTCGGTGCTTTCGGCTGGTTGCTCTGGATGGGAAGCAGTGCTATCCTCGTATTAGAGATGTTCAAAGGAGGACGATCAAAATCTTACCCCCAGCCAAACATGGCCATGAAGCAGACCATGAACCCGGTATAAGAAGCTAAATAAAGGATCAAGAAAATGTTAGCGGCTGGTATCGATAATGGGATGGTACATGATGAGAGGTCTTGATGATAACTCTCTCTTTGGAAAGGAGCATTTTGTGATTATGGAATAGGGGTCGGTAGGAAGGTAAAGATTGGGGATTATTATGGAGTTGGGGGAATTACACAGCAGCTTGGACTGGCTATTGTCTTTAAAACATACGGAATGCCAAATAAATAATATGAAAACTCCTTATCATCACTGATTGTATGAGAGACAAATTTAAGAATGTTGATCTAGGTGACTCATCATCGTTTCGGGAATCATTGGTCTCTGATAGAGGTTCTTATGTCGCCCATATTGTGCGGCACAGTAATCAAGAGGTATATATGACTTGAGGCTAATTGGACTGATGATCTTGGGTGTAAGGCACCGCTTCATTTATGAAAGATTATTCTAGAGAGATCTCAGCGGTTCAAGAAAAAAAAAAGTAAGAAAACGTCACCACAATCTCATAATTTCTAGTTAGAATATCCAAGGGGTGAGATCGGTGTATTACATGAGCCTAGTTGGAAAAGTTATCTACAAAGGCTTATCTGATACGTTTTAGACACACCTTGCTTTCCATAACTCATGGCTCCATCCATGTAGTCCAGGCTTGGAGCCTTACGGTGTGTGCTTCTTGTTTCTTGTTTCTTGAATCTGGAATATGTTGGATATAAAGATGTAGTTGAAAGATTAGACCGAATGATGATGTGTATGTGAGATATGGAACCTGCATGAATGATTTTACCATTGTGTATTTGGAAGATTGAATGTTATGTGAGGTCTTGCATGCCCCCCGAGAGATGAAACTCCATCCAAAGATCCACGAGACCTTCAAACACAAAACCCCGCATGCGAAGCTTGAGAGATGATCGGTATGACTGACGCACTCCCTTACCGATGTGCAAACCGGAGGAGAGAACCCGAGGGTGGAATGGAGAACTCACAAGAAATGATCGGGCTTACCGTTCATTGGCTTTGTTGGTGTCGAATTGTTGATTGGAAGGAGTTGCGCAGGCTTGGAGTTCGAGGATTTCTTCACCCGGAAAATTCACTGTTAACAAACTAATGCTTTGGAAGACTATAGGAAAAGAATCTACAAATCTTTTAGAATCACCTAATACCTCTTTACACAAAATTTGCACCCAGATTCGATAGAAAATCGCAGATTGCTCGGGTCGGCTAAAAGACATCGGATTGCATGACGGAGGAACTAGTTTCAGTTAGAATATACTGTATCTGTACAAAGCTTGTTTCGAAAGTATATCGAATCCGCTCATCCGCTCATTTTTTGTATTTTCGCGTCGAACGGAATTATAAATCTCGGTGAGGAATGAAGTCTGAAGTCATACTCTGGAGAGGTAGAGATACGGGGGTGCTGGCCATGCGAGCGTGGGCTTGATTGGATAGTCTAGCTTTGGAACCGATTCGATCCTAGAGTGAGGGGAGGGGCAAGGACAGGGTGTGCCTCGAAACCATTTCCCAGTATAGATAGATCATGCACGGTGTGATTAGTCGTCCATGTCGAACAAGTGAAGCTATGCAAAGTGCACACATGAATTTTAGGAATCGAGAAATTGACGCTGTCGGTACTTCTAGATGAGATGGGCTTCAGTGGAGGAAGAATGGAATTTCTGGACTTGCTTGAGGTAGATGTGGTTGTGTACCTGTTGGGAAAAGAAAGGGATTGTATTTTGCAGAAAAAGATCCGCTTAGATATATATAAGTTGAGTTCCCTTTACATACACAATACATACCTAGGTACTCTTCCCAACATGCGGTCTCCACGTGAAAAAGGTCAATCCGCAATCCGCAATTCACAACAAAAACATTCCCAACATATACTACGTAAAACAGAAAATGTTGTTCGCGCATTTATATCAAATCAGGCAGACGTGGCTACTTTGGTGGCCGGGGTCGAGGGTCGAGGGTCGAGGGTTGAGGGAGAATGATGAATGCCAGCGGTCATGGTCATGCTCATGGTCATTGTCGCTTCTTTCGTACTCGACTGCTATCTCCAATCATGAAACATCACGTAAAGGGTTGGGGCTGGCCGAATACCAACAGCTCAACCTAGAGAAAGGTATGTATGAGATTATGGGTATCATCAATCGAGTAAGATGCGATAGCCTAGTTGTGATCGCAATCACTTATACTGGGGGAAGTGTTGGCTGAAAGGGAAACTTAGCCTTAAACGTCTAATTGTAAAATCCGAATTCCTAATGATCCAATTCTGCGGAGTGATACCAACAATGATGCGGACTGCGAGCCCGCCATATGGACATCGTTGTGGGTCTAGGAAGTCATGAATACCTGTCATGATTATGTATAATGTACACCTATATGAAATACTGGTACCGACTCTGGTCACTCGTCCGCTGAGCGGCCCTCACTTGACGGCATGAACATTGCAGCTATTTATGTACCGCCAACATTGTGGATAGAGGTGACCGAAATTATAGTCAATGATTGTTCTCGGAAATGTATTTAAGTTTGCTTTTCGACATGGCTTTTTACCTCTTACTAAACTGCATCATATCTTCTCTTGATTGCTATCATATTTTCATACAAAAAAAGAAATTCCTTTCTAAAGTATACCATTATCTATACTTGTTGCCATCTATCAATCTTCCCCCTGAATCCGTATCACAAGGTTCAAAATGTTTGAACCCGTGAATTGGACAGTAGATGACGTGCACCGCAAAGAAAAAGCTAAAAAGACCGATTTGGAAGATTATCCCGACAGACATATAGCACGAGCGATACTAAAACAGAATGATAATGACGATAATAAGATCCAGAAAGCCCTAAACGATATGCGGTCATGGAAAATGAAGGATGTGCATCGCAAGGCAGACGCTGGCAGATTCGATTACGATGATCATGGCGACAAAGAAGTCGCACGCGCTATACGAACAAGGTATGTCGCTCAAAAAGACATGCTACCATCTGAAAGCAAGGAGTGGGACAGGTCTATCGAAGATCTTGGGTTTGAAAGGTTATCAGTGCAAAATCAGAAAGCCCCAGCACGTAACCGTAGCCCCCCGAATGATAGACGCAACACTGCGACTCAAAACCAAGTCTTGCCAAAACAGAGCCAACCACCACTACCACCACCACCAAAGAAAAGCACTCCTAGCACAAGTGCAAGTGTTACTAGAGCACGACCAAAGAACGGAGAGAACCCCGGCGCTACTCAAAAACAAGTCCAGCCCAGAAAGCGCGAGCGCAGTCCCACCAAAGAGCCGAGCTCAGTACCATCCAAGAAGACCTCCCACACCGTTCCCCGAAGACCACAAACACGACCCGGAAACGGGGAAAGCAGCAGCGGCACTGGACCACCCGCACCAGTCTACGAACTCGCAACCAACGACGAAGGCAACTACATATGTAAACAGCCGGGATGTGAAAAGGCGGGTCCTTACGGCCGCAAGCACGACTATCTCCGACATGTCAACACAGTCCACGTCGCGAGCAGGCTCGCGTGTGAAATCGGTGCGTGCGCCAGTACAAACCCTACCTTCTCACGAGCGGAAACGCATCGAAAGCATCTTCGAGTCCAGCATCCGGAGACTTTGCAAGGAAGGGATGCCGAGGCCGCTTATCAGAAATCGAAAGCGTCGAGACAACGGAATGCTACTTTATCGTAAACATTATGGTGTCGGGTACGATTCGATGGCATAGGGTTGTGGAAGCTACCAGAAGCCTTATTGTAGTCTATGATTATCAGAAGCATGGGCTTTTGTGACTAAAATGGCGGACATTGGGCTGTTTTGCACCATTGAAATTTACGGAGTTATAGATATTTTCACACTACAGTCAAGTATATAAAATACTCTTATATCAGAAATAAAAAACCACTAAAAGTACATCACAGTAAGGGTTTCCCCTCTTTCTTCCAACGTCTACTCAGAAATCACCAAAAGTGGCAGAGAAATGTACATACCAGGATACTAATTATAACCTAGTGTTATAAAAACGAGACGATGATTCTGTACTCAGTAGATCTCAGCAAGAACGAGGAAGAAAGCAAGCCTCGCGCTCTGCTCTGCTAACTAGGCCAAACCAATCTCAACCGTGCCTAATTATCACTGCTGTACTCTGAGCTTTCAAATCGTGGACGAGATTATGTAGAACCACTTGGATTTGTAGAAGAAAAAAAAAGGGTAAAGGTGATTGATTGGCCGAAAACTACATCTTACCTTTTGTAGATACGCCCCCTCGCCCTAGCCCTCGCCCTCTTAAAGAATGGAGATAATTCGATAGAGGTACAGTGAGTATTAATTGCAATCGCAGTTATGAGAGAGTAGTAATGTAATAGAAAATAGTAGTAATATAGCAGTAAAATAATAACAATACCTAATACTCTCAAGATCGCAAACACCCTTTCAAATACAATACAAAACAAAACACAACACAACACACAAAACATTCTCGCCACAAATAGGAATAACAACCTTGAATCCATGGCAAGAATGACATGAAAATCAGATCATATTAAAAACAGCAATGAACAAAAATGACGCGAGACCAGGTAGACAACCCCGATACCATACCATACCATACCATACCGAGATCGAATGAGTTTGTTGAATGGATACTCGATAGCATCATCCATGAATACTTTCAAACCCATTTCTTCCAGAACCCTTATTAGAATCCGAATTCACAAGTGAATATAACTCTAAAAACTAGACGAAATGTGAATTAGGTCTCCTCGCTTGAAGGGTTTATTAGCATCCATGACGTTGAAAGATGGAACGAGGATGAAAGGTTGAGATCGGATGAATAGGTGCTAGATGGTTGCAACTGTGCAACGCTGAGCGATATGAGAAAACTTAGAAGAAGAGAAGTTGGGACGAGGGCTCGTTGGATCTTTAGATTTAAAGTTCTATTTAGTATAATTTAATATTGTATCATCCTGTAAGCCTCGAGTCACCTCATCTCAGTTGCTATCCAAGAAAACTATATCGATGTACAGGTGTAGTACCTGTATATACCCCAAATATTTCTTAATATGCCATGCCGAATCATCTATCTCAAGTTCCATAATCTTTTTCACCAATCTTCCTCTTATTCGCAACCTCAATATCCCCCTTCTCCTTCCTCTCTAAAACGACTTTCATAATCTCCCCCAGCTTTCCCACCGCCTCCTCCCCAATCTGATAATGCACCACCAGCCTCCCAGCACCAAGCTTAAGCCCTTTCTCCTTCCCCAACCCCCTAAATTCTTCCACCGAAATTCCCGCATCTTCCAGATCCAACCACACCATGTTAGTTTCCGTTGGTTGTTGCAGCTTTCCACCTAGGCTTTCCCATAATGCCGCAATTTTCTTAGCTGTCTTATGGCTTTCGCGTAAGAGACCCCCTTCTCCATTAGGACCCTTTCCGAATGTTTCATCAACCGCGACTCTCGCAGCCGCGGTTAGAACACCAGCTTGACGGAGTCCACCTCCAATGCTCTTTCGTACCCATCGAGCATGCTTGATGAAATCTTTCTTGCCTACCAACATACTACCCACTGGCGCTCCTAATCCCTTGCTAAAACATAAACTCACGCTATCACATTCCCTCGTGAAATCTGGTAAGGATCCTGCTCCCGCAGCAACCGCTTCCCAGATTCTAGCTCCGTCCATGTGTACTTTGATACCATATTTCCTTGCAAATTTTGCAATAGCCTTAACTTCCTCAAGTGGCATAATCGTACCCGCCAATGTATTTTCCAAACTTATAACCCTCGTTGGACATGTGTGTATATCGTCACTAATTGTGACATGTTTCTCCACATCCTTTAAAGTCAAGTATACACCATTGCTAGGCACAACCCCCTTGACGAGAGCCCCGCATAAAGATGCAGTACCTCCAGCTTCCCATTCTAGAATATGGGCGCGATGGTCGCACAGGACGGAGTAGGGGGGTTGAGTAAGGTGAGAACGAAGGGCAATTTGGTTACCCATGGTTCCGGAGAGGACGAAAAGGGCAGACTCATGCTCGGTGATTTGTGCAAGATAGGATTCGAGTGAATTTGTTGTGGGGTCTTCAGCGAAGACATCGTCGAAAAGGGTAGTGTTTTGGATGGCTGTTAGCATGGATTTGGTTGGAGTAGTCATTACATCGCCTGGCAAGGGTATCAGTAGAATCTCTATGGGAAGTGAATGAGAGTCCTACTGCGGAAGTCAAAGGCTGCTTGTCCTGGTCCAGACCAAGCATTGATTTCATGATGAGGTTCTGGAGTTGGCGATAGATCAGTTGCTCCTCCAAGACCTTTCATATCCTCTGTTCCCAAGTCTTTGCCTTTAGCTGCCATGCTGGAGAATGCGAACTTGGATCGAGTGCTAGGAACTGAAGCGGGGTAAAGAAAGGGGTTTAAGAGGGGTTGTGTATTGTCTTTAAATGGATCTTAGCAACTGTTATTCTCCAATACGGACTTTAAAACTTGCTTATTGAACAATAACTTGACGATCGTGAGATCAAGAGAGACCTTAATATACGCCCGGGTAAAGTCATCCTTTGATTGAGCGCGGGGTCCCTTTGACCTGCCTGCGCCCTTCGAAAAAAGTATGCTTTACATTAAAAGCTCAAAAGGGAAGTTGTTTCTACAAGTAGATAAGAAATCCATGGATGTCCACGGTATACGTATCGGAGATAAGGTTAAGCTCTTATCTTCATGTGACTAAAAATATTCGACAAGGGGTTCAAGAGAATCAAGCCAGCCTCAGAATGTTTTCAGTCCAAATGATGATGTCCATTAAACTAACTTCCTGGAAAGATGAAAGCAACTATCCGAGACCCAGACATGCAACAAATGAAGATATATGACTTGTCGAGATACACAATGTCACATATGAGCCAGCGTGCATGGTAGGATCGATCCGCTCATATATGCAGGGTACAAAATTTTGCTTTTTTGTGTGTTACATAGGAGGAAGAAGACAAGGCGAGAATGTAATTCGAACATTTGGACTTCCATCTTTAACAAAATTCAACTGGATCTCGAAGTCCGTATTATGCTCTCAAACTCTTATTTCATGCAAAAGCTTAGAAGACCCAAAGCCTTTGCGAATCACGAACCGCAATATCATATCCAAGAAGATCAGATCTTGTGCAATATTGGAGATAGGACTCAGAGGAGCAAACTTCTGTTGAAAGTAGTAGTGTCCATGTTTTTCGGAATCGACTTCATACAAGTTCAACCCAGGAAATGGGAAATTGGAAACACATCTCGATTCTCCAGATTCCAATTTCCAAGTGATGAAGGCCAAGGAATGTCATGTTGATTACTTCACCGTGGATAACTCCCCAACCTTCACACACCGGTACCCATGGTTTCACGGTTCCATTGATCTCTGAACTCCACTCTGGTCTCGATTTGTTGATTTGCAGGTTCACGTTTCGTTGAATGATTAGGTATTGAACGCAGATGAATTCAATAATCAAGAAATGAAAAAAAGTGGTTCTATAGCAAACAGTACGCAAGCCAGCGCACTGATCGACAATATTAATACGAACAAAAATGCGACCCTTTCCGTGCCTTTCCCAAAATCGTGATTACTTAGTGAGAGAAAAATGGGGTCAGAGTTCAATTTATATATTGAGCTCGATGTATCGACTCTCGAGCGAGAAAGGATATGGAAAAGGAAAAGTAGAAAAGGACCCCCACGCGCGGCACTCCGTCATCACTTGTACCGTGGACTAAGGACTAAGGACTTAGATGCGCATAACACGGGAGGGTCGGCTCTTAAAGAATACGCACGATACGGTACTTCGAACCACTACACAGTCTACAGTGTAGACTCTACACTGTCTAGCAAACGCTTAATGCTCGCTTGGCTTAAGCCATCATCAAGCCATCATCAAGCCATCAAGCCATGCATATGTGGTTACGATAGGTAGTTACCACTGACCAGTAATACTACAAGTACAACTGCTAAGGATCTTCAAATATGCTTATCTAGAAGTCTTATAGGTCTTTGCTCTGCTCTGGAAATTCAGGGGTTCAAAGACTGAAAGATAAGATACAGACAATAATGAGACAAGTGTTAGAACTTAGATGGAGCTTGGAAAAGCTTGGAACTTGGAAGTATAATTAATTAATTAAGGTACGCCTGGTGAGTAGGCTGGTACGGGCACCAGTTAACAGGGCTCCAGGTGAAACAATCTAAGTATAAAATCTAATCTTTTTGAATTCTTTTAACAAGTTCCAAGTTCCAACTAACTCAATAAGAATGACCACGCCGCCACGGCTATCTATTTCCGTGCTCCCGCACTTAAAGATTCGGTTAATTAGACGTTAAGTTAATGCCAAGGCTACAAAAAGACTTGAGAAAGCCTCAGAAAGGACATTGATCAATTAGACAATAATAGAGATAATAATTTGTTTGCCTCTTTTGAATTCGGAATAATGTCAACTACCTAACACTGGACTTTTCCGAATATATGTATTGTCTACCTATAGGATCCATACCTAGTAGTCAACTTCTTATGAGAGTGAAGTGACAAACTTTTCTGCTGCTCTGTTCAATGTCCTATAATCCTATTGGGAACTGGACAATCAACCCGGCTGCCTATGACGTACCACGTACCTACCTAGTACCTACCTACCTAGTTCAACGAGAACCGAGCAAGCCCTGGAGCATGCCAAGAAGAACGACGGTCAATTTTGGTATGTCCTTCGACAAATTGAGGAAAACGTCCATTCAGTCAAGTACCTTTTCCACCCAATCAGATGAGAGATGAATTGATGTTGATGGAATACAAAAATTGAACCATGAAAGATTTTTGTGATTAGATCTCCTTGCAAACTGGCCTCCTTTTCCTTGCGACATGTACTAGGTAGGGGTCAAAAGTTATTAACTACTCTAGGAAACTATATCTATGAAAGTACCAAGACGCTACGAGATCCCCTAGTCGGAAAGATGAGCTACTATCAATACCTATCTCAAGATGGCAAAATCTAAAAAAATTCTATTCGTACAATAATAATATTCAATACCTCCATCCACTCATTTCCTCCACTTCCTCCTCCTCCTCCTCCTCCTCCCCCTCCTCCACTTCACTTCACTCTCCACTGTCAACGAATCCTCCCCACTGTCATTTATATCCATCGACTCGTCACCTTCGTTTCCCCCTTTTCTTGTTTCTCTTAAACATCTCCTCTTTTAGTTCTAAAATACCCATATATCATCCACTCCTATCGCCTCGTCGAGAACTTACGATCTTCAACTAAACTGATCAACCTCAGACCAAATTTCGTACATTTCGACTTTCTAGATTCCTTTAATCTACCGAGATCTCCCAATTGTCTCAATCACAGACCCTTTGCAAGATCAAGGCTCCTTACAAATCCATTATTGAACAGCTTCAATGATATCGTGGGGTTTATCTTGGGCCCAGTTTTGTGAATAGATCTACCCCATAATACGACATTTGGGAACTCTGCTCGATCCTCATTCAGCTCCAAGCAAAAGCCATTATGTCGACACCAATTCTAGAGAAGGAACAATTCTCGTTTCCAGCATTTCCAGCAGATCCGCAACATCACCATCACCAAGAATTATTCCAGGAACGTCGATCATCCGACGAAGATGGAACTTTGCGAGGAGAACCCCCATACGAAGACCACAATCATGGTCATCATGAGCGTCACGAGCAAAATGTTGACAGTAACCACCTAAGAGTAGCCACAAGTTTTACCAATGACCCAGAACACCTCAGCAAGCGAAGTCAATCGCCCATGTCTGCTGCAGCACAAAGAGAACAGTCACGGCGGCTTGACGATGAACTTGAAATGCTTCGAGTGGAACGAGTGATATCCAACGAAGAGAAAATTGATGGCCACAGTATAGGTAGATCACACAGGTCGAGATCTAGGGGCCCCGGTGGAGAGCCTATCGATGATTTCGACGTCGATACCACCCCTATACACGAGAAGACGAAAATATACAGACCACCAGCACATCCTGCCACGGCACTTGCAAAGTTTTTTAAGAAGGTTCACGGCTCTAGCATTCTGGTTCGGTATTTTGTCTATATCATACCGTTGGTGTTGCTACTTCTTATCCCCGTTTTATTCGGACTTTTTCTTTTTGAGAACACCACGGTTGGAGGCGTTAAGCTTTTTTGGTTTGGAATTTGGTTGGAAATCGTCTGGTTGACATTGTGGCTTTCACGAGTGAGTAATTGTAAGGTCTTTCCCAATCAAAACTCCGCTAATTGTTCCAACTAGATTATCGCCAAATGCATCCCATATCCCATGGGCATCGTTTCCAGTTTATTCACAAATAACAACAAGAAATGGAGAGATTTAGGAAAGTCATTGGAAGTCCCAGCAACTTTGTTCTTCTGGTGGCTGGCTATTGAAATCTCTTTTCTCCCAACTATGAAGAATCACCACCTTAATGGCAATAAAACGACTCGTGACTGGGAGGTTACCTGCAATAAGATTATTGTGTCTATCTTTGTCGGAGCAACATTGAACTTCATCGAGAAAATCATCATTCAACTTATCGCCATCAGTTTCCACTTGCGAACATACGCGGACAGAATTGAGCTCAACAAATTTCAGATCCAGAGTTTAGTAAAGTTGTACAAATATTCAAAGGAAAAGATTCAAGAGCGAGATGAGGATTTTGAGGATCGCTCTGGGCCGCCAGGAGTTAAATCAGGAGCTCGTACTCCAATGATTTATGTCAACAGGGCACAGAAGAATGCGCGTAATGTATTCAACAAGGTAGGAGATGTAGCTGGTAAAGTAGCTGGAGATTTCACGGGAAGAGCTGTTGTATCAAGCACTCATCCACATCAAGTGTAAGCATCTCCGGAGCTATTGTTTTTAACACTGCTAATTGCGACTGCAGGATTCTCCAGCTTTTGAATACCACCACGGGGTCGCAAGTACTTGCTCGAAGACTTTACAGGACTTTTGTAAGTGGCGATTCGGAAACTATTCTTGCGGAAGATTTGACCCTAGCTTTCGACAACGAGGAAGAGGCCGAGGCAGCCTTCACCATGTTCGACAAAGACTTGAATGGTGATATCTCCATGGAAGAACTCGAAACAGTTTGTGTTGAGATTGGACGTGAACGGAAAGCAATCACCGCCTCTCTCAAAGATCTGGACTCGGTCGTCGGCAAACTCGATAGTATTCTCTTGTTCATAGTTGGAGTCATTACCATTTTGGTATTTATTTCTTTAATCTCTACTTCTGCCTCTGGTGTATTAACATCGGCTGGATCATCCGTTTTGGCTCTTTCTTGGTTGTTCACTGCAACTGCTCAAGAGTTCCTACAATCCATCATCTTTGTTTTCGTCAAGCATCCTTTCGATGTTGGCGACCGAGTCACGATTTACGGAAATACTGGATCCAAATTACAAGGAGATGATTATTTTGTGAAGGAAATTTCTCTCCTCTTCACTGAATTCAAGAAGATGGAAGGTCATGTCGTCCAAGCTCCTAACAGTTACCTTAACACTCTGTTTATCCTGAATCAACGTCGCTCAGGCGGTCTCGCAGAAGCTGTCCCCATCACTGTCAAATTCGGCACTTCCATCGAACAACTCGAACGACTCCGCGAAGAACTCGTGAAGTTTGTACAGAGCGAAAAGCGCGAATACCAGGGCAAGATTATCACAGAAGTAACAACCATCTACGAAAACTACTCCATCACCTTCAACGTAGTCTTCTTCTACAAATCCAGCTGGCAAAACGAGTTATTGCGTCTTCAACGCCGAAACAAATTCATCATCGCCATGATTTGCGCAATGGAAGATTTAGGCATCCAAGGTCCACGCCAACGCCTCGCAGGTTTCACCCAAGAAAACCCCGTCTTCCTCAACGGCGCATATCCACCTCCCTACGCACCCAACCCGGAACAATCCGATTTCGGTCCAGGACCACGCTCTGGATCTCTCGCGCGCGACCAAGGCCCAATGGGTGAATACGAGCCCCAAACCGGACCCCAGCCTACCTCAGGCGTAAATCCACACCCGTCCATCCTCCGTCGCCGCGCCTCAGGCTCCCAATCCAACGCCCGTCGCCGTGGAGAATCGCTCTCCGCAATGAACAAACGCGTGGATTTCTCCCTCGGCATGCAAGGCATGTCCTCGGGCATGGATCTCGGCGACGTCTTTGACGACCGCCCCAAAATCCGCATCCCGGATGTCACCTTCACATCTCCCTCCCCCGGCCCCACTTCCCGCCAGAGCCGCGAAAACCACTCTCGCGATCGCGATGCCGAAAGTCTCGCCCGCCAATCCACGCGAGATTCGCACGGCTCGCAGCTCAATAGAGTAGTATCGGCGAACAGCGGGAGAACGCACCGCAACCGATTCTTCTCGCGCGGGCGAGGAAAGTCTTCGAGTCATGGGATGGAGGAAGATGGGGCCACGAATTTGGATGAATTGGAAGCGGGGCTGCATACGCACTCTAGGGATCTTCATAGTAGCGAGCTGAAGGATATCCCCGAGGGATCGGGCGTCTCGACGGCGAACGTGAGTCCCGGGGGAAGAATCGATCCCCGGAGTGGCATGGTGAGTTCGCAGGCTGTACAGAGTGATGGTGCGAGGGATGGGGGAGCATTACCGGCGGTGGGGAAGGTTGGGGGTCCGCCTAGACGCGCTTTTACTCGAGCTTAGGGTGGGTGGGTGCTAGAGATGAGGGGAGGGAAGGGGAGGGGTAGCGACGAGAAGATGAAATGCTATTTAGCGGGTGCGTACGTGCTTGCGTACAAAGGTGGGATTTTGATTTCGGGCATAGATAGCGAGGATAGATAGCGATGATAGATTGGAATTTAGAGAGCCAGGTATGGAAGTGCTGTACTACCTGCTGGTAGATTTTAGGATACATGGTTGCTTAGATGGGGTTAGAATGTCATTTGCATGGCACGATAGACGATAGACGATATATACG
Organism: Myriosclerotinia duriaeana; assembly: GCA_002162615.1. NCBI lineage: Eukaryota > Fungi > Ascomycota > Leotiomycetes > Helotiales > Sclerotiniaceae > Myriosclerotinia > Myriosclerotinia duriaeana. The sequence continues at coordinate 247,685 of NGKI01000008.1, forward strand.
AGACAGACAGGTCAGGTAAACGCCTACCTGCAAAGATTAAAAGTAATGGATTAACTTAATTTTCACGGTTAACATATCATGTCGTTATTACAAAGAGTGCAACTTCATCTCAAAAAGTAGTCTTACGAAAGCAAGCCTGTGACTACTCAGTGCGCTGCAACACAAATTGATAGAACAGTCCGTTGCATTTTTTTATTTGACATCTCCCTAGCAATCCTAACGACCAAAAAATACACAATAGTAACAAATACACGCAACGGATCCTGTTTAGTTATCTTTCCCAGTTGGTATGCCTCCCCCACTCCTCGTCTATCCAGCCATTGTGCATTGGCAAAGAAACCCACATAGACGAACTCCCTTCCCTCAAATTAGAAAATAACACACCCAAAGAAATGAAAAATAGAGACCAGACAAATCAACTTGATTGCGTAGCGATTCATCATCCATCGAAAATATCTTATCAACACCCAATCCTACCACACCAAAACAGAAAATGAAATCGAAGCCGATATTGTATGATCATAATCTCATCTCTCGTAACACGTGCTCGACCAGCCAGCCAAAAACTCATTTCTATCTCGATATCCGTGGATTAGAAATCCCAGAAATCACCACCGGTAGCTTTTTGGTTTTGAGCTTTACCGGGGCGGCCATTACGGAATTTGCTTCCAACACCGTTGAGACCACCGGCTTCCTCTCCATCCGAATCATCTCCGAATCCCCATCTTCTTCCGGTACCCTTACTACCACCCATACCATCACCCATCGTCTTAATACCGGTGTTTTCGCGGTTACGGTTTGAAGCGGTGTTGATTTCTGACAATGGCTCTTTGGTAGAATTAGATCGGCTTGGTGAAGAACGGTCGTTTTCTTTTCGGGAATTCTTCTCAACAGGGGATTGATCGTATGTGTCCCAGTTAGCATCCATCATCTTTACAGCCTTTGCTCTATCACCCCCCACGTGAGCAGGAGCTTGTCCGGTAACTGGTGAGACATCAGTCATGCTGAAATGAGGATCAAAGTCCTTGTGTCTGTCCTTAACGTTTGCAAGGCCTGTAACTTGCTTCTTCGAAGCTGGTGTCTCACTCCCATCAAATAGGGTATCTTTGTAAAGTCCAAGTCCATTATTGTGTCCTTGTCCACGAGCCCCGCCAATGATGCGACGTTCTTTTTGTGGAGTGCCTTCGTCCTGGAACTCGAAATGAGCTTCAGCATCCTTGCGGGGTTTGTCGGCCTTCTTAAGCTTGACCGGAGTATCCAAGACTTCATCATCACTGTTACCCCAATGACGAACTTCAGCCGCGCGAAGAACCTTTGTGGGAACAATCTTTTGAGGTGTTTGAAAATCATCGAAACCCCATTGGCTTTGATGTTGACCCTTGCCACCTTTGCCACTTACCGGACGAATGGGCTCCTCATCCGCAGGCGCATCTGTGAAATCGAAATGTTCATATCTCGCTGGGTTGGGGCGGTACATGGGGTCCTTGGACTTCTCATGGACAGGGCTATCTGAAGTATTTTGTTCCTCATCAGCATCGAAGAGCCGGGATGGTGCAAATTTCTTGGAAGCGCCTGCTTTAGAGCCAGCTTTGGGAGGAGAGGGTTCGTCTGCAGGAGCTGAAGAGTTGCCAGAGTTGTTACTAACAAACAGATCGTGATAATCGCGAGGAACTGGCTTTGCTGATACGCTGGTTTCTACTCCAGATGGATGGGATTCTCGTACAATATCTTCACGAGGAGCGAATAGGGATAGGCTTGCGTGTGGATCGCGCGTCGCGTTGCTAGAGTTACCTCTGGCACGGGCAAGAGAGTCTGCATTTGAAGCGGCGCCTGGTGTACCGGAACTTCTAACACTTGATGTGATGAGCTTTATCTGGTCTTTCCCATCGCGGATTGGCCAATTTCGTCCAGTCTTTCCAATAACATCGATCAATTTGAGAAGTGAACCTTGGTCCCAATTTTGTCGAATTTGTTGAATCTTGCCGTTGGCATCGAAGCTGACGATGTGGATCTGCCATTGTTAGTATGCGAATGCCATGAGATGTACGATTTCAACTTACTATTGGAAAGGTAACTGTGCGGTCAGCAAGAAAGTTGTCATCCAGTCCAGGTAGGTAGGATCCTCCTGATGTTTTGAATTCGACGGTTGTGTGAATTTCTGCGGCGATGGAGCTGGGGCCCTCAACAACATTCAGAAAGGTCTCCTCTTTCTTCTGGAGTTGATGCTGCTGGCCACTTAAGTGCTTGACGATGTCGGACGATCCACTAACAGTAATGAGAGTCGTAACGAAGTGGAGAGAAGCATCAGTTGCGAGTAAAGAGGGATTTGGTGCAGCTAGAAACTGCTTATAAGCAGATTGAAGTGACATTTTTGAGATTGCGATGGCTTATGTTGAAATGCATACAACAGATGCAGGAGGTTGATGTGGAGAAGAAGTCGTGGTCAATTATGACAGATGAAGATGTTTCAGATTGCGCGACGTCAATGGATTACTGTATTTTTTGTTGTTGATGGATGGATGTGAAGTGAGAGAGGGGGAGGTTTATGGGAAAGGAAGGTTCGCGACTTCTCTTGCGAAATATCTTTACCTTTATGCCGCGTAACTTTGTTGAAGTGAATTTCGCTAATAACAAAAGAATTTACTTTTTTTTTCGATGTTATGGAAGAAAATAATAAGACCTTTTAAGTTATTCATACGAAATTATCATAGGGGGTTTAATTATTGTTTATATTAAGATTTTACTTATTTTTGGCTTAGTCATGATTATTTTCATGCTTCCACTAGGTAACTCCGTACCTTAGCAACAGTACCGGTGCTACTGCACGTCAAAATCTACATACAGTAGTACCCGTGGACCTACTTAAAGTTTCAGAGTAGCGAATACGGAAATGTACTGTGACCCGTGGACATTAAAAGAATATTTTTATGGGGATTTCATGCTCAAGATCACATTTGGGGTTACATTTGTTATGAATCGTCTCATGAGCTTCTTTCTTCTTCATTTTCTGATACAAAAAATGTAGTTTTGATTCAAACCCGGTCCTGGTCCTATCAGACGAGAATGACTGGAAGACTTCGCCGACAACGAGGTTGAAGTGCACGCCGACGATAATACCTCGAGCACCCTAGTATATGCAATATCACTTCAATATCATTCAATTCACGACATCAATCCGATGTTGAATGTCGATAGATATTCCTTCACATCATTTCCTTGCCACTTGAGAGCTACTGTCTCACTCAGACCATGACTATTTTCGTAGTACCTAGCTTTCAGTGTTGCCGGCTACATGCTAAAGCTTCACCCGTAATACCAGGCAGCCGAGTAAATAACAATTGGTTAGCAGTTCCGTTTAGCTGATAAAAAATATCCATCGATTAATGCCCCAAGCGTGAAAGTGTTCCCGAGATCCTCACTCAAAGATTTATCCATCACAATATTCACACCTCCTAAGGGGTCATGGCCTTTAAGCAGCACTAGTCAATTGTTCATTCCCATGTGAGATTGCTCGTGAACTAGCATTCGCTCAATATACCAGAGCTTTATACCTACTTTCTAAGTCCAATAACTTTCGTTGAGTATCTCAGAGATTGTTATAGTCTTATGCCAGAGGAGTATCAAGGTCTCAAATTGGGCAAAACACTTTTTAATTAAGAAGACATTTGGTTTCCTGATTCACCCCTTAAAAGTTTAGCGAGAAATAATGCAGCTTTCCGATATGGAAACCAACGACCTTTGGGATATCATTTTCTTCATTCATTAGAGTTACAAACCATATCTCACGAGCTCCCAGCGCAAACATTGTATCAATACTTGGAAACTTCGGTAGGTATCTATTTCCGAAATGCATGAAAGATAGGGTGCACTTGTTGGTACTATATCGAATGAGCATATCAGAAGAAAGACATGATGCAGCAATTGAGGGGTAATTAGAGATATCCTTTTCCCCCAATGTTCATCATAAGTCTCCAACCCTGAAAGTCCGGCAGTACCTTCACTAAACTCCTTGCCATAGAAAGAAACTCCTTAAAGTTAGTTGCCATCCTCTTATCAAGCCCCGTCAAGCTCTAAAACTATCTTTCTTCGCCCTCGTATCCCTCAAACAACGTATCCACAGTCTGACGTTAATCACCAGCTCCAGAGGTACCGGAAATTCCCAAAATGTGTCAAGACAATTCAAATTTTGACCAATATTCTTTTCTCCGTAACGTATTTGCATTAGCATCTACATCACTTGGAAGTTGGAACAATATGATGCTTCACGTTGCAAGGAAGGCCACAGGCATCAAGAATGAATTGGATTGACTAAAATATGATGATCAAGAATTTGTTTGGATGGATGCACATTATCTTTGCCGTACTAATTTGAAGTTGTTGGCAGGAGTGTTGGAGCTTCAAAGAAAGTCGATGTTGAATTTGGTTGGCTCACAAAATGTCCGAGCTTGGCAGCAGCCTTCCAGAAGCTCCCCCGCCTACATCAGAACTCCATCTCAGCCTTGGCCTTGAGAAACAATAAGCTTGAAGCTCTTGTACGAATCTCCACAGTGTTGAGACAACCAAAGTGAAGTTAATATGGTATCTCAAAAGGTAGAAGAAGCTCTGCGCCATATTGCTGGTTCAGAGAAAAAACAACAAGGCTACACTGCCCTTCTGTCAAACGTCCAATTTACATCTACACCAGCAGAGTTGCCCGACGACTTAATCCACGTTTTCGATGCCATATTCGCAGATGCTTTAGGAATAGTTGTGACTCGACATGTTATCATATCATTTGTCGATGCATTTAAAGCCATAAAGAGCAACGAGGCCAGGATCAAAGTTGGGGAACATGTTTTATCGACACTCGGTGAACATGCATCCTCATTCGAAGAACAAAATTCCCAAATCCGCGAACTGGTGGCCACTGCGTACGAAGATGGCGAAGATAACCTCGCAGCTGCGAAGATATTGGCTGGTATCGTTCTCGAATCATCGCAACGGAAAGTCACAAATCATGAGAAGGTGCGCTGTTGGATTCGTATTACTCGCAACTATCTCGAGGTGGATGATACAACACTCGCAGAGCAATATTTGAATAAAGCCAAGAACGTCATATATTCAGTCTCCGATCGCGATCTGAACCTGCACTTTCGACTCAGCCAAGCACGTATCCACGATGCCAGGAGGAATTTCTTAGCTGCTGCTCAGGGCTACCAAGATATCAGTTTCTTGTCTGTTATCGCCGAAGAAGAGCGTTTGCATACTCTCAGTATGGCCATCAAATGTGCTGTTTTGGCACCTGCCGGCCCACTTCGAAGTCGTACTCTGGGAAGATTATACAAAGACGAGCGAGCTTCCAGCTTGGACGAGTTTGGTATCTTGGAAAAGATGTTCCTGGATCGTCTATTGTCTCCCGACGAAGTATCCAAGTTTGCAGAAAGTTTAGCTCCACATCAATTGGCAAAGACTCAAGATGGCACTACGGTATTGCAGAGGGCGGTTGTAGAGCACAATTTGAGAGCTGCTTCGAGATTGTACAGCAACATTCGCTTCGAGGCTCTCGGAGATATATTGAATCTTGATGCGGACAAGGCTGAGGAGACTACCGCGAGCATGATTGAACAAGGTCGATTACTTGGTAGGATTGATCAAGTTGAGAGAGTCATTTGGTTTGAGGGAGGAGAGGCTACTGGAGAGAAAGGCAGCGGTAGAGCTGAAGGCATTGTTGGGAGAGAATTGAGAAGATGGGATGCTAATGTTCAAGGATTGGCCGAGGAAGTTGAGAAGGTCACATCTGAATTGCAGCTTGTTTATCCGGTAAGCAGACATTCTATACGATATACTGGCACTGCTAATCAATCTAGGACTTCGTCGCTGCTAATCTGGTGGTATGAAAGTAAGGATGATACGAAACGAATTATACGATACAAGATTGGCGTTAGGTGTGTTCAGTGCATACCAATAGAGGAGTTCAGCGTGATGAGGTTCACTATGAAATTTATGATAATAATGAAGAATAGATCAATATGATCGTTATGAGCAAAACTATTGGGTTCTCTATCAGTTGTATAAGTTCGTACTCCCTACCTGCTTAGCCTCAGCCCCGCAATTAATCCCATCAAGCGTCAAAGTCTTGCAAGGCTATCTAGCCCCTCATCAACCTCCAGCTTTCTCTGTAATACCAGGGCCTTTTGCCTTTGCTCATTCTTTGATTCCGTACCAGACATTAACATCAACCTGTGAAGTTCACCACCAATCAAAGCCCCCATTCTATCATAACCCTCCTCTGTAAAGTGAACACCATCAATCCAGATTCGCCTGCGTTCCTCTTCTGACATACTCCAATATGGTATAGCATTATGAAGGTCCAATACATGGCTAGACGGTACTTCAGCAAGTTTCTTCGGCAGCCCCTGAAAGAATACACTTACAAATTCTCAGCTTGATGGGCACGAATCATATCATTCAGGTAGTCTCTTCGTTGATCAAGTTCTGGATTACAAGCGCCACATTCTGGGACTGTCAAGGCTAAGACTGAAGTTCCTCGAGAAAGAGCATAGTCCCAGGCTTTCATCAAATATTCAAAGATAGTGTCGGCATCTTGATTTTGGTTTAGGTCGTTAGTTCCCCCTAGTATGACCATCCAGTTGTAGGGGGTATCGATCTCATTGTCTGAGAGTGGTTAGTAGATTGATTAAGGCCACAACAATAATCCAAAATGAAACAAATATCACTTACATAAGATGTCTAGTCTTGGTAAGTAGTATCCAGGAGGACTAACAACCTGATCTCCCGGCAAACCTTGCACATCTGTACTTATCGAGATGTAGGGCGAAGATGTCTGGAAAGTATCTTCCAATGCAATTGAGTATGGATGGTTGATTGGAAAGCCCTGTGTTAAGCTATTGCCGAAGCAAAGAATGTGCATCGGATTCAATACAAGCATGATGTTGATATGAGGATGTGCCCCCCCAATGTACCTGAGTACTTCAGAATGATTAAGGAGGTTGTTCTATCACTCGCGAGGGATTGTATGTAAAAGTGTGATAAGAAGTGACAATGAAGATTTAGAGATCTTCGACAAAGGGAAGAAAGACTATGTATGAGATTATTATCTATTTGTTGAAAATACCTTATGACTTCTAATTGCACTTCAATTTTCTTAGATGTCCACGGGTAACTCAAGTTATGATTTCAATATTGACCTCGGGAAGAAGAAAGCGAGTCAATGCACGGACCTTTGGTCTAGACACAACTCGTTTCGTTGCCGTTGCCGTGTAAACAAATGAAAGGAAATTTAGAATCCCCCCGCCCCCCCAAAATTGAAAAAAGTCTCGATAACCTCTTCATAAACTTTCGCGACAATCCCTTCATCGACGCGTATTATTTTCCAAGTTTGCCCTCAATGCTTGGAAGAGGATGTAATTAATAGGACCCACCCATATAATAAAAAAAATATTTCGACAACCATCCTGAACAAATATCATCAATCAATTCACTGCTTATCATCCACCAAATCGCCTCAATGGCTACAGCTTCGCCGACGCCTATGAGCTCCGGTCAATTCGCAGCCATCCGAAGACCTGCTTCCCGAAATGCATATAAACAACCTTCTAGCCGACCACATTCCACCAGACCTGATGTTGAAACAGCTCGGCATTACTCACTCAACGATAGCTCCGATGATGAGATCCCAATGCCAATGAAGTTGAGTGCCTTAACGAAAGCTTTACTCAATGATGAGGCCTCAATTATAGAGAGTTCGACTCCTGCTCACTCCACACCCGAACCCCCTCATTCCTCACACATGAGAGCGGAAAGTGCGGGTATATTGGAATCATCTACGAGACAATCGCCGGGGAACAGTGAACACAGCCCTACCTATCCGCGACGAGTTGTGCGATTGAGTGGTACGCCTGGCTCTTCAGGTTTACGGAGGGGAGCCTCATTGTCCAGTGCGGTTCAGAAGCATAATGAACAACAAGCGGCACCGAAAGCGGAAGAAAGTGCATTGGATCTTAACACGCCGGCACCAGTACCAAGGACCGTACGAGTATCTATCGGCAGATCTTCAATTGGATCTTCCGGTAGACACTCTGGCAGACCAGATACACCACCACAGGAGAATGGGTATGAGAATGATGGGCCACAAGAATATCCTTCAACAGCTACAAGATCACATTTAGCTGCGAGCCAGGGAAGCGTATCGAGATATAACCCCTCTACGATTAGTCGCTCGAGGTACGGTGAAGACATAGGATTACAAAGTTCAATGAGAGTCAAAAGAGGTGCAGTTCCTAAAGTGTTTGGTACATTTATGAGAGGCCCAGCTCGAAGAGGACGACCGCGGATATCTCAGTCAGATGAAGAAAATAGCCCAATGGAGGAAAATGCAAACAGCAACGATGTTGGATCTAGCCAAGATCCTCAAAGTCAGGAATCACAATACGAGCAACCGGAAAGCCAGAACAAAAGTCCTACCCCGGAACTAGAATTGGCCAGAAGGGCTCCAGTCTCGTCATTCAGAGAATTTGCTTCAGGCAGCCCTCCTAGCTCGAGTAGCCATCTCAACTCGGTCCTACGTTCAAGGTCTCCGCCACCACCCAGTTTATCTAGCTCTAGCAGATCTGACCCTCGCTCAATTACTTCCGCGTCGAAACAACAACAACCTGTATTCAAAATACCAGCTCCACGTCCAGGTCTTCCTACGACTCATGACCAAGAGAATGAGGCACCCCCAACCTTCAAGCGAAACAAACAGCCGGTAATACATATGAATAGTGCAGAAAAGCCAGGCCGACCAGAAAGCTTCGACATGAATTCTGTACGTGCTACTGGATCTCCGGAAAGACGCCCTTTAGCTGTTCGAAGTCAGAACACTCCTCGAAGACCCGCCCCACCACCACCTAAGATGTCCGTATTAGAAGCAGCAACTAGTACTGCTGGTGCTGCCACTACATCGCACGCCAATAATAGGAGAAATAGGTTGAAAGTAAATGGAAAGATATTCACACGCTTGGATGTTATTGGGCGTGGAGGTAGTTCCAAAGTGTACCGAGTAATGGCAGAGAACTCGAAAATATTCGCCTTAAAGCGGGTTTCCTTGGAAGATGCAGATGAATCGGCCATACGTGGGTTCAAAGGTGAAATTGATCTACTGAAAAAGCTGGGCTCAGTGGAAAGAGTGATTCACTTATATGACTACGAGCTGAATGACGAGAGAGGAATACTTAGTGTGGTACGTTAGGTCATCTACATTCCTTGCAAATTGAACAAACTAACTTTTACCTAGCTTATGGAAATGGGTGAATTAGATATGAACACGATCCTCAATCTACGCATGAAATCCGAACAAGCCAAATTGGACGTCAATTTCGTCCGCTACTACTGGAAAGAAATGCTCGAGTGTCTCCAGGCCGTTCACGCTTACGATATAGTCCACTCTGATCTTAAGCCCCACAACTTCGTTCTTGTTCAAGGCCGTCTTAAGCTCATCGATTTCGGTATCGCCAATGCAATTCAAACAGAAGAAACCGTGAACGTTCATCGTGAAACACAAATCGGCACTCCTAACTACATGTCCCCTGAATCTCTTATGGACTCCAATGCCTCCGATGGAAAGAACCGCAATGAACCTAAACTGATGAAACTTGGAAAACCATCCGATATTTGGAGTTTGGGATGCATACTTTATCAAATGACCTACGGTCGTGCTCCATTCGCTCATATCCAAAACCAACTGCAGCGCTGTCAAGCGATCATAAATTTCAGCTACGACATCGAATATCCTGCATATGGTGTAGGCGGTGTTTTGGTACCCAACTCTCTCATTCGAACACTGAAGAACTGCTTGAATAGAGATCAACACAAGAGACCATCGGCGGAAGAATTATTAGGGGAGAATGATTTATTTTTGAATCCGCTGGAGATTGATATGGACAAGCACTTTCCCATGACTGAAGAGTTGCTAGGCAGAATTTTGCAAAATGTGATACAGAAGTGCGAAACTCTGGGGAGAGTACCTAGTGAAGGGGAACTCTTGACTTCGTGGCCAAAAGGTTATTTTGCCAGTTTGAGAAAGGCAGAGCAGAGGGGCGGTGCATGATTGTTACTGATGACGTTGGAAATACGAAATGCAATGGATGATGATGAATAACGCAAACATCAGGCGTTAGTGAGTTGGATGGATGGTTGGATGAATGGTGTTCGGCGTTCTCTATTATTTCCATTATTTTGCTCGAAGATCCGTAGACAGACGGTATCATAGAAGACGATATCAAGTGGTAATTAATGTGTATAGAGTATTGTACGATCCACTGGATAGGAAAAGAATGGCGTTTTGGGGGGTTTTTCTTTTTTTTTCTTCGTTACATTTTTGGAGTCTGTAGGATATACCACACTTCATTCAGTCTTATTAGTTTCGAATACTGTTTCAAGAGCAAGGGGATGGGAGGGGAGATAAATGAGAGGCTGTATTTACCGTAGACTTGTTCAAACATAACATGATATTGAAATCGTGTGCTAATGTGGTGAGTGTACGGACTCATTAAATGGTTTGAAATTTGAACGTAACAAAATTACAGGAATACCTAGGTATTCCTTCATGCTTTTCAACGCTTAGCACACTTGTTCATTAGGTATAATATGATTCAAGCAATGATACTGCGGATTTTGAAAAGAGCCAATTAGGAATTTGGGGTTGGATTGGCTATGAGTTTTGAGTGTTGAGAAGCCTTTTAGCGTTTGATTCATTTACAAACCATCCGTGTGCTGAAGAAGTGATAAGACAATTATCGGCCCATCGAGAGAAACATTGAAAGTGTCGAGGATGTCAACTCGTTGGGAACAGCCGTCCTGTCACTGATCTATTGGTTCCCATCCATGTAGGTATGACCGTCTCCGCTAGGAACCACACGTAGTTCAATACTGGCATCGTACATGAGTTGAGGGGTAGGTGTTCCTTGAGCGGTGTACCTATCACTGTATGATGTATCAGAAATCTGCAGAGGAGAAGCGGGGAGCTTGGGTTTGGATTTTAGTAGTTGCTACAAGGTGTTGTGCTTACCAGGCCGGCTCTATTATCTTTTAGTATCTTTGAGTATCATCATCTTCTCCTGCTCCCAGCGCCAATAGTCCACAGTGAGTTTTAAGGTATACTTGTAGTGATAAATCAAGCAGTGGATCGGAAATGGCTTGATGGATAGATACTTGAGGCAGCCAAAGCGTTATTTTAGCCCCTTGATAATGGATATATTGATTTGAAAGAAGTTGAGAAGAATCATTGACAGAAACTTTTTAGAGGAAGCTGGTGTTTGCACTTGCCAAATTGTTGTCACTCAGGTAAGCACTGCTTACCCAGTTGGGGAGGTATGATCTTGTTATAATGAAACCCAGAAGTCGAAGTATACTTTAGAGCTTTCGAGGAGTTTCCTCTTCATTTCTCCTACTCAAAGTCTTCCTGCCTGGGGGACCTATATACCTCCAAAGCATATAGCAAACTACTTGCCCATAGACCAGTAGTTCTTTCAATTTTAGTGTCTCTATACCAATTCCTATATGGAAATACAGTGGTTGGCCCCTTTAAACCTACTTTGGGTTGCCTTCATGACAAGGATTCTTTTCTTAGACCTCAAAAGGCATGACCGGATCCTTGAAGACTTACTAACTGGTGTATCATGATGGCGAAGACCAGCAAATTGGCTTCATTGGTGCAATCGCTTGACGCTCAACGAGGTACCTATTGATTCTTATATCTGTGATTAAGTGGAATCACTGGCGTCGCTGTCACAATTGAGAATGATTACCGATTCCATCTCAATTATTTTATCGATACCACCGTAGGTTGGATCTTGATACCAGTTCGCGAACCCCTCAATGCCTAGCGATATCGAACAAAAAGATCGACATTGGCAGATTACCGAGGCCCATATCGATCGATGATTTTGTCAAAACCCAAAAAATAGATTTTGAGGGTGTGATTTTATAAATTATATAGTGCTAAAATATAAAATTTGAAATTTAGAATTTATTAATTTTGATTTTCTTTGATAAAAAATTTATTTTACATTTTAGTTTAAAGTTTATCTTTCAAACAAATTTAAATTTTTTTTAAAATATTTTTAATAATTATTTATTCAATAAACATTTATATAAAATATATAATTTAATTATATAAATATAATTAAGATTTTGTAGATGCAAAATCTTTAATTTATTAAATTGTACGCTTATTTGTTGAAAAGTAATTTATAATATTAATATTCTCAAAATCTATTTTTAGGGGTTTAACAAAATCATCGATATGGGCCTCGGTAAGATAGGCGAGCGCTCGGTTCATTTCGTCATTACAGAGAGGGGAAATCTTCATTTGCGAAATTGATGGTTTCATGAAATATCTGCTCATCAAAGTATTCAAAGTTACCATCCATGCGATCATCAGTGTTACCACGGAGCCTAGTGCGCTCGTGCAAAGCGACCTTTGCACAACCCCTCATCGCCCGCCACACAGCCCTCGTTTGTCAAATTTGCAAGTGGAAAGCCACACCTCTCTTCCAATCGCCCGCGATCTCCTCTCATAGAAACACATCTACATATACGAGCTCTTCATCGTCTACCTCCTCGCCAGATAGAAAAAGCGCTTCTGCCAGCACCCCTCCCCAAACTCACTACGACCTTTTCCCTCTCACTCTCCCTCGCGGCCCACCACCCTCCGGGCCTTTCCACATCGATGTTCGCGCGCTGCGCAACGAATTCCTCCGTCTCCAAGCAAGCGCACATCCAGACTTACATTCCCCATCGAACAAATCCCGTGCCGAAGCCACCAGCGCCCTCATCAACGAAGCATACAAAACACTACAATCACCTCTACTGCGCGCACAATATCTGTTGGGATTACAGGGTGTAGATGTACACGATGAGACTGGGAAAACGGGAGGAGAAAAGGGGGACGAAGAATTATTGATGGAGGTTTTGGAGACGAGGGAGGAGATTGAGGAGGCTGAGGAGGAGAGTGATTTGGATGGGTTGAGGGTTAGAAATGAAGAGAGGATTGCAAAGTGCGAGGGTGTTGTGGGGGATGCTTTAGAGGCCGGGGATATGGAGACGGCGCGGAGAGAGACGGTCAGATTGAGGTATTGGGTTAATGTTAGGGATACTTTACATGCGTGGGAGAAGGGAAAGCCGATTGTCATGGTGCATTGAGCGGGGTCAAAGGGATAGCAAGGCGTGAGTAGAGGAGAGGGACATTCGACGGCAACGAAAACCACTTTTGGCTACGAAATGAAGACACGATGGAATTGGAATGAAGCGATGATGCTTTACACTGGTTTCTGCGCAAGCATCCGAAGTACGGGTATTAAAATTCAATTTTTATCTACTCCGAAATTACCATTCCAACAGCGGCCGAGACCTAGCAGGATGACCATGCCATCCTGAATCCCCGTCGGGATTTCAAATAGCGTCTGGCTTCAAAACTTAAGGCCGACGGGACGCAGCGAATACAAACTACACATAAGTACGACGTTCAAGGATTCCAAAGAGATAGGAGTTGGGTATATTATCCGGAGGTCTAATTGGAAGTTAATTTGGCATCCACAAGAAATAACAGAGATGGCCGGGGGATTCAAGGTAGATGGGATCTGGGAAAACCATGACCAAATGTTAGATATGACCTGCCTGAGCAATCGGCATGGCCTCTTAGTAGCTCAATTCTGTATAATATGATGTATTTCTACTCATAACGGCGGTCTTATAAGTGCGATTCATTCTTGTCATCATCTTCTAAGCTTGGGGATGCATTAGCAGCCCTGAACTCAACTAATCTCTGCAGCAGCACAAGCGTTTGAAGATCATCTTCAGTAGAATAGGAAGGTAAACTACTGTAGAAATGACGGTTCGATGTCAAGTCGTCCATTGCCATCAGCGGTCGTATCGATGTACAGCAATTTCGATAGGTTAACGTCCAATGGAGCCATGCAAATGTGCATATCAGCCCGTGCTTTTGTATCCTCTGTGCCTATTAATTCATCTGATATTGCCAATTAGGTTGATTCATTTGACATATCGTCTGGTAGCGATGCTGATGCTGGATTTGCGGCGAGGGCTCGATGGCTTGATTAATAGCATCAAGCGATTGATTAAGTCTTTCCACCATCCTGCTATGTTCCAACAGCGGTGCCAACTCATATTGACTCGGCCCCGGAACCGCATTTGTATCACCATTACCATTAGCCATACTCATATTTTCCCTCTCTCGTTCCCGCCTCACAGGTATTTCTGGAGATTGAAGTCCTTGAAGCCTCTCAGGTCCTTTTGATCTTTCTTTTGAATCTGCACTCCCATTTCCATCTCCCAATACTTGTTCATCATCCCCCTCACCTAAAGCCCTCTTTCTGACTGCCCCAATCCCCAATCTATCCACCAATTCTCCCCTCCCTCTCCCCTCCATATCCACCCTTCCCACACTCTCCCTCTCAACATAGAGTCTCGAATTCCCATAAATCCTATTACTGACCCTATGAGGAATCTTCCAATTCCTAATCAACCTACAAACGGTACTCTGCCCATACTTAATCCCCCATTTCTCCTCCATCAAACTCGTTATCTCCGCCTGTTTCATCTCCGGATGATCCTCACATAATTTCGTCAACCATTCCTTAATCTCTTCTTCCTTTTCCCCATATCGGAATTTCGGCCCTTGCTTTTTGCCTCGTTCATCGACACCCGTGTCGCGGATCTTCTCGTGTCGTTTGCGGATTCGTATGACGGTTGTTGGGGTCGTGTTGAAAATAAGCGCGATGGATTTGAGGTCGACGGGTTTGGAAGTTTCCCAGGCACATTCGATGGCTACTTCAATGGCGCGGACGACGTTTTTGGGGAGGGGAGGTGCCATTGTTGTAATTCGGATGGATGATTGATTTTGGTGGTGTAGTAAAAAGGATCGCCCTTTTGTGTGGGGGATTAGTGATATTGAAAGAAAGCTTGTAACGAATATGATTGTGTTGGGGCCGGTAGTTCTGGCAGATCTAGAACTAGTGTAGTGTGGGGTTGCGGATCTACCTACTAGGTACTAGGTAGTAGGTAAGGTAGTAAAAGTACCTAGGTAGCTCTAAAGTCTAAAATCTTACTTTCGATGACTAATATATCCATTCTATCTAATTCTCACTTCACCGCGTTACAACGGCTACGTAATCTATTGTCACCATAACAAGTCAAGCTCCTGAATAAGTGACTTATTAGACACTTTGCAGCTTCTGACTTGGCTCTGTTTCATCCGGCATGTGAATTAGCTCATGTGAAGAGTTTTTGTTCCTTTTCAACACCAAGATAAAGCCTATCTAAGCAAAGCAGCGGCGTTATGAGAGCTAAGCCTTAGCTATACTGGTTGGGCATGCCCCAATCTTACTATCACTAGCTTTGATCATTAAGCTCAAGATATTATGTCCTAAAGGATTGTAGGCCGGGGACTGATTCTGCATTTGTTGCATATCTACAACCCCAATTATTGAGCCCTGTTCCCTACAAGTATACCAGCTACTTGCAATAGCCCCGGGGATTGATCCCCTACTAGAGTAGATCTTAGTCTACCGGCAGTAGTGCGTTGCCTTGTCTGGGGATAGTCAAAAATCCCGGGTTTCAAAGAAAGAACACTGAGAAGTTCTCACAGCCCATCCCAAACTTTTCTGACTCGCTGTGATGCATGGCACTAAGTAAAATATCATGCTTATCAAATGTACCATTCATTACATTCGCATTAGTTGATGCTAGCTGCGGTCTGAATTGGGTCATGCCACGTTCTTGTGGTGGTCTTTAGCAAAGTTAGCATGAAATTGGGAGTTGGGATTGAAGTCTATAAACAGCTATTCAAGTGGAAATTGGACTTCCCAATCATCGGATCGAGATCATTCCATACCTAGTAGGTATGACTGTCATGCTCTTAGCTAAATAACGCAGTGCGTTGCCGAATTCTGTATAAAACTAGTCCCTAGCTTCCCTTAGTCCCCATCTCGAGTAATCTAAGTCTCTGTCTGCTTTTGTTTATCTTTCGAAAGGAGCGAATAGGAAGGTTCGTCTGGGTAATCCTGTCAGAAATATTCGATTTTTAATGGGAAGGTCTGTTGATTGATGCTCTTCTCTAACCATCGGCTCTCTGGTGGGTTATGGGCAAGTTGTTGAGTCGAGCAAAATGTCGCATCCTTTATTGATTTTCTCAACAGATGTATTTGTACTTGCGACTTCTGGGTTTAATTAATAAGTAAAAGAAAGGGCTTGGCAGTGGCTATCCAGATAAGATTTCTTAATTAGATGTCTTTGACATATCAAGAGGTACCTAAGCTTGATTAACATGAATCATACGTGGCGACATCAAGCTTACGGTTTACCCCATCCACTCCCACCCAATTCACTGCCAATGCCCCCGCTTTCCTCCAATCACCCTCACTTCTTCATACATTCAATCCCCGCTTAAACACCGGCGTACCTCTCATGCCGTCCATCCCCAAAAACCAAACTCTCAAATTCAAAAGAATCCCACAAGATAATCCCATTCTCAGTAAAATAAAATGACAAAAAAAAAAAAGCCGGCCGCCTCCGATCCGCGAAAGGTCTCGCTCTATCTGGGATCGTTATTGAACCTACGTGAAAGCAACATGTGTGCAAGTCTTAAGCCACTACCGCTGTACCAAGGTACACACTGGGCTGATGATGTTTGTCGTAAGTTAACTTATATAGGTCGGGGGCGGGAGGGCGGTGAATGTAGTAGGAGTGATGTCATATGAAATTTCATCTACCTACTACTAGGTATACCTGTAGCTGTGAGTTCTTTTGAATGTGAGGGACATTTTTATTTATGTCTTGATATTTGCGTGGATTCTGGGATAGATGGAGGAGGTGGCTTTCTCTCTCTCCATATATATTAATTTAGGATATTGATACTATTCTTTGCTTTGAATTTGAGATTATTTGCTATGCTATATAACGCTGGATAATCCACATAAAGATCATAAATATTCCATATCCTCTTCTCCAGCCCCATCACAACTTCCTCCACGCATCCCCAAAAGTCCACCAAAGAGCTACCAGCCTTCTCCAATGTGAATAACCCACGCCATCATCTTCTTTACTTTTCAATTCAACCTATCTCAAATCTCCCTCGACCTTTAAACTGTCTGGCTTTGTCGATGAATATAATGACATGATGTGAGATGCGATCTTCAAAGATCTTTTTCATCTCATACTCATTGTTTTCATATGTATTACTATTTTCATCTGTATCACTATTTTCATCTGTATCACTATTTCCATCTGTACTACTACTTCCCTCTACATCTCATCTCCCGACTCCATACCAACAAACCAAAAGCAAGCAAGAGAAACTTTGAAAATCCATTGCTCTTTCTAACCATCTAACCAGAATGAGTTGTTCAAACACGACCTGCTCAATCCTGTTCTGGCCGCCTAGGTAGGTTATATCATACCTAGGTACAGAAAGCATTGGTACCTACCTAGTACCTAGGTATCCTACCAGAAAGCGCAGTGAATAACTTCCCCAAGTTTTTTTTTGTTTTTGTTGCATATCTAAAAAGGTTTTCGAGAATTGTTTCGTCCATCTATCCCATATACCACGTGATGATGATGTTGCTGCCTGAGGGATGGAATGGCGTTGTGCTCGCTCAGAATGAGCAACAGTAGGAAGGAGTAAAGTATCCATGGTTACTACAGATCAGGATGAGCGGGATCTTCATTATAAAAAGAAAGTGATTTCAAAGAGTTCGGGAATCATTATCTCTTAATACCACTATTCAGCTAATGCACGACTCATCCAAAACCACAGTAGATCAAATAGCCCTAAAATAATATCATTTTTCATAATATCCGTTGCTAATGCCATGAAGATATAATACAACCCAGGAAGGAACCGAATAAACTATATTATATGTATTGCATAACCATTGCAAGATTGCCAACCAAAAGACTCCAGATCAAAATGGGTATCGACCGCATCACTCCTCGCTTGCAGTTGTCTTTGAGTCATTCCCATTGAACCAGATATTCTCCAATTCGAGGTTTACTCCTCGAAACATTTGGCCGATTGCTTATCCTCAGGCTTCCGTAAATTTCATCATGCGCCTTATTAGTCGCCATTCCCAATCCCATCATAAACTCTCCCATCCTCATAGAAATCTCAGTCGGCTCTCTTCCGTTCTCAAGCATCCCCAACAAAGTACTTCTCCCTCCGTCCCCCTCTCCACACAACATTTACTGCATACCATCCTCTCGACCCAAGTTCCCTTCCCCTCCTCATCCTCCTTTCCCCCAACCTCTCCCCCCATCCCCATCTGATGTCCCCACCCCCCAAGGCACCACCTAATGCAGACCCAACAAGCCCTCTTCCCACAGCCCTCACAATTCGCAAACGCATCGAGTTCTTTCTTCACAGTTGGCTTGCGTCGACAGATATGACATGCTCTTAAATCCATTCCGCCTGCATCTTTCTCTTTCTCCTTGACTTGTTCACTCCGCGCTTCGGTTTCCGCTGGTAGATATTCAACACGGATTCGTTTGTTCAAGCTCATCCTCGATCGTGGTATTAGGTGTCGACGTTCAGGCTCATGGTGCATGGTGTGTGAGGAGTAATAATTGTGTGGATGTGGGTGAAGGTGTGAATGTCTAGGACTATCTGCACCATTAGTAAACTCCTCTATAACTTCTTCCAGAATCATCCCTTTCCCCTTTGCTCTTCGTGGATGATGTGAACGCATAGTAACACGCACCCATTAATCTTCATCTGCACCTCCTCCAGCCGCTCATCCCTCTCCATCACATCCTCAAGATTCGCAACATCCCTCCGTCTCTTCAGCAAATTAACAGTCGAATTCGTATGAAAATCCATGGATGACGGAATATCCCAATCTTCTTGTGCTATCGATGGCATTTTATCCTTTCCTTCCTTCCTTCCTGATTCTTCCCGTCCTTTCTTTCCCCCCGAAAAAACGTTACAAGTTCGACTCTTTGTATAAATGTTCGAAGCTTCTCGAGTCGCAAACCGCTATCAACAACTTGAATTTAGGCGGCAAAATCGTTTGCTTGTGTGAAGGAATCGATGTAATAAAATCAATGCTGAAAAGCAGAAACAGAAAAGGAGGATTATAACAGGATATCGAGGGTTGAAGATATTTCAGGTAGATCGAGATTGACGAGAGAATGTGTTTGTGTAAGCCTGTACAGAGTAATAAGGAAGTTGAGATCCGGTTGTTTAAAGAGAGGTTCATTGGCATGGTGACCGGGATTACAGTCGCCGATTTGACAGTGTTTTTATGTTTTTATGAAAGCTTGTATCATCCCGTCTCCACAATCATCAAGCATAGGTAAGGTAGTCGAGACTTGGTTCATGTTCAAGTTTATTGAAGTTTTTATTAATCATAGGAGGTATTCCTCCTGTACAACTCCTAAGTAATTTTTAATCTATCATATACTTTGCATATCTAATGTAGTAAGTATTCAATATTCATAATCCATGCCGTTATATTGTACCTCCTTTCCTTGCTATTCTCAACGCATCCATATCCATCTCAAGGTCATCTCCATTTTGATATCCTTTAACCTTGGAGAACCTCCTGAAAATTACTCCAAGAACAAGAACAGCCCCCTGTTCCTCCATCGTAACCTCCAAGTGACGGATCACTAGTATTCGAAAAAACACTAGGAGCTGGATTGATAATTTGACCTCCAAATGCTCTGTTCTCTCCATTTACAACTCCACTGGTCCCTATAATCCCTTCTCTATCATTCATACTATAGCAGTACAGCAACTTCTTCGCAGGATCTCCTCCATGTCTATCTGTTGTGATAGTAATCGGATACGGAAACGATCCAGGTTGTGAGAAATCTTGTCCCGACATAACAGTAGACGTACCAGCAGAACTAGTAGCGTTATTGAGTCTAGCGGTACCATTCATCCTCGTCCACATTTGCACTAAGAAACGAGTTTCACCCCATGTGCAGCGGTAATTGGCTTCTCCTTCAAGAGCGCCACCATTTTGATCATCGGGGACTTCACCGTTGGAAGTATTGGTATCGTTGAGTAATGCGAGAGATTTGAGAAAAATAGTACGATTGAAGTACGTGTAAAATCCATAATGTTCGGTAGGGAGCCCTCGATCGTAAAGACGAATGGGCTGTTGGATGGGGTATGGAAGAAGATTGGCTGGGGCGGCAGTACCATCGGCGTTTAGACTTGGGGCTGGTATACCTGCTGTGATATTTGGGAATGGATTTGAATCGGTATTGTTTGAATCCGCACGCCTTACCCGGCTGCTAACGGTCAAAGTGGTGTTTGTAGTCGACAGGAAGGATATGTAAAAGGGTGTCGATTCTCCGGCTTTGTTGGAGGAAACAATACCATCTGTGGTGTCGCCCAAAAAGGCTTCTTCAGCGTAGGATGGTGGAGGTGGCGAGGGATTGAAAGTTACGGTTTGCCTTGCCTTCAATATCAGGTCTCTGATAAATTTTCTAGCAGAGACGGGATTTCCAACAAGACTTCTTGTAGGGAGGTCTTTGTCCCCCGTGACATTCGCAAAGGTTGCATTTGCCGCACTGCTATTGTCCCATTGTATCTGTAAAAGAAAGTTGGGCTGATTTGGTAGATTTGGGGCGACCGAAGCCTGTTGCTCTTTTGGTAATGTACAACTCCATTGCGTAGCAGGAAATACACAACCAGTATTTGTCACAATATTAACTGGAGCTGCTACTGTCGAGAGGCCGGAATAAATGGGAGGGAACCCAGTGAGATTCAACCATTGAGATTGTATCACCACATGACTTGACTTGCGGGTCAATGTCGTGGCAAGCGCTACAATCAGGATAATCAATAAAAGCAACGCAATGGATATGCAGCAATACCATCTTCGTCTCTTTCGACCTTCAGGACCTTGTCGACCATGGCAGCCATTTTTTGGGATGCACCCTCTACCGGCCCATAACCCGCCTGCTTTGCGGGCCATTCTATCTTCTTTTTCGTTCTTTTGGCGTTTTGATTCTGCTTTTTTGGCGGCTTTGATGGCAGCTTTATCTGTCATTTGCTGGAGATATTCTTGAGTCATAATCAAGAGGGTTGGCGTTGTCTGCCTATCAGGCCCAGGATATGCCGTGTTCTGATTGGTTCTACCACGCGCAGGGCTTAGTGGTACCTCAGACAACTGAATACTGCCTTGGGAGGCCATCGCTTGTTGCAATCCTGGGGATATTGGACCAGGAGAAGCAGGGTATTGGAGAGCGGGAGCGGGAGCTGGAGTTGGAGCTGGAGCTTGTTCGTGTGAAGGTGGGAAAACGGCTCGATATTTTCGGACTTTCTTTGGTGATTCGGTATAAGGCGGTGGCGGCGGTGGTGGAGTCGCGGTACTAGCAATGAGTGTTCTAGATTTTTTTATTTCTGAATCATTCGCGTCCGAACTTATAGCCATACTCGAAGTGTTATAAAGATTAACGTCGCTATTTTGGGACTGAACAAAGGGATTATTGCTTCCAAGTTCCCTTGTTCTATCGGCTGCGGATGACAAGGAATTGTCTTTGTTGACCGAAATAGAATCGCTAAAAAATGAACTCGGAATAGCTGAATGATCATGGGATACCGTAGTATTTGCAAAAATGACCGTGGTATTCGAATTAATGACGCTACGCTGTGTCGCGTCTCCCACATCACCCGAAGCTGAACGAACAAAGGGCAGATTAACTATAGACGGTTTGACCGTATGTCTCGTCTCTCTGTAGACTAGCCCGGGGGAATCTGGTTTTTCTGATCTGAAACCCAAGGGTGTCACATCCCACCAAGCATCGGATGCATTTGATGTTGGCCTTTTGATTGAAAGAGGAGAAAACAGCTTTTCCCACGACTTTCGCTCCTCCTTAAATTCCTGAGCTTTGGCTGCTGCAATGGCCAAAATAGGAACTTCAGGAATATCCGAAATCTTCTTTTCTGGGTACACTACCGTATTTGACCGTGTCAAGAATGGTGTCGTGATATAGTTCCACCATCCTTTTGAACGAGGACGTACAGCAATGGTATCAATACTTCCATGGTTGTCTACTTTCAATGCATCTGCAATAGAGACTGCTCGAGCACTTCGCACAATAATTGGATGTTCATCCTCCTCATAAATAATACAGGACGACAGAACTCGAGTTGAGTCTGGTTCGTCATCCCATTCAGTAGTGGCGTTGGAGTCGGGAGAAAAGTAGCTATGTTGTGCCGCCACCCTCTTTTTCTCCTCCTCAGCCAAAGCTGCTGGTATTGTTGGCAATGGTGGTGCACCATCTTTGAATGGGTCATTGGGACTGGCTACCGAAAAAGATGTTGATACAGTCCGTGCTCGCGATACATTTGAAGCAGTACTATATGGTGACCACGCAGAGATCTCATGCGCAGGTGTGACGACAATGGATGGTGTTGCCAGTCCTTTCCCCGTCGGTGTCTCGTGTCCATAGTTCCCCATAATTGTTGAAGCGATTGAAGTTGATGTTTGAGGGGTGGTTGTATGATGAGCTAAACGTGCAGATGGGATAGATATGCCGATGACAATTGGACGATCGTTGGGAGATAGGTCATCTCCTAACTTCAGGTTTGTTGGTCTCAAAGATCCCCGTCGCTCTGCTAGTGGAGAGACAGCCAACGTTTTGCTCTGTACTGGTTCCGGAGCATTGACCGTGGTATTTCCAGGAGAGTATTCAAGGGGTTTGCTTTTCTTATTCTCCAAAGATTTCCATAGTGTTCCATTGGGATGAGCCGAGACATTTTCTAATTTTCTAAGAGTGGCCATGTCAACAAAAACTCCATTGGATCGAGATTGTTGCGAAGAAACCACTTGGGGTCGAGGTCCATGATGGGTCGAGACGTTTGTTTGGACTTTGATGCCGAGTTTCGCAACAATGTTGCGCTGTCTTCCCTTTGACTTTTCTCGTGTTAATCTAGATATGGAAAGTTTTCTTTCTCTCCGACTGACTATGCGGGTCACGTTCCCAATGCGGCTGGTAGCGATATTCTCTGAAGGTTTTGATCGTGGTAGTTCCTCCGGGGAAATGATAGAGGATGTATCTTCGTCTTTCCAAGAATCTTCATCGTTGTCTTTTCCGTCAAATATGGTTTCAAAAGGGTTTTCCGTAGGTACTGTGGAAGGACTGTTCGTAGATAGAGCAGGTGGTCTCCCAACCGGGGATTTAGATATAATTTGGTTTTTGGTATTCATGGCGAAATGGTGGCAAAAAAATTGTCAAAATTATGGTATATGAATGGGTTGAAAGTGTGGACGATGCGGGATGTCCTGTTTATCGGTAATGGTAGCTCTTGCTCTTTTGAAATATTTGCAAAGATTTTTGGTCGAATTGAGGAAGGTTGGAAGGTCAAATTAACTATAAAAGAAAAGGTCCAGGGTCCAGCCAGCTCATGGTCGTGAATAAAGAAATATTGAAAAGTACAAGGCCGACAAGAAGAATTGGACAATAGGGAAAGAAATCAAACAATAGCTATTGAGGACTCATCAATAACAAAGAATGATAAACGAAAGTGAATGTCCCACCACCCAAACAGACAATACGCACAACAAGACGCGAGATTGTAGGTATCTGTAACAATATACAATAAAAACTACACGCAGGAAATGAATGTATGAGTAGGAAACGGGAAGGGAAGGGAAGGAAAGGGAAGAATGAGAGGGGGGAAAACAATGAAACGGGAAGTGATGATGCCTCCCATTTGAAATAGACCTACAAATTGGCCATGAAGCACGACTTTGAGATCCCCGCCAGACTTGAAGTACCGAAAATAGCAAACTTTTTCTTATTCGTTCACAGTCACATCGAGTCATAATAGTAAATCAGTCAATTCATCTCTTGACCAGTCAAATGAAATCTGTGATCAATTGCTGTAACTTTTACGCGCCGACAAGGAAAGTTTGATATGAATTGATTGGTTAGCGCGTCAAATGAGAACTTAACCATGAATATTGCATGAAAGTAAAGATCTGATCGTTATTACTTCGTACGCAACATGATGATGTCTTCTATGATTGGAAGATATTATCGTGGATTATCGTGGATTATCGTATACGTAGAGAGATGGATGTATGGGGTGTCTTGAATCATATTTTGAAGTCATTCAAGAACGACGAGAGAAGAGTAGATAGAATTGATGGGGGATGGAAAAAAGGTGGTCGTTGATTAGGTAATAAGGTTACCTAATCCACTTAAATAATGAATTAGGTTATGCTTTTTATGTAATCTTAGATCTAGACGAGTGTAGGTATGGATAGGTAAGATTACCTATCATGATGTAACCTTATTAACCTTATTCCATCTTCATATCCGAATCAATGTAACCTTCTGGTACATTACAAGTATAAGAATTCGCCCTCTATCTAAGACTAAGACTAAGACTAAGACTCATGGAAAAGACACCTTCCGAGGCCCCTAATGCTGAGCAATGCGTCTCATATCTATTACACTACCTATGTTCCTAAAGACAATGGTCTCAAGCCTATACTGGAGCTTGACAATACGTTTCTGCTGAGAAGAAACTTCTATAGAGGTAAAGTCGTACGAAATGCCCAAATGGTATGAAATGCAGAAGAAACATAGTGGTAGTGGAAGGAGTTCTGAATACTAGTATATCTGACCACATTTCAAAGCTTCTTAACTTATAATTTGGGCTCTGAAGTTCAACGAACTTTTTCATCTTGACCTCAATATATTTCGAGCAAAGAGCTCAAATTATATTGTGCGCAGTATTCCTAGATGATTTACAGTAATGGTCTGAATCCTTCGGGTTTAATCCGCAATGAATTGTGAAGTTTTCAGTCTGTCTGATTCATCTAGCTTCACTTCAAGCCACAATTCTCTCTACTCCCGCGCAAATATAATCATGACAAAGGGAAGTTATTGTGAACTAGCTACAATAGTCTAGTCTGGCCTCATATCATCCTACCCATTTAACCCGATTTTCCAGCACTAAGTTTCCAACGAGCTTGCTACCCCATACAAAGTCTAATAAGCACGTTTGGGCACCGCAACCATGGATATGATCTGGGGCCCGTTATAGGGAGGGGGCGGAACATCATATCGACTCCCCACTTTAAAGAAATTTCCTGGCGGCGAGTCCACCACACTACACAAGCCCTGAGCAGGCCAAAAGTTGGCTCCGTTGGATTTCCCATTCGCTGCGCAAAAAGCAAGACAAGCATCAAAATCGGTCGTCATCAACTCAGGCCCCTGCACGGCCCGGTATATACCATGCGAAGTGGTGGTTAGCCAGGGATATGTATACACCATCACCGAGCGCTGGCAGTAGATTTGGAAATTTTGCCCGTTGCGATTTACGACTTTCATATTTGAGGCGGGG
>NGKI01000008.1:273144-320019 GCA_002162615.1 Myriosclerotinia duriaeana
CTGGTGGGAGAGGTTGTGTCAGAGTGATCACTGTGGAGATGCAATGGTACGGGGAAGTGGAGGTTTAGGTGGAGAAGGGAAGGGGGAAATACCATCCCATTTGAAATTCTGGCCTGCTGGGCAACAACCTTGCTTCCCGCTGGCGGATTGCACCGTGTTTGGGGGGAGACAACACTCTGTCTTGCTGGTCTTAGAGTGCGTGTATCTTTGTTTCTTCTATTAGCTTCTCGTTTCCTCTCATTTCAAGGCTACCTTGTAGTCTTTGCCAACCGGGAAAGGATCAAGATCTTACTCGGTACCAAGACAGACTATATCGAAAGTGTTAGAAAGTCAGAAATAGAGAGGTATCGGATGGGAGGACTTACTGCTTATAGCTGCGGTCTCACATTGGCCCTGAAAAACACCGTTTGCATCGTTTTTAGGAACGTAATTGGGACCAGCGGTTCTCTTGCAGAAATCCTGTATTGGAGTAAACTCAGCTCAGTCCATCTCTACAACATGCAGACATGAATTCATGTAGTTAAGATTAGATGAAAAGAACTAGCATACCTCGGGTGTCTCAGCAGGCGACTGAGCAAACACAAAGCTTGCAATGGTGAAAACACCAAGTATGGAGAGCTTGAGTGTTTTCATGGTGGAATAGCAGACGATTGAGATCAAAATAGGAAAGTGACCAAGTAGAATCGAAAAGTCAATCAGTCACCGAGAGGGCAGTGATGTAGAAGTAAGTTTTGCTCTCAATATCTGGCTGATATGATATAAGGAGTCAGGATAGGATGGTTTCCTTAACACCTATGAAAGTATCACAAGCTCCGCCCTTTGAATCTTGCATCCAAGGATTTGAAACCAGAAGACTAAAGCCGTAATGAAGTGTCACTGCTTTCTCAATCAGGGTGGCTGGCTTATTGAATCTCGAGTCACTGAACCCCGCATAATATGTATCGAACCTTGCTTTCGATGGCCAAGAATATTCCTATCTCATACATACTACATCCCACGACTCGATGGCTCCACCGACAACTCAGCGCCATTTGTAATTCAGCCCGAAGGCTTGGTGGTGTAGCTGTCACGTAGCTTTTTGATTACAGTTTGGCACTGCTACATCATGTATCGTCTCGCTACGTTATCGCATCGTAGCTGGAGACGATCTGCTGCATCATGTCTTGCCTGCACGATGTTTCTATGCTTTAATTGAAGATGCTGTTTCGGCGCATACTATCTTGCTACCTCGTAGCTGAAAATACTACTCGAGCACACCGATACATGGTTATCGACTGCACCATGTTGTAGCCGCAGACTGAATTTCCGAGTGACATTCGTACAACTTGTAGACCTTAACATCACCCATCCTAGTCCTACCACCTGCCAATTTGATAGATCACAAATGCGGAACTTAAGGCCGCGTAATTAGTATGGGGTAGCTAGTAGCCACCGTACGAGGCTTCCCACGCATCATCTGTTCCACAGACACCGACCCTCTGTGCCGGATACGCCGCGTACTTCAGGTCACCTCTGGGTACATGCTGAGACACAACGAATGGCACATATCTAGCGGTGCATGTATGACTCGAATTGGAAAGAGAGGGACGGTAGATGTGTAGCTGAGCTTCCCGTATATGCTCGGCAATGGGTGCGGGGACCAGAAGCGCCTGAACGCAAGCGAGGCGCTCTGTAAGGGGTGGCCACAGCATTAGCAGCATCTGTTTCTTCCGACAGCCGAGATTTCGGGACTTTCAGGACTCGGGTATTGAATTGGCGGCTGTAACTTGTGAGCGATTTACGTGGGTGGTTTGAGTGGGCTTATGCATGAAGTTTTTGGTGGGTGGATCAATTGGGGTTCTGTTTGGGTGAGATCCCAATGTAGAGAATTGAGGCGTTGTCGTATGCGAGTGAGATCTCGTGATACTCTAATTCTCACCTCACCTCTTTGCTTCAAAATTACAGGTCTTCAGATGTGTTGATACAAGCGTTCTATCTCAACGTGATATAGGCAATACTTTCAGTGGAAAGGTTGGGATTGTTCTATCAATTTCAAGAATCTTGTCATTGAATTTTGAGCCTACAGTAACCCTGATCCCCCGTCCGCAAAATGCGATGCCAAGTCCTCGTTTCCCACCATCATCCCCATAGCCACTTCAGAAAAAGTTCCTTTGAGCTCAAAAAAAGTATCCTCGGAATCTTCTCTAACTAAGTCCTCTTTGTAGTCGGAATAGCGCACAAGAAATCCCCTCCAGCAGGTGCTGCACCCGTTGGCGGTGACTGCCAGACAGAAGCCCAAACGCAATTATCAGTTGGATTTCCATCATCGTAAAAGTTGACACCTTGACAGTATGGTTGGGCTTTAGCAGCTAGATTTCGCGTATTAGCATCCTCTCTCTATACTGTTAGGCAAGGATTGAAACTCACAGCACTGCTCCATACACTCCTTGAAATCCTTTGCACTCGACACCCCCAGGTTTGGATTAGCAGCGGTGTGTCCCAACGTGCAATAAACCTTATACTCGACCCCACCGACGGTGGTAGTCTTGCCATCTGCAGCTGGACACTTATCGGGGAAAGCTGGGACTGGTGGAGTCGGACAGATGGGACATGGAGTACTTGGAGTACTTGGACACGGGCAAGGACAGACGGGCTCTTCAACGAGATGGGCACTATCATATGGATCAGGCGTTACAGGTACAGCATTATTACCGTGACTTCGTAAATAGCAGACTTTAGTTGATGGTTCAAAGATGGCCCTGACGCAGTTGCTTATTCCAGCGCAGCGTGTTATGCACTCAGCTAGGTCGGCTGCGGGTGCTATGTTTATATCATTTGCGCCGTGATTGACTAAGAGTTTGTTAGAAGGGGGATTAGAGATTTGCAAAAGATTGTTCACTGACTCAGGTTACAATAGAGCTTCCATTTCTTGCCTCCAGCCGTGAATGTTTTTCCATTCCCCTTGGGGCAAGTAGGAGTTGGGTTTTCCCTGCAAATAATTCAATATGAGAGCTGTATCTTAGGGGCTTAGAAAGAAGACTCACTTGCAAGAACAATCACAGGTATACACATCATCCGAGTTTGCACAACAGCTTCCAGTCAGTGTCTTTGGATCGGCATGATAGGATTTACCAGCAGCACAGCAATCGCCTTTCTTAGCCGTGTCGTCGAAAGAAAACACACTTGGGGCAACACAGCAAGCTCCTTCAGTCTTGACAACAGAATCCACGCTGAAAGTTCCCTGAAAAAGTCATAGTGAGCTCCGGGGTAGCAAAAGAAATTTAGTCGAGAGAAAACTCACTTTATCTTTGCCACAACATCCTGGCTTGTTGGTTTTGGGATCCTAGGAAAGTTTAGAACCGAAGATTCGCATCTACTCCGACGGAGAACTTTTCTTACGGTGTATGGGCCCCAATAACAGCTCGTAACAGGAGGAGCAACACACTGCCCAGTAGGTTCTAAACACACCGTAAGCACAAAGCTACTAGACTGCACAGGGTGAACATACGGCCAGCTGCGTTGAATTGCATAGCTGCAAATTTTGTCAGAGGAAGCAAAATATCGAAGCTATCATATCAACTCACAGAATTGCGGTCCAGCCTCTGTTGAGAGTTAGCAAATTAGTCCCTTAGAAGTTCGTTGGGGAATTCTTACTTTGCTTGCACACAGCATCCCATTTCGCCTTATCAGCTGGAGTCGGATCAACTGCAAAGACTTGACTTGTTAAGACAGCAAGAGGAAGCAATATCTTCCCTAATGTGTGGATCAACATTTTGAGATAAGCTGTTCAGTCCGTGATATCGAATAGCTGATAAACTTAGCTGTATATTTGGAGAGAGAGAGAAATATGTCAAAGGCAACTTTCAAGAGACTTGGGAGTCTTTACAAAGGAATGACAGAGGGATTGTTTGGTTAGCATAGAGAAAGCTCTATAAACCACTACTATCAATGCACATCTCAAAACGTAGGATAGCTTGTGGATCATTGTTTGAGTTTGCGCACCGAAAGAACCCGATTGTGGACGTCTGAATACACAAGAGGTAATGAATATGTTGTGCAATGTTAAATGCATGTAGGGTTCTCCCAAAAGTTGTCAGGTCACTACTTCCGAGAGGGCGTGGTGAACCGTGAGGTAATGACTTTGAACCGAAATACGATGTGACTCGACCGCGACATACGTTGTGCGACTCCTTACTCCAGTCATGCCGCCAAGTATTGAATGTTAATATATTACGAGTGCTACTGAATTGGATCAATAAAAAAAGTTTTGGTATGCATTGCATACTAGTAGTTTAAAGAATGAGGCTTACCTGAATCAACCTTGCTGTGTTTCTTTGTGCTAGTCCTCGCTACACATTGATCTATTCTTGCCAGCTCAACCTGTCTTAGAAATAGAATACAATGCGGGGAAGTAATACAGCTCCGACTTTTCCCTCGGCAGGAAATGATAGGAAATGAATAGGTTTCATCGGAGAATATGTCTGTGCCGATTGGATACCTAGCATGAAAAATAAAGTGGCTTCTACTTGCGTACACTCTCAATAGGACAGGACCAATTAGGACAATGAGGCATAGACATATATCGTAGCAGTACTCGCTGGGCATCCAAGGAGCGAAACGCATTGTATCTGAGAGGAGCTGAGACCCATTTTCCATTTTCGTTGTGATCTTAACGAGACAAGAACTCGTCTGCTTCAAACTCCATAAACTCTGACTTTAAAGTTGAAGTTCTGCTCTACAGGCTTGCGAGAAATATCCTCACCTTCCTGCTCTTATCACTTGCCTTGCATCATATTTTACCAACAACCATGATGGGCCTCACTCGAAGCACCCTCGTTGTAATTTTTTCTCTCTTACTTCTCCTTCAACCTTTTGCAAACGCCCAAGATCAGGCTCAAGCTCGACCAGGTGCCGCTGCCCCAGCCGCTGCTCCAGCTCCGGCTGCTGGTCGACCCGGTGCTGCTCCTCCTCCTGATCAAGTGCCAGCTCAGCCAGCGGCCCCAGCTGGAGCTCCCGCCGCTGGTCGACCCGGTGCCCAAGTACCGGTTCAACCGGGAGATTCCGCTCAACCACGGCCAAAGGTCTATTCTTGTCCCGCCGATAATGGCGCGAAATACACAACTGCAAATGGAGTTACTTTCGAGCTACAATGTGACCATGGCACAACCGCCAAGCCCCTTGACAACGTACCTACCAATTCGCAAAAGGAATGCGCAGATTATTGCTCCACACTTCCAAACTGTCAATCTGCCGATTGGAACGACAGAACCAAATTGTGTGCAACAAAGCAGGAGGTTTGTATCCTATTTGCCCTCTGATGTCAACTTGATCCGCTAACTTTAGCAGTACATACCGGTGAGTAAAACTAAGACTCAGGCACAAGAGTCATCTGCTCTTTGGCCTGTATCTTACTGACGAGAAAAGACGTTTCCCCTTCCAGGAACACACACCTGGTTCCCACTAGAAGAGCGAAAACCGCGCCCTGACACAGAATACCGTACACCACCCGAGTGCCCAGCACCCAAGGTAGCTCTCGCAGAAAGCGTGACTGCGAGCGCAAATTTCACATCTGATGGCCAATGTCCAACCAGTAAGCGCATCTTCACTCGTAGGGTGAAAGTTCTCATCACTGATAATTGCAGATGACGGAAAGATCTTTTTGACTCCACAGGGCACATACTTCCAAGTCAAGTGCGGTTCACAAAATACCGCTGAAATAACAATTCCCGGGAGCAGGCCACTTCATGATTTTGCAGAGTGCATGACTGCTTGTGCCGATATTCCGGAATGCAAGAGGTAAGATCCAATATTAAGAAGAGCTGTAAGCAGAGGGACTAACTGAGGAAAGTGTAACATTCAATGGTGGAAAACCTAACTGGGATTGTAAATTCTTTGGCACTGGAGTCGAAGCATTGGTTGCAGATGCTACAAGTGATTATTGTCCTTCTCCTTCTCTAATCTTCAATTATGCTAATCTTTCTTTATAGAAAATAAAGCCTCAGCAATCGTCATTGACCCACCAACTTCCGCAAAGCCGGACGACTTAACATTCCTCTGCTCTACTGAATGTCCAAATGCTGATGGACAAACATGGGAATCCGAAACCGGGGAAGTAAGTGCACAGTTAAAGGAAGGTATTCCTAGAGTTATTATTGACTATTCATTAGAAATTTCACATGGACTGCTGCAAGCGCCACGGTACTATTACCATAGGTCAAGACCAGACAGCCTCCCTAGAGGACTGCATGAAGCTTTGCTCTTTAATATTGGCCTGTCAATCTGTCGATTGGCAGCGAGATTCCGGGAGCTGCTATTTTGGAAAACACTCGGGTGAACCTACCATCGCTGCATCTGGGTGGGCTTCTGCTCATTCAATAGGTTGTGCTGGAGCTTGCAAGAAATCGGGTGGGGGATGCTGCGGAGGAAGATGAGGTTCCTCAGCAAGAACCTGAAGTTTTAATTGAGGCGTCTTGTTCCCAAAGGCTTACTATGTTGTCACTTTACTATGTTATCACTCTCGGAAGTGAAGAAAATTGAGTAGCTCAGATAATTTAGAACTTTGATGATTGAATCACGAGATATTGTATCACGTGTGTATGGATTGGCCACTTAGCCTGTGCCTTGACTTGTAGGCGGGTTTAGAGATCTTTCTTTCAGCAGCAGCATCTCTTCCCTCCTCGGGGTTCTTATTTAGTACCTAGTCTATTAGGATTCATCTGATATGGTTCTGGTTCGAATGCGATCGTGAGACTGCTACATAACTGAAAGGAACCGAAATATGAACCGCTAGTCCAGACTCATCTAAAGAATTACTCAACTGCGTGGATTTTGGCGTCTAGATGTAGGAGTCGTGTAAGAATCGAAGACTGCCGACTTGAGTATATATATCCAAAAGAACTACCTCGTTGTTGTTCTGGAAGTTCTGGAAATTAAAACGGCTGTCGTGTTCAGCTCAATATCTTCAGATCTAACCATCTCACCGTCTCACCATCTTCTTCTACACCGTGACTTCAGCAACAGTAATAACCTTGCCTGAGCCACTCCATTCGTACTCCTTGTTGAAAATCATGATCATGAATCTTTCAAGGTTGTCATTATTGTTTCGTGTTGTGTTTCCATAATTTAAGAAATAAGGAAAGAAATAAGGTTAAAATATCCTAGTTGATAAGAAAATGCTATCAAATACCTTGTAGTCACTTGGACTGGTGGGTGGGTGGACTGGTTGATATTTGTAGCTAACCCCTATCAAAAGAAGCGTAATTGCACAAGACATTATTTTGGAGATTATAATTATAACTTCATTATTGAACGGATTTCCTTCTTTTTATACCTTCTCATCTCTACTACTATTACTCAGTACCTACTTGTATCTTACTCATCCCTCATATATACTCATCCCTCATACCGCATACTCATCCCTCATACCGCATACTCATACTCATAATCATACTCATACTCATAATCATACTCATACTCATACATATCACTCTCATTATACGGTATCGCCGACAAATCGAACTCCCCATCACCATCAAATACTTCCAAAAAGAAAAAGAAAAAGAAAAAAAAAAGAATCAAAGAAAGCACACCTTCCCTTATCTAAACACGAGAACGAGAACGCCAAGAATCTCAGGACACTTTTCATCCGACCAACGAATTTTATTTCTTTGGATCGCGATTATAAGTCGAAAAATAAAAAAAAAAGAAGCTCGAGTAAGTAGGGACTTAACACGAGCTAGTAAAGGTACCTAGTAAAGGTTTATTAATCGAATTTTAATATTTACCTCTTCCTCCTTTCGTCAAGCTGGCGTCCTCCGGTCTTTCTTCTTTGGAATCCTCCCATCAACATCATCGAAGACGGTCATCAATACAAATAAAGACAGACCTTGAGCCTGACGAACGAACTTCTTCCCATTCCACAACCCGGGTGTTGTCACCTATACCTGGAACTCCGATTGGTTCAATGTCATTATCGCGAAGTCCATCTCCAAGACCTGGGGGAGGTTGGGCTAGTCCCGGCCTTTCAAGCCCTTACACCAATGTCAGTGGAAGTTCTAGTCCCAATAAAATGCAAAGAGGGGGTAGAAATGGAGGCTCGGTGACTTGGGAGTCTGCGAGAGCAAAAAGCGAAGAAGTAAATGGTTATCCTTCGTTTTCGACAAAAAACAATGGTTTCTTCAATCGACATATGAGAAACCTCTCAAATAGTCTGCCGCATTTTCATATGGGAGGGGATAGGAGTTATGCGGAGAAAGAAAAACTTGGGCGCGGGCGATGGGTAGGATCTTCAAAGATGGCACGCATAAGAAATAGCTTTGCGAGAGTCAATCGCAAAGTGAGGATGCGATTTATGATTGTTTTAGGCTTTGTAATGATGATAATACTTTTCTATTCTACACGTAAGTCGACTTCTTGGACTGAGGGATAACGGGCAATTCTGACTTCAGGATAGCTTTACATTATTGGTGGCGCCGAGCGACGCATCTTGGAGGAGGTAAAAGGTTCGTTATAATACTTGCAGCAAATCAGGGGGGCGGAGTTATGGAATGGAAAGGGCCAAGGGAATGGGCAATCGAACGAGACAGTGTGCGCAACAAACGAAAGTACGCAAACAAATGGGGATACGAATTAGAGATTGTGGATATGAGCACGAAGAAAAGATATGCACATGAATGGAGAGAGAGTTGGGAAAAGGTTGACACTATCCGGAATTCCTTAAGAAAATACCCGGAAGCCGAATGGTAAATCAACTCTCACCGGCAAATATTGAATCTCGCAGCTAATAAATCTTCAGGTTCTGGTGGCTCGACCTCAATACCTTCATAATGGAACCATCCTACTCCCTTCAATCTCACATCTTCAACAGCTTAGCCAAAAACACCTACCGCGATATCAACGAGTATAACCCCCTCAACATAACACACCCTCTCACATCTCCCTACCTCGATGCCGAATCTCGCAGCACCGTCGGAGATGGCCAAGTGAGCTCCATAAACCTCATCGTCCCCCAAGATTGTTCGGGTTTCAATCTCGGTTCCTTTTTTGTCAAACGCAGCGCATGGACCGATCGTCTTCTAGACGTATGGTGGGATCCTGTTGGTTACGAACAAAAGCATATGGAATGGGAACATAAAGAACAAGACGCGCTCGAATTCTTGTACATTAACCAACCCTGGATTCGACCTCATACCGCTTTTATCCCTCAGCGCAAAATCAACAGCTTCCCACCCGGAGCATGCTCGGACAATGGAAATGATACGCGCATCCATTATGATGAACATGATCGGGATTTCCTAGTAAATATGGCGGGATGCGAATGGGGACGAGATTGTTGGGGCGAGATGTACAATTATAGAGAGTTAAGTAATTACTTAAACAGGACATGGTGGGAAAGATTCAAGGAGGATTTGGTGATCAAGGCGTGGCAAAAGATTAGGGGCAAGAAACCCGAGTCAAAAGATTCATGAATGAATGAATTCAGATGAGAGGACAATTAGCAGATGAATGGGTTCGAACTAGGAGTGAGGGGAATGAAAGGGATTTCCCTACAGCGGCTACGGCAACAAAAAGGAAAGGAAAAGCCACATTTTTTTTTCTGGATATACTA
Organism: Myriosclerotinia duriaeana; assembly: GCA_002162615.1. Taxonomy (NCBI): domain Eukaryota; kingdom Fungi; phylum Ascomycota; class Leotiomycetes; order Helotiales; family Sclerotiniaceae; genus Myriosclerotinia; species Myriosclerotinia duriaeana. Next base: position 282,731 of record NGKI01000008.1, read on the forward strand.
TACTACAGTGTCTTTACTTCATGAACGGCAGCGCAATTAGCACCTTTTAATGAGAGCGGTTGTAAATGATGTACTGTCTGCAACCTGTATTTACACAATTGGCGTCTGGGTGTTGTTTTATCTTCTACTATAGATGTTGATGGGTCATGCCTTTCCCTTGGACTTTCTGATTGTTCATCGGTCTATCTGGGCAGATGTGAATATGGGAAGTAGAAGGGGGAAAGAGGGAAGGGGGAAGGAAAGGGTTGTGTATATGTGTATAGGTTAATGTTACGATCAATGCCCATCCATGGATTTACGGAGATATTGAGATGGAGAGTGTTTTGTGAGCACCTGCATCGTGTATCACAGCACCATTCCCGCACTAGTGATAGGTATCTAAAGTTAGAGTCTACCTAAGCATAAACATACCTAAACATAGGTAGGTACCGGATAAGGTTCAACTGCGCAAGCTGACTTCAATGCCTCTTCCAAATCTTTATTTTCTCTCCGTATAGTATACATACATGCATATTCCGGGTATCCAAATCAAAACGCCTTGTGCCATGTGCTCTTCCATGTTATTTCCTCCCAATGCGCCTTTTGCAAACGCAAGACAGCAATGAGCTTGCTTATCCGTAGCCTGTCTTTACTTTTTCATAATGGGATGCGTAAAATACTTTTTTTTTGTTTTGGATCCAAACGCCCTCGCACTTGACCAATACTTTAAATGCCCTCCCCGTTATTCCTCCCCCATAACTTAACCGTTCGATCATACCCACCACTGACGATCCATTTGCCATCAGCCCCTACATCACAACTATGCACATTCCCCGTATGGCCACTCAAACTTTGTACCAGCGCCCAATCATCCGCCGAGAAGATATTCACATCCTTATCAAAGCCGCTGGAAACAAAGAATGTCCCCGCCTTCCTTGGTATCACGAGCCCCTTGTCATCTTTCTCCGGCAACGACTCGGCATCTGTACCCTTAAACCATCTCAAATCGGAGACCACACTACGATGCGCACCTACTCCACCAGTACTTGCGACTTTCCTCACATCCCAGCACTTGACCCAGCCGTCGCCCGATCCTGATAGGACGCGATGTCCGTCGGTAGACCAGTCGAGTGCGTAGATGGGTCGGATATGTCCGTCTAGAATCATGACGGTGCGGCCGGTTCGGAGATCCCAGATACGTCCAATACTATCCATACCTGCGCTGGCCAGAAGTGATCCATCGCCGTTGAAATTGAGACAGAAAACACCCCTGGAATGTCCTTCTTGAAGTAATAGTTCTGTAGTAGTTTCAACATCCCATAGTCTCCATGTTGTGTCCTCGGATGCAGATGCAACGTATTTGCCCGATGGGTGGAATTCCACTCGGCAAACCCTCTGATTATGGCCTGCAAGCGTCGAAACTGGCGTATCCTGCTCCAGATTCCACAAATGCACTTTCCCCTCTGCTCCTCCTGATGCTAAGTTGACGCTGCCTGGCGACACATTCGATCCCTCAATTGTAGCACCCGGGGCCCAAGAAATCCCACCAACCCGGTCTGTATGCCCCCTCAGCGACTTTTTGACTTCCAGATCCGGTATCCCAAGCAGTTTGATTCCACCTCCCCAATTGCCAGCCGCGACTAATTCCCCACCCGGCGAGATCCTCACAATACTAACTGGCCTCTCCCCAGCCGTTTGACTTCCCTGCAACTCAAAATCCTTCAGTCTCTCCTTCACACCTTGTCTAAATTTAATATGAGTCCTCAATGGAATATCCTTCTCAACCTTCTGAATCTCCACCCTCTTCTTTGCTCTCGGCAGTGAAAACTTCGCAATCTCAATCCTCGCATCCAGTAATTCTTTCGTCCCCCTGGTATAGAACTCCTCCTCCGCTTCCTCATCTTTACCCCCCTCCCCCATCTCCACATCGCCATCCCCAACCTCTCCGTTTTCTTCCGCCTTCATCTCACTCTCAATCGTCAACAGCTGTCGCAATCGATCTCTTCTATCGCCCGGTCCCTCCCCAAATAGCGTGATTGGTTCGCCCATTTCTCGCAGTCGCGAGCGCACGCGTCCATCGTCGGTGGGGACCGCTATGGCGGCTGCGCGACGCTTGCGGTCGAATTGGGAGAGGATGGCGCTGGCTCGCTCGGGGGCAATGCCAGCGGTTGCGGAGGGCATATCATAGTCGCGGTCGAGGGCTGGAGTGGAATTTAGTGGATATATAAAAGGTTCCATGGGAGATAGTACTTACGGACATCTGCGAGGTCTATACCTGTATCCTGCGTGTGGGGGAGGTTGGGTTAGCATCTGCTCGTGAATGTGTATCTATTCATCTGCCTAATATTCATTCGTATGCATGATTGCAAAATTATATAGCTTGGAGGGGTAGAACTTACTTCTTTGGCCTCCTCCACGTAAGCTTGTCTTGAAGGATGCATATTGATAATTCTCCAAGCTACAGATGGTGAAGATTCTATAGTTCCGATGTATGTGGTGGTGATATGAGGCAAGTGTCGTTGTTTATACGCGCGGGAAATAATTTATTTTGCAGTGCAGTGCAGTGCAGTTGGGTGGAGTGGAGTGAAGCTTTACGGTCAAGGATTCAGTGATGTTAGTGATGATCTTCGCTAAAGTTTTGGTGCTTGAAGGCCTGGAAGCTTTGGATCAAAATCTATTTCTAGGCCTCTTCAGCTGTCTCTGACTTTCTGGGTGGAAAGGCTTGGCGCTTTCATGTTCCTGGACGTGTGGAGAAAATAGGAGATATCTACGGAGTACGAGTTCATCTGATTGCTATCCTGGCTGAGTAGTCAATTATAATATTAATACATATTTGCAATCACATGTCTTGGAATTTCACACAGGAATCATAATGGGAGAATATTTGGAATACAGAAAAATGGTATATTCTATAATGCCATGCGCATATAAAAAAAAGAACCTCCTCCTTTTGGTAGGTATCTATCAATCCCATAGGTATTTTGGTGCCAAAACGCCCTTACGCCTATACATGTGATGACAATGCTGCTAATGGGTGCAAATGAAATTGTGGTATTTCCTTGCTAAACGCCAAATGCAGGCTAAGGTACAAGGTATATATTCATGAAAACAGAGGCTGAAGTGTAAAAAGGTCAAATGTAAAAGTGTGAATGTAGAAGAAAAGAAGAAGAAAAAGTTGAATTTGAGACAGAACTCCCCCATCATACCCGAGATATCCACTCATCTATGCCTCGAAAGGCGTAGGAGTGATGCCTCTCTTGGCAGCTCCGTTTGAGAAGACCTTGATCGAGTTGATGATCCAGTAAGCATCGTTGAACGCAGTTGGATTGGCAGCAACGTAAGCGTTGCAAGTAGCAGATTTAGTGCTGGCTGCGCAACCTCCGCTTGACCAGACTTGACCAGCCCAATCTCCACAGAAGGTTGTATCGAGGATGATGTTGTGTTCAGCGAAATGAGTATCGATGTTACAACCGCTACCAGCAAATTTGGCAGTTGGCGTTCCCCAGGCGGTGGGGTCTGGCTTTCCAGATTGGATGTTTTCTGGGATAGCTGTACGAGGGAAGAAGTAGATGGCGATGTAGGATGAGGTCCACTCCCAAGCATAAACTCCACCTCCGTTTGCGTTGAAGCCTGGGCCGTAGTTTTGGGTGTTTTTGGTTACCTGACCACAGCCTGTGTTTCCGCCTCCAGCATTGCAGTTTGCGCCAACAAGAGTTGTGCCAGCGTCAGATCCGTTATTGCTCACGACGCAACCTGATGAGGTGTGAAGGGTCATTTGGTTGGTGGTGGCAGCGTTCACTCCCTCGATCACGTCGATCTCTCCATTTGCAGGCCAGTTGGGACCAAAGCTCCAAAGTGCAGGCCAAGTTCCACACCCTTCTGGCATATGGGCGATATCGGCGATGAACAAACCATGGGTGTATGCTTTGTTTGAGCTGACACGAGTTGAGGCTCGCCCAGCAGATCCTGAAATTGTTGTAGTGTGATCGACTCCGAGATAAACAGAGTTGACACCGGCGTTGTTGGTGTACCCAGCTAGAGCTGTTTTGTTTGCAGCAGAAGCTGATTGGTATGCGACAAGACCGTTAGTTGGATCGGCCCCAGAAAAGAAGCTGAACTCCTTGAAGAAGTTTGTATGGTCATATGAATCGGTAAGTGTATATGCGGCGTTCGCGCTGCCAGCAGCGAGAATCAGTGCAGCACCGATACGACTGAAGACTTGAGTTGAAGGCATCGTTGTGATTTTAAAGATTGTATGTACTTCGTATTTTATTCCTGATAAAAAGTCTTTGAATCCAAGTATGTAGAATTCCTAATGAAAGTATTGAAGTTTTTTGAGTGATCTCTGAGTATGGAACTTTAATGAGTGTCTAAAAAGCCTTCGAGTAAAATTGAGATCGGGAAAGGGTTATGGAATTTCTTCGAGTTTAAAAAGCAATTGTTCTCGCTTTGTGTGACTACGCTTGACAAAGACAATAGAGTTATTTCTGATTGTATGCGTCAAAGGAAAATTGTTGAACAAGAGGTTTTAGTGAATAGAGTTGAAAGATGTCGGATGAGCCACAACTGTCAAAGAAGGGTGAACAAAGAACAAGGTGACCAAAATAGAACGAGGATATACCGCGTAAGGAGTGACGGTGATACCGAAAGCTTGAAAGTTGACAAAGCGAGAAAGAAGCTCTTCGACTTGAAGAAAGAGGATAAGAGATATAATAAGAAAATCACGTATTCGAAAGATCCCTTTGCTAAAAAGTCCAAGGCTCTTTGTCCCAAACAGTCCAGCTCTTGAAAGGCGTTTCCAGGGATAGTCAATGGCCTGTAGACTTCATGGCAGGGGAGTGAGCTTTGGAGGACTAGATAGCTATTATACCAGGTCATCCTAGAAGACCTGGGAGCAGAGCTGAGAGGGGTAAATGGTAAAAGTATGAGTGAAAAAAATGTGTATGTGCGTGTGAGAAACATATGGAGGATTCAATGGATGATGAAGCATTGACATGGAACAGGCTAGACTGACCACTCTCATGACAAGCTAGATTCCTAGATTCCCCCCTCCCCAGACAGACTAATACCCACTAGGTTGATTTGATCTGAACTATGGGATGTATAGTGAGAAACATTATTACGACAGAGGAATGAGGCGATGAATGGCGCAGCCAGTCAGGATTCTTCATTCATGTTAAGAATTAGATGCCGGAAAAGAGATGTTTGAGGTTTGTGATGGTTCCTGAAGGAGTGGGCCAATTAAACTTTATAAGCTGCCAAGAGATCTTTTTGGACGGGACTAAGCGACGTTTCTAGTTTCATTTGTTAGGCGTTGAAGAGTACGGTACCTAGTCAGATCATTGTTTAAGGAAAATCAAATATATGCAAGGCTAATAAGTGTGGGATAATCATCAATAGAATCAAGATAGATAGTATTGATCTATTCTACCTCCCAATTCATTCTATGCTTCTTGTCGTTGAGATTAGTTTCGAAAAAATGGGAAGTAGAAAATGTGATTCTTCAAGACCTAAACGTATGTATTATTTGGTATTTGTATAGCCCTTATCTAATTCTCCCACCAGGTGAAAATCAAAACAAATTGCTCGAGTAAGAATCTTCATTTTCCAATCAGATTCCGGAGGACCCAAATCTCCAAACATCTAAGGAAAAACTTCACGTTCCCTTGAAACACCAAGATCCGAAGGAAACTCGTTCATCTGGTCTTTTCCGCGTAAGCTCTGGTGCCCGTTTCTCAACACCAAACAGATTGCTATCTACCTACAGCGCCCGCGGTAACATTTGCGTTTGCTCGTGTCTTTCACATATAAAATGACCCACTCACCCACTATAGAATGGATGCATGAAACTCGATATCATGCGATGAGACCCAGAAGATCTTATCAACCGCCAGTCACATTAACAAAGCACCGTGCGTGCTATCAACCTGTCAGTGCCTGTCAACAGTGTCAACTTAGATTCAAACATAACCCTCACTATCTACGCCCCACAAATCGTAGATTCATCCTCCTCCTTCCTTTCTCCTATTATTGTGAATCAAAATGTCATCAATTAACTCCGGAAAGTACTGTTAAACCCCGAATATCCATCCCCCTACCATCAAATAATGGGTGCTTGACTGATGGACCAAGCTGCGGCCCGATACTGTCATACATTTTAGAGCAATCCATACCCCAGACTTCAATTCCTCTACTATTCCCCATCCACCCCTTTCAATTTCCGAGTCCTCAAATCATCTCAACTTTCGAAAGCCTCGGCATCATCAACCTCGTCTTTACATACCATCACTATATGGTGTATTGTAGGATTAGCCTTATTCATAGTACGTCTTCGCCTCTCTTATGCCTGTAAGTAAGCACCTAAATTAGATCATTCTCTATTGCATGAACAATTGGTCTCGGCAAGGTACCGTAACAAACTTCAAATATTACCTCGCCTCCCGTGCCTTTGAAATCTCCCATTTCGGATGGCTCCCAATGTGCCATCTTGAAACGAGGAATCGACGATGGTCAATATTTCTCACCTCATCTATTCCCTTCCCAATCAGCCATTCGATATTACTCGATAATGTTATTTGTCCACATTCATTCTATTTTACTTTCACAGTACGGACTGGTAGACTCAATGCATCACATTGTAAATATACTCATACTCAGCCACACGTAGGTATAGGAGCCTCTTGATCATTATCATCCATCATTCATCAATCTTTACACCGGTACTTTACAAAGTATTACTCATATCACGTCGGGACCTGGAAAGAATACTCTCTTCTGAGGAATCTCGGAAAAGGGCAGTATGGTGACGAAGTCGTTCAACTGATCCCAGCTCGAAAAGCGATTATGTACTTCCTCCTTCTGAAGTAGGGAATAGGCTTGATCTCATAATTTGTTTCTATTTTCTCGCTGTTACACTCTTTCAACAGCTATATCTGTCTATTTGTTTCACCTTTCTTGTCCTGAGCCTTTCAGTCCGTCATACATAGCTCAGCCAGACTCACCCTTGTGGGCACACTTGATCTGTACCACCGAATGGTGAAAGCCACAATTCCTACCTCAGCCGATGGCATTCCCTACGGAATGACTTTCAACGCCACATCTTTGACGTCCGCTCTTTTCACTATCTATACTGACACTGGGCCACATTCTGGCCCGGTTCAGTCACCACCTTCTGTGAGGTGTCCGTTGCTTATAGTCATCAACATGTTGATGATCAAATATTTGTCATTTCTTTCCTACCGGCCCTTATGCACGAAATCGCCTCCTAGCCACTGGAGGTTCAGGTTACGAGATCAACAACGGTTCAGGGGGCGCCCACGGGTCTGAAGGTGTCTTTAAGGGTACTGTTGCAGGATATACGAATGGAGGTATGCTATACTTTGGTGGGGTCGACTTTGATGACGTTTTTCTTCTTGGAAATGGCACTACCAACTGGCCTGCTATCTACAACTTTGCCTACGGTACCATTGCTGAGATGAGGCGAATGGGCAAGGTCTTGTCCAAAACTTTTACACACGACTAATACATTCTAATCCTACCAGGAACAAGCTGTATATTTACTATATCGGTTGTTCTGAGGGTAGTCGTGAGGGTATGATCCAGGTTCAACTTGCCCCTGAGTTATACCATGAGGTTATCGCCGGTGCACCAGCTTGCAATATACACACCAATAAACAGATGAATCATCTCATTGCTCCAGTTTAGGGTGAGATTGTAGGTTAATACCTTGGCACGTGCGAATTCGAAAAGTCTTGAACGAGACCGTTGCTTTCTTTGACACTTTAGAAGGCAAGTCTGACAGCGTCGGTAGCCGTAGTGATCTTTGCCCTGAACAGATGGATATGAGTAGTGTTATGGTAAGCGCACCAAAGAGCCCTTGATGCCACAATTTGAGACAAACTATTGCGTATTGGTGATATTTTGTGCCTAACGAGCACGTATAAAACAAATGTGGCTCACGAGTAAACTAATCCACGTTAAGATGTCGAAAAAGCTACACTAGTATGATTAGGAGTTAGTACTAGATATGAATTCGAGGAAAATTATTGAAGGGGCATCGGGGATTATAATCTTCTTACGGCTTATGAGATAATGAAATGTTTTGAAAGCGCCGATATATGCAATTGTACAAAGAGCAGAACTTAACCCAAGAGCATAAATCGGTACCTCGCGAGGATCAGTGCGAGACAAGATAGAAGGAGCATTGTGTTCGATGGGGGGGGGTGTGGTATATAGTACGAGTCCCGATATAAAAAAGTGAGTTTGCGACCGAGAAAGTAAAAACGAGGATGCGAGCGTTTATGAGAGAAGGAAGAATGGGGATCAGTGATATTTTTGCGGCGACGACAAAAGGGGATGCATTGGCGTTGACGCTGTGGGTGGAGGCACTGGTGGCTGTTAGGAGAAGGGGAGGGTTGTAGGGATTATTGAGGCCAAGGAGGTAGATCAGAATGAGATAGGGGTTTAGCCTAGAGCCTGCAATCATTGGGGATGTCAAGAAGGGAGCTTTGCAAATCCCACAAACCTCCAATATAAGCAGCGGCCCCGGAATTTCCCCCAACGTCGAAACCCCTTTGAATCATGGTCTCCTCCATCACCCGCAGCCGATACCAAAGTCATGATGATGACTTTCAAACTAGAAAGCGCGAACTCAATTTCGCCCAATATACCTGATGACAATAATAGCAATGGGAATTATGGTGACGCAAATAGCTGCATTGGCCCCAGGCTCATCATATCCATTTTAATGTTTCCTCAAACCAGTATTGTATAACTAGAACTGATGCTGTACGATTGCTGGGCGTTGTGATAATGTACTAGTGTCTTGTGAGTAAGTATCCATAAAGAGATAGGACTATACCATTTACTAACTTTGAAGAAATAATTCCATCCTACTGCAAACCCCAGAGCAGGACCGACAAAGCGATTAGCAAATCCGATGAACCCAAAGGGTAGTGAAATCCAAGCAGCCATTTCTCCCATGGCTGTCATTACTTGCATGCCATACAACTCCGACAATTACATATCCGAAAAACATCGATCCAGGACCGACTCGTGCCAGAGTAGGTCAACTGGTTCTATGAATTACTCTTCTTCCTGGATGTATTATCTGCCTAACCTTGAGTTAAATCATGTACTCACAACCATGCCGGTTCCTAAAGCTCCACCAAGTGCAATCATAGCAAGTTGCCTCGCATTCATCACCTTCAATCCGAAGGAAAGTCTTCATTGTATACCGGCCCAGTCAATTTTCCCGTTTCGTCGTCATATTCTTGGCATCCAATCACTCCATTCCCAATATCCATATATTGCAGCTACTAATGAAATCCATTGGGTATCTTGACTCCATGCCGAAGAACCTCGATGCCTTCATATACCTCCAGTTTCACACTGGCACCATAATGTTGAGAATCAACCGGCTTCATTCTGCTCACCAGTATATAAAATTGCTAAATCGCACATATTGAGGATAAACTCCTGAACACCGAAACTAAAATCAGACGGGAGGAAACATTGAAATGAACGATGGGTCCAGGATCTTCACGAAAATCAAAAACGCACTTCATATATACTCACTATACATACAGCAAATACCTTTAATACCTCGAATATGCGGCTATAAGTTCATCTAATATCAAATTTTGCACCGGCTACAGCCGCCGTCACTTTCCAGAACGAACCCTTCATTCAAGTAGAAAGGTATTTGACAGCTAGTCAAATCGAATGATTGCTAGGTATATTATTGAGATAACATAAAAACCTTCTGAGTGGCGGTAATGAGGGGTGATATTTTCCACTGCTATCTCACAAGGGCGATGTATGGGGAGTAACTGAAGGATCGTTGAAGGAATCGTTCGAAAATCTTTATGATTGGGCCAAGCGCACCTTTTTCGTCACATCTCGTATATCCAGTGTTGTTTGATAATCTGTTAGATGTTTTGTAAATGATGGCGATCGAAATTAAGAATTCTTGGTATTTAGATTCTTCAGAATGGAAATAGTGTTGAAGTTTGAGAATAAAATTAGAATATAGTGAATAGAGGATTTCCAAGGGACAAGAACTCGCTATCGAGCCCCCTCAAACTAGGATATTTCTACCAGCTATCTTCTCAACCCTATACAAGCCACACTCACTTCATTAGAGGTGCATTAGTTTGCATACAAAGAGTTCAAATTTTCTCGCACTGGATACCGGAATGCGTAGACTCAATATTAAATCTGCCAAATATATGTCGACTGACGTAGTCTTACTTCAGATTCGGACCCATCCGACCTCTCCCTATCTATGCATCCCTGATCATATATGTTTGCCCCTGAAAATGCAAGTTGAGTGTGAGTTACTGCGCAACTCAGGGCCATTTAATTGCTACATATCAAATGTTTGTGTCTTGTGTTATTCTGGTTGTTGGATCTTCGCGGAAGGCCCAACTTGCGGCCAATGTCGTCGCTGTTCTTAAGATGCGGTAATTTCTTAGTCAAAGTTCAAATCTCTGCCGTGTTTTGACTGAACATGGCTCGAAATTTTTTTAATATGGTTTCACTGACCTTAGTGAAAAATATTATGGCTCTCGAATATCGGTGTTGAGCGAGAGAGGGAGTCTTTGTCGAAAACTCTTGCATTATCCATTGCAACGTTCTTCCATTCATATTCAAGACTAGAACAACCCAAGAAACAACTTCCAGAGCATGCAATCCTCGTCCTATAAAATGGAAAAGAGGCTTAGCTCTATCCTAATTTTCATTCCTCATCATACTCCACTGAATCTCAATCTTGACACAACAGGATTGATATTCACGAACGAACTTCAACACTTCCAACATCACACGTAATACAATCAACACCAAGAAACAAAGATTCATCATGCCAATCCTGATATTAGCAATTGTGGTAGTAGTTTCCGGGTTTCTCGCCGCCACAATGGTCCTTTACTGTATTTAGAGGCAAGACTCACAGCAGCCAACCCAGTACTAGATAACGTACCACAGGCATCGAGCCCTCATCCGCATCCATCATCTCATGGCCTGGCCAGTCACTAATTAGCCTTTGATGGAGGTTGGGCGAGACAAGACCGAGTTGAGTGACAAACGACTGTCGGGATCGTGAGGTGAAGTGATGGGTAGAGATGGTGAGAAAATATTGTTTCATTTGCCATTAAATCAACCCCTCGTGGGGAATCCAAAATGCGGTGTCAAAGTGCGTGCTATTGTTCGTCTATACAAATAGACTTTCAGTTGAGCTACCTTGAAGGACTTTCATTTGTCAAACAATTCCACTTGTAAACACTTCCATTTTTATCAAAAAAGACAAACCCCCCTTGAGGAACAAAAAATCAAATTAAATAGACCAAATCAACAAAATTCCCAAACTTGCCTGTGCTAAATGACTACTGTGAAATCCGTAAAATTTCTGATTATACCTGATATAATGCTCATAATAATATCACTCACAACCACAAGTGTAGATATTCAAGAGCAATTAGGCAGCGATGACACCACAAAAAAGACATAGGAGATCGCTCGAGGATATATATAAGGTAGCCCTCAGCATCGGTTAGCAACAACTTACCAAACACATTTTTTAGGCATACTAGAAGTTACGTCTTCAAAAGCGCTCGAAATTCCTTCGATTGCTGTTTTATATGGCAAGCAGCACAGTACTTATGTTCTGCACCAATTTAGCATCGATGTTTCTTAATATTTGCAATACTCGAGTACATCGTTCTCGCTAATGCGTGGTATTCTGGCTTTGAAGTTGTAGTTAGTTCTCAAATTGCCGCATTATAAGCAACCCCGGCCGAACAACATTCACATATATCAATGCTAATATGAGTGTGTAAGCCTTCGAGCACTGAAACAATGCCGAGTAGGTTCTCCTTTCATTGCCAAGAGCCCCATTTCTTTGTCTCTGACTGATCCTTAACCTTTTACCAAAGGAACCGGATGGACGCGATGAACAATGGACGCGATGAACAATGCATTGTCCCTTCACTGGAGCACAAAGCCCATAGATGATGCAAAGAACTACACAGAACAGTTCAAGCTGTTCGTGAATTTAAGAACAACTGATTCATGATGCCTATAAATGGAGTCTCAATATCCTCAAATTATGTCTCTCCATCCACTCCAGTTCTATCTCATTAACACTACAGCATCAGATCCTTCAGTAACAACGCCAACCAAAGTTCAACGACATTTTTAGCTTAGTCTACTTTACGGAAAACTTTCAACCAACCAGCAAGATGTGCATTTCCAGACGTTTCGTCTTCACCCAGTGTGGTCACCACACCTGGGGCACACTTGTAAAAGTCTGTGACCAACAGATTGCCTTTCAAACATCTCCAAGTACATCTATCGAGTGTGAAACAATGTATTCTCACCCAATGCATAGTTACAAGATCGCTCAGGTGTGCCGAGAATGTGAGAAGAAGAGAGGTAAGACGACTGAAACAGCCGCGAAGTTGAAGCAGGCGTTGAAGGACATCAGAGAAAGTGTCGAAAGAATGGAGAAGATGCAAGCCGAACAAGAAACGACTGAGACTGCCAAGAAAATATTGGCTGAAGCCTATGTTGACGATGTGGCGGCCTTGGAAGCATGGGATTAAGTCAGATATCTGATAGATTTCCATGATAGATCTCTGGTAAGATCTCTGGTAAGATCTCTGGTAAGATCTCTGGTAGATCTCTGGTAGATCTCGTAGTATAGAAGAGGAGGATCGGTAACCACACTGCAAGTCCAATGTCTTGCTGAGCAATACAAAATACATTGAAAATCAAAAACAGAAAGTCCCAAATAATTATACAGTGCCAAAATGAATATAAGAGTGAATTAAATGTAGCACATGAAGTGAAGCATATGAACACATGGATATAGCGGATGACTTGCCATTTGTTCCTGTTTAGGGGAGAGTATTGAAACGTGAGAGTTAAATGCCTGGCTAGGTAACTTCACATGAGCTCTACCCAATCCATATGAGGTTATGTTGTGGGTATCGACCAAACGATTTTGAGGATACTTCTGTATATTTCATTTTGATATCTTCATAAGCCGATCCAGAGTCTCTCTGATATAGTACATTCATCTCATCCCGATGATATAGCAAGACCAGGTGGTTTGTTGACTAGAAGAGTTTGCCATGCATATCTACAATGTGATTGCAAAATGATAATACAGTGGCTGTCTCTCGGATCCGATATCGCCCCCAATCTGGTCTGGATGTTGGAATTCTAAGCAACCGAAAAGTGTACATGATCTTGATGCTGCAAGATCGAAATTAACCCTCAATCTCATCCACCGCCTTGATCTTGAGCTCAGCAATCCTCAAAATCGTGTACTTGTGCTTGCTCTTTACAGTCTTCACTTTTCTGTTTCTCCTTTTCGTTTTCTCCTTGATCCTCATTGGTTCCGCCTCGGTACCCATGACTCTGGCTCTGCACTCAAACAACCTCTCATCCAGGTAAGGCGTTCCTTTTAAGGTGTAATCTCTTGATCCTATACTTGAAGCGGTATTGAGGCGTAAAACATCACCGGGCACTACACCGGGCATGCGGAATGGAAGTCGTACTGTGTCTCCTACCGTTACGAGGTAGGGGCGACTGTAAATGTGTGTAGTTATGAAGTGTGATGGTTGGGCGATGAGCAAAGGAAGCATCTCTTTGACCGAAGGAGAAAGTGAGGGCGGTGCGACGCTGGAAGATGATGCGACTGGCGCCGAAGATGCGACTGAGGATTTCTCTGGCTTTAAAGGTGCTGCTGAGGATAATGGGCTAGCATTGCTACTTTCGATGGGGGACTCGACATGTTGTGTTGTAGAGTTGAAGAACCGTGCTCGGCTTGGTAAGAGGAAGGTGGGGGGAAGTGTTGCACTTGGTGTCCGTATGTCCAGTAAGGACTTTCTAATAGTTCTGCTAAACATCCTGAAGTCGAAGATGTCGTGGAATTTTTCAAGTCTTTGATATTGAATTCTACATTGAAGCTTAAATTATGATGACTAAGCGAGATTCCTTCACGCGCTAAGAAATTTGTTATCGATAATCATCGGCCTCGACCAAATAATTTTTTCGTCACTAACATTCCACAACCACACATCAAAATATTTCATCATGGTATGTCTGAACCTATTCAGCAGCTTTTGTATTTACTAATTGACTATTGATAGCCTCAAAATGAGTATATGGATAGATGGCGCAAGCTTCATGGTCGCCGCCTTGACCATGAAGAGAGAACGCGAAAGAAGGCAGCAAGAGAAGGTCACAAAGCGTCCGACGATGCTCAGAAATTGACTGGTCTACGAGCGAAATTATATCAACAGAAGAGACGCCATGAGAAGATACAGATGAAGAAGCAGATTAAAGCTCACGAAGAACGAAACGTCAAGTCCTCTGCGCCCAACGAACCTTCAACCACTCCATTGCCTCAATATTTGCTCGACCGATCCAATCCAACCAATGCCAAGGCATTGTCGAGCGCTATCAAGAATAAGAGAGCGGAGAAGGCTGCCAAGTTCAGTGTGCCATTACCGAAAGTTAGAGGTATTGCAGAGGAAGAGATGTTCAAGGTCGTAAAGACCGGCAAGAAGACTGCGAAGAAGAGCTGGAAGCGCATGATTACGAAAGTATGTCGCCTTACTTCACCGACGGGCAAAACGCATATATTGTGAAAAGATCACGATGCTAACATGTCACTTTTTAGCCAACGTTCGTCGGCCCCGACTTCACAAGAAGACCTGTCAAATATGAACGATTCATTCGACCTATGGGTTTACGTTATAAGAAGGTATGTTCTTCTTAGACATCTTACACTCTTCCAAATTCTAACAATTCCCAGGCAAATGTTACTCACCCAGAGCTCGGTGTAACTGTGCAATTACCTATCATCAGCGTCAAGAAGAACCCACAAAACCCAATGTACACACAATTGGGTGTTCTCACCCGTGGAACTATAATTGAGGTCAATGTATCTGATTTGGGCTTGGTAACAGCTGGGGGAAAGGTTGTTTGGGGTAGATGGGCACAGATTACCAACAATCCCGAAAATGATGGATGTGTAAATGCGTAAGTTCATTCCATTCCGCACAGCTTACAAATATTGACTCTTATAGTGTTCTTCTCGTTTAAACAAACTTCACTTTGATATCAAATTTACAATTACGCATGGTGTTCAGGCGTTGGTTAAGGATGGTAAAATGGAATATAAAGAAAAGGCTTGTGCAATCGCCTCGGAATTTATATAAAGGATCTTGTGCCAGCTGGAGACAAAGACGAGATCGAGAGACGCTGACTAGGTAACATCATAATAAAAAATTTATATTTAAATGTCCTTGGTATCAATATCAGCCCAGTTCATCGAAGAATCATACAATAGCTTATGTGAGTGTTGATACGAGTCATGATTGTGTAATACTTTAGGCAGGCACGATGCTCCCTTTATTGCCATCTATAATCTTCGCCCGCCTTTTTTTTCGACACACTCTTCATTCCACCATGAGCATATAAGCATCATGACATTAAAACCATCACAAATACAAGCAAGAGAACTTCTTGCGCCTATCAAATTCCACCAAATCTTCAACGTTCCAGCAACGGCAAAACACGCGGAACTCAAGGTATCTTATGCCATTGCAGGACCACCAGATGAGAATGCCCCGACTATTCTTTTTGTTTCGGGCATGTTCGCTGTAAGATGGCTGGCATTTTTCTTTGATCATGTGGCAATGGAGGAGAGTGTGAGAATACTTCTTATTGACCGGTAGGTGGTATTGTCCCTTGCTTGAAGGCAAGACGCTGGCTGCGCTCTCCACTGCATTGTTCCGATCTCAACATTCTTCCTTCCGTCTAGACTTTGATGTTTGGGGTATCAATGAGTCGCGTGGCTCGATGCATGAAGTTTCAATGTCGCCCGATCTAACGTATTTCTAGACCTGGGTTTGGGGGCTCTACTCAAGTCCCACTTCGAGACCGTATACCCATTTTCCTCGAGACTATTCCTCTTCTCCTAGAGCATTTGAATATCAAACACGTCTCACTTGCAAGCCATAGTGCTGGAACTATATACGCTCTCAACATTATCGCACGGCTTCCCCAATTTATCTGTCCAAATCGCCCCAGAATCACTCTGTTTTCTCCTTGGGTTCATCAAGGCCTGACATCGGTCACCTTTCTTCAGATTGCTTCAATACTTCCCGACCGTGTACTCAATCATTGGAGCTCGGTCACCAATTTCATCTTAAATAATGCTACACCTACGATAGCAAGTTCAGGTGGGGCATTTGCTGCTTTCAGATCTTTCTTATTTACCCCAGAAATCGCCGCATCGACGCAGAGACAGGCGGAAGAGCAGAGGTGTCTAGAGGGATACGGTGTATCAGTAGAGACGAAAAAAGAGATTGATAGTCTTTTATTCAAGTGGGTTTTTCTAGAAGATACGTCGGGCTTGAATGATGAGGCAAGATTGTGTTTGAAGAAGACAGATGACTGTAGCTGGGATGCTTGTGAGGACTACGAAGACATGGTTAAAAATCTAGTAGAGATGTGGACGCAAAGAGTTGAAAATAATGAAAGCGCGATACTGGATGTGAAAATCTACCTTGCTGAAGAAGACTCAATGGTTGGCGAGAAGGGAAAAGAATACTTCCGGAAGTGTTGGACCAGCAAGAATTGGATTGCGGGGATCAAAGTAAGTTGTGAGCAATTGGAGGGAACAGATCATGACACTGTTCTAGACCCTTCAAGGAGCCTACGAGAGATTCTGAGAACAGCAAAGGAGACATCAGATAGTGAGGCCCATTCTGAACCCTACAATAATTGACACTCTTGCCCTAGTATTAATTGGGATGATGTGGGCAGCACGGGTAACATGTGAGCACGTGTGTACATATCATTGATAGACTTCAAAATAGATTATTGCATGGTATGAGTTGTTTTCATCGACTTATGGCACAGGTATATTTTATTGAAAACAGAAAAGAGGAAAGAAAAGTTTGATGACCTATGACCTTTCTCTAATCTATTACGCCTTGGATGCAACAATCTCTGTAGCTGGATTAGTATATATAAGTAAGAATGGCGGGATAGTACGTACTCTCAACATCGGCAACACTTTGCTGTAAGATTTGTTGCAAAACCTTAGGGTTCTCGAGCTCCTTTTGGATCTTGGAGATAATGCTTTCTGAAAGTTCTTTTTGTTGACGGATCTTGACTTGGCCCTCGTATCGGACCCATGAGTCGAGAACGGATTTGGCCTCAGCTGCGAGAGCGGTTTGTTGCTCGAGTTGATATGCCTTGGCCTCGAGTTGTGCGGTTTCCTGTAAGTCCTATCAGCAAAGCTTCGCCGGAAACTTCCCGCACTCCATGCCTCATCATACCTTAGAAACCTCGAAAAGAGTCTTGGTGATGTCAACAACGCTGCCTAATTGTTGGACACTCTCAATTCGAGTCTTGACAGCCTCGGTGTGGTCTGCACGGGCAGCATTCAAGATGTTCTTGATCTTGTTGACTTGACCAGTTGCCCACTCTGAGTACATTGGTCCACCAAATTTAATGACAGATCCCCAAATGCTCAAAAGACAGAACATAGCAACAGTTTCTTCGTTGACGACATAGTATTCGTTGCTGAGGGCGTATAAGGAAATACCTCCGGTTGCGGAAAGGATAGCAGTCTTGGAGATGAGAGAGTTGCCGGGGAGTGAGTCAAGGAGAGATTGTGCCTTCTTCTTAGGGTCCTCTACTGGTAAATTGGAGGAGGATGATCGCGAACTCGAGACTGATGTGAGGACCGGGAGGGTACGGGAAGAAAGAGCAGGTCGAAGACGAGCGGCCCCTACGTTATGTTAGTAAATCGTGGCCGGTAGCAATTGTGGCGTAATTCGCAAATTCATATGTGCTACATACCTAAGGCGCTTCTTGTCAATAGTCTAGATGCCATTGTGATGTGAGGGGAGATGATGCAGAGCAGCTCAAATTTCTTGAAAGGCTTGAGACGAGGTTCTTTCGGAATTCGCTTCCCACCTCACTTCGAAGTTTATTATGTAAGGATGCCTAAGGCCCATACAAACTTTTGGGTGTATCTCGATAAGAAAAATAAATTTCTAGACAATTGATGAATGTAGATGTCATCACATATATCACAATGCCCGGCACAACAATTGATTCGAAACTTCCTTCAAAAAGGAAGAGAGTCGTATCGGATAAAGGACCTTCGAAGCGCGTACGATCCGAAAGTAATGAAGAAGATACCAAGGCGCAAATCCGCCTCCTAGAAACCGAAATCTTCGAGTCGAAGAAGAATTATAACAATATCGCAAGGCTGATTGGCATTGCGCGAGATGACTCGGAAGGTGACAAAGCGGCAAGAATTGCTGCAGTATCATTATGTCGGGTCTTCACCAAGTTAATAGTTGTTGGAGGTTTACAAAAAACGAAAGAGACCTCGGAGAAGGACGCAATTGTGATTCAATGGCTCAAGGAAAGGTATTTGGAATACAAGATCATTCTCCTCGACATGTTAAGTCAAGAAGATACTGCGTTTGCGGCAATGGATCTCTGCATGAGAATGTTAAAGACTGAAGGACAGCATCTGCGAAACGGTCAAGATTACTGTTTTCCCACAGGACTTCTTACGGATATGGTTCAAGTTCTCATTCGTCCTGGCAGCGATAGCAGTGTAAGGAAAGAGTTCGGTGAGAAGTTCGTTGAGGAATACGATGATGTGCGATTTTTTACTCTTGAAGCTATAGAGTAGGACTGCCCTTACCTACTTCCAGGTTACTTTCAATCGCTGACGTTTTAGAAAACTGGTGATAAACCAGGAGGATCGAAGCTTGGGCAATGATACATTTGATTCTGCCTATGAGATTTTAACGTCAATATCATCCGTTCCTGAATCCAAGGACGAACTCGAAGATTTCTATATATCTGCACCGAAGAAAAAGACCCACGCGCTTTACTCCTTAACAGAACATAAGAAGCGAGCACAAGGGGCATGGTTGGCTGTAATGAATATGGAGATGGTGAAGGAAAGAAGGAAAATGATTCTGTCAAAGATTACCGAGTCTATTGCGCCATGGTTCACCAAGCCCGAACTTTTGATGGACTTTCTGACCGACTCATACAATTCTGGAGGATCAACTTCATTGTTATCACTCTCTGGCGTCTTTTATCTCATCCAAGAGAAAAACTTAGACTACCCGTCCTTCTACCGAAAGCTGTATTCGCTCCTAGATACAGGCATTTTGCATTCGAAGCATCGCTCAAGGTTCTTCCGGCTTTTAGAAACCTTTTTATCGTCAACACATTTACCGGTAGTACTTGTCGCAAGCTTCATCAAGAGACTATCCCGGCTCACGTTACACTCTCCTCCCTCTGGTGTTGTTGCGGTCGTGCCGTGGATTTATAATTTGTTGAAGAAGCACCCAACTTGTTTATTCATGATTCACCGAGAGACTAGGGGGGCTGAAGCGAAAAAGGTTTTGGAAGAAGAGGGGCTTTTGGATCCATTTCTTATGGACGAAGAAGATCCGATGTTGACCAATGCTATTGATAGTAGTTTATGGG
Organism: Myriosclerotinia duriaeana; assembly: GCA_002162615.1. Taxonomy (NCBI): domain Eukaryota; kingdom Fungi; phylum Ascomycota; class Leotiomycetes; order Helotiales; family Sclerotiniaceae; genus Myriosclerotinia; species Myriosclerotinia duriaeana. The sequence continues at coordinate 302,258 of NGKI01000008.1, forward strand.
AGATTGTTACACTGCAATCTCATTACCATCCCAATGTTGCAACACTCGCCAAAATCATTTCAGAACAATTTACCAAACATGCTTACAATCTAGAGGATTTCCTGGATCACTCTTATGGAAGTGTAAGTCGACATACCCTCATATCGTATGAAGTCACTGACAACATCATACAGATGCTTGAATCCGAATTAGCAAAGGACGTGAAGAAGGTGCCGGTTGTTGAATATGAGATACCCAAGAAGATTTATATGAAGCATGATATTGATGCTGGTCTGGAGGACTCTCTACTTGTGAAGCTGTGGAACTTCAACTAGACCCCATGAGCTTTAGCACTCCTAATTTATGTACATCAGAGACTCCTTGCCCCGAGGTATCGTGAAAAGTAGCATTTCTTATGCAATCACCCCGAGAGCAAATTGAGGGTGGAGCAAAACTAATAAAGGGGTTCATACAAGTTCTTCGATAAAAAGGCTGTTTCTCCCTCAATCTGGCATCCAAATATTTGGAAGTGAATATTGGTATTTCAGGTATCAAAAATAACCTTAAATAGATACAATAACCTGTAAAACTTGAGAAAAGTTGCAACATTCCGTGACCCTACCGTAATAACCTTGCATTGAAGACTAGCTCAGCGTACTGCGCCCCTTTCCACAGCATAACGTGCCTCAAAAACTCAAAAGATCAGCGGCAGCGACAATCTACAATTCTGTGAAGAAATAAGCCTTGCATGCCTTGTAATTGAATGTAATGGCAGTCATCCTTGGCAACGGTCGCAGTTGGAAAGCCACACTGCATATTTATTATTGAGTGGTAACTCACCTGGGCAATTCAGTCACTACAAGACTATATACAGACAACACTGTTTCTATCCCAGAACATAACCTTACATCTTTGAACTAGCATGACAAAATGCCTCTTATTGATCTACTAAAGAAAAAAGATAAAGTCGCAGGAAATGATGCGCACTCCCCACGCGCCGCCGATCCAGCTGGTCCAGCTTTTACATTTATGAGAAGTGTAAGGCCGCGACACACAGCGTACCAAATCAGACCTCACTGCTACAAAATTGCTAATAGGACACAAGGATACACATACACAAGAAGTGATATCACCGCCGAGTTTCTCTTCTTCGGAATCGTCCCTGCAACCCTCAGTGAGCAGACCCAACAATGAATCGCGAACCAGTCGATTATTCGGAGGACGGCCTAGGAGCAACTCGCGCGAATCTGGGAACTCGGGCACATCTGGCGCATCAATCTCTTCACAAGTTAGTGATAGAGCCACATTAAAATCAGCACATAGTAGCAAAAGAATATCAGAATTTTTTGGTTTGCGCAAGCATGAAGGAGCGTCATCGCATGTTCCGAGTGATTTACCGGAGATTACTGTGGAAGAATTTGCACAAGATGATAAAGCTGCGGAGGTACAATGGGAGAAGCGGGCTACAATATTGGCACAGCAGAATGAGAGATCAATAAGCAGACCAGGTTCAGCTTGTGGCAGTCCACCAGGAAATAGGAATTCTGGAGAAGTGCCCAGGGCAATAAGTCCGGGAAGGATTCCTTCGGGCGTGGTTGCTAGCAGAACTGTGGATGATGATCTTCAGGAAGCTATTCGGCTTCATGAGGAAGGGCATTTGGAGGAAGCAACAAAGCTGTTCGAAAGATTGGCGGACCCCAATGGTGCCAATAATGCTCTTTCTCAAGTCTTATACGTAAGAGCCCTACTTATTTATTCTTATCACAAATTTGCCTGACGTAGGGTTGGTGAAGCTTCAGCTCGCCACATCTGTCAACTCTATCTTCTTAGGCATCGCCGGACTTGCCAGCAAAGATCTTCTGTCAAGGTCCTCAAGGAACATACTCCGGTCCAGTTGCTAATATTTCACACAGGGTCTTGCTCTCAGGTACGTCAACGCGGCCCCTTATGCGACCTGCATCACGCCGCCTGATTGAAGAATCAGCCGATCTCTTCCCGATCTCGACTGCTGCCATTTCAGGTTCTAACTAACAATATAGGCATGGCTGGGGATGTCAAGCCAGTCCGACCGAAGCCGTCACGTACCTTTCGGCAGCGGCTTCAAATGCAGCAGCAAGTATGTACCTAAACTACCTTAAAAATTTCATCACCTTTCATATGGTCACCTTTTTGTCATGATCCCACATATTGGCATAGTGCTGACTTCGTGGACAAGTTGAGCAGCTTGCGCTACAGTCCGGAAAAATGAAAGGAGGAGCTGCCAAGGGGGAGCTCGTCATTGCGATTTACGAGCTAGCAAACTGCTTCAGAAATGGTGAGGATGTTCCGCTGAGTTGTCAGCTTTATTCCTGGTAGATATCTGCCACGATTCAGACTCTATCTTGATGAGTTCTTTTCTTCTCTCGGTCATCGTGGAGGGTATCGAAAGATGGATTTCCTAATTAAGTAATACTGACATTTTGGCTCTTCTCCAGGCTGGGGAGTTAAGGTAGATCCAACAGCTGCTCAAAAAGTAAGTGGGCTCGAATTGGGTCGCGGGAAAGCCCGTTTGTACATCACTGACGTCGCTGTAGTATTACCAAACTGCTGCAGAACTTGGAGATACAGGTATGCATGGAACTTTCGCCTAACTCATTTATCAGGCCATTGACTGACATTACCGTAGACAGTATGAATGAGGTGAGCCTACCAAAGTTGTCCTTCCTATTTTGAGGGCAAAAATCTGCCGATGCCATGTTGGGCTACAGCGTTGTACTACATAGATCTTGATCTAGGCAAACTAACTATTTATCAAAGGTCGCACGATGTTACTTAGAAGGATTCGGTAAGCTGCCTATACCTCCCCAGCATCCAAGTCCTAACTTTGTAATCCTCGCTTTTGCCTGATCTAAATATGCTGACTACTCACCCGCAGGCTGTAAAAAAGATAAAGTGAGTTTGCCCGTTCAAAGTTGGTTCGCCAAGATCCCCCATCCATCCACTTAAATACCAGCCTCGGATCCAGCAAAGAACTACTGTGGCTTGCGCTGTACGCATAGTTCTTTCACGTTGCATTTTGGGCAGCAATGGGGCAACTTTCCATGCACCTTCAACCGAACGCTGAACCCCTGGCAAACCCTCAAAATATTCCTAGCCACTCATAATATGAGGCTGATGGTTCTTTTTGGGCATGGGCTCGTTGCTACTGGAAGTACTAACTCCAATTTCTTGCAGTACCGAGCAGCGTACTATCTTCGCAAGGCCGAAAATGCGGGTGTGAAAACTTTAGGCAATTCTTGGTGAGCTTTCCATTTTCCTATGCGGAACCCATATCTGAAGAAACATTGGAGATTTTCCTCTTTATATGAAGATACTTGTCTCAGTCTGGTTACTTTCTCGTCTGCATTGTTTTCGGCGGTAGTCCCGCTCCGTCATTTAGTGATGGTTCGTTTTCTTTAGTAGTAGTCAGTGGGGTACAACGATATGCGTCCACTATCTTCATGCATTTCAAAAGTACATTGATACGGGAGATTGATTGGCTCTCATTGTCTCCTCGGCAATGTCGGCTAGAGATATACCCTTGTAAAGAAGTATTTGCTGATTCTTACTGGTTACCATGAGTGTAGGATTTGGAAGGATAAATATAATCCTAAGAAATAAAAAGACTAAAACGGATGTTCTGGGGGACTAGGAGTGGGGGAGAGGGTTCGTTGTGATACCTTTCTGGGGACGAACGACTAATTGAGTTTGGTTCACGCTTACTTGCTTCGCTAAGCTTCGGGTCGGGACGAACGAACGGCCTTTAGTCGGTTAAGTTAGGATCTCTTTTTCTTCCTATAGCCTTGGCCTTAGCTAATGCTATTCGTTGATACTTTGTTTTCATAGAGATGTGGAAACGGTCACTGGATTGGTGTCTGAGTTTTATTTTATTTTATTTTTTACGTATTATGCCGTACCTGAAATACATGGACTGGCTTATTTATACTTCTTTTAATTCTAATACATTATGAAGGCTTACTATCATCGATTAAACCTGGTTCTAGTCATTTTACGAGCTAGTATATCACGTTATTTGTTTAGTCAAGTTTGGTCCAAGTTCCAACAGTTGGTCTGACTTTTAAATTATTTTAGTTGGGTGGTTTTGCTGCAGTCAGCATCTTAATTGAGTAATTAAGCTCAAGTGCAAGTGAAGAATCCCCCCCCCAATCAGCGCTGGTCAGGTATGGTCACGACTGAGACACACAGGAACCGGACTCGTATGCTCACGAGGCTTGGTCTCTGTCGTTCTGAAAATGTTCACAGGCGGCACAGCACAGCGCAGCTCTAGGCTTTGTGTCATCCGTTATGGCGGGGCCTCGAGGCATAGATTCTTGAACTTGGGTGGGCCGTTTCAGATCCTGTCGAGGTGCCTTATCTTCTGCCTTAGTCATGTGTATGTAGGTAGGTGTGAGTGGTATCACTGGTATGCATGTTGTATGTACCTAGTATATATTCCATCTAGGATAGATCTTAGCTATTTATTCCTCTCTGAATTTTTTGATTCGTTCATGTAAATTGTATTCATTCGTTCGCATATCATTCCTAGTCTCTGAATTAGAACGTTTCATCTTTCATGTATGATGTATACATCCAATCTGAAGACTCAATTCGGAAAACTTTTCACTTGTCAGTCTACTTACGCTATGCGAGGCTGCGAGCTATGGGAAAGGCGTGACATACGTATGTATTTTATGTAGGGCAGGACAACTCAACGCCGCATTGCAAAAGTTAATTTGGTGGGCTGGACGCTAAGTACGGGAAGGACGGAGACTTCAGTTTACATACATGTTGGAGGCTTGAAAGTAGACGTTGATGTGAATATGATAGAAATGATAGATATGACGGCAAGGCGGTACAGTGAGATGAGGTGAGGTGGCCTAAAATAACCTTTTAACCTTATGATAATTTTTTTCCGAGCTTTGTATTATCTTTTGGGCTTTTATATCTATCATATTGGGATCACTATTTGTGATCCAAATATTTTGATTGGTTCACGGGACGGATGTGGCTGGAATATGACGCGGGATGTCCGTTTAGTTTTGGACTGGGCAAAGAACCAGATGCATCTTTGGGAGTGGGCTAAGTCGATATGTTCTACATTTTACATATAGTCCACGTGATTTGTATTGTCTTGTTGAAGAATTTTCTCTGTTGCAGGCTTATGTGTTATGCAAGGGTATCGTCATTTTTTCTTGGTGCATTTACACGGCATTACATGGCATTTGCAGACTTGCAGTGGAGTGAGTGAAGTAAAGAAAATAAGGGTTCTGGGGGGATTTGTCACGTCATGTGTATGTCATGTACTGCTATGCTATGCTATGCTATGTACTGTCATGTATATGCAAAAGCGAAGACAAGAAGTGTTCCGGAGTGCCGAATGCTATGTCGTAAATACACAGACCTCGAAGAGGTTAGAAATAAAAATGTGAAGTTAAAGTCATGAAAAATTTACTTTCCATACTAAGGTAGTGAGTGTATATGTCATGCTATGCTATGCCATGCCATGCAATGTAAATGCAATGCTATGCGATGTACATCGGTCTTGGCCGCCACTAGCTACTCTATCTCTACTACTGTATGTATACTCGGGGATCTTGATTAAGTAACAAAGTTTGCAGTAGTAGATACCTTTACATTTCTCAACATATCTACAAACCCAGGACTACGACGACCTACATACCAATTACGCCAACATCCCATTGTAGGCCGTGGATATTGACTAGCACTACTGTACACTACTGCACTGATATTCGCGATAGTGGGTACCTCAATCCCTCGACGAAAAAGGGTAGGATCACTAACCATCATTGACTTGACTCGAGGATCTTAAGACGAAGGAAGGGTATTAACGGAGCGTAATGCGGCTATAGTATCTATTTGGTCCCTAGCGATGATGGAGACGATGATGTACATGTACTTGTGGGACGAGTATATACGAAAAGAGCGATGTGCTTTTGCATACATTTACGTACTGCATGCATCTCTAGTTTCCAGAGCAGAATAGTGGAGATGGATATTTTCAAATGGTGAAAATCAAGAAACTTAAATCCGGGATGTGGGGGAGAGCTTGGGAAGCACATACGCATAGTGGGGAAGCTCAGCTGTGCAGAAATGGAGAGGAGAAAACCTTGGAGTGAAGAAATTTTTTGAAACATGAAACACCACGTATTTCACGGGGTAAAAGAAACGGGGTCGTGAAGAAAGAAGTGTGTTTCAGGAATGACGGGGTGGTTATTGGATGAAGAGTGTGCAGGTATGTTGGAACAACAGGAGGGGTTGTTTTATGATTGGCTTGTGTTGTGGGAGGTTATTGGATAGTTGGGTGAGGAATAGTGGAGTACGGAGAAGAGAGAACGTCAAGAAGAACCGGTGGTTTTGTGGGGAATGGAAGGGAGGAGGGGATGAGATTGGTGGGATAATGAGCTACAAGAGAGGGTCTGGATGGTGTTCGGTGGAAGATGGAAAAATGATATGGTACGGAGATACCGATAGATGGAATCATGGAAGGAATGATTGAGATGAATAATCATACAAGCAAGAAAGAGCAAACACGGAACAGAGCCTAAACAGAAATGCTTCATTATGACTGTTTAAGCTATATGATAATCCGGAGAAGGATGGAACATATGGAAAGAACACAAGGCAAATCTCGAAGTCATTCAAGTAACACAATTTACAAACACAGCAGTAATATATCACAAACAAGTACTCGTATCACCATCACCATCAAATCAAGCACAAGGACAAAGACAAGCAAAGCAGAAGAAAGAATGTTTGAACATGAACCTCATGTATTGGCTGTTTTCCTGTATTTTTTTCCTATCTGTTTTTTCCATCTCGTCTCGTCCTATGGTTAGGAGTGAAGTAAATATTAAATACACAAATCCAAGTTTCTAACAAACTCATATCCCCCCTTTCAATCATAGACCGGACAAGTCAAAAGCAGCAGACAGGAGGAGATACAAGGAAACAATCCAATGAGATGGAAATATCATTCATGTCAAGATGGAAAAAACTGCATCGAAATGACATATCGAGATCTGTAAAGGAGATTTTGAAGGAAAATTCCCGATAAATTGATCGTAATCGGTCGATGTGGTGTGTTTTGAGTGTTTCGATATCTCTTCGATATACCGTGAGGTATGTCTTTCATCCCTCTTCATCCATCAGTCATGATTGCATATCATTGCTCATCGTGATCGCGTCTGAAAAAAAGCATGTGCGAGTGATCGTAAGACGTAAAACATCTTGGGTGGTAGGACGTATGTATATGTGAAGATGGTCATCGATGTAGTTCAAAGCAAACGCTTCGTTGGAACAAACTTGGAAAGGCGGGATTTGCGTGATAAAAATAAAGGGGATTTGCGAACGCGAGTTTGTGTGTGTATCTTTAGGTCGTTGTAGTATTGGTAATAATAATAATATTCATGAAATAGTTCGTGATAACGTAGTCGTAATGAATTTTGAGTGGTATAAGGAAAATTGGTTGCTAGTCATAGCATGTGGTGTGCGTGTGAATGCGTGGACTTGTGTAGTCCTCCCCTTTCCTTTTCCATGTCCGTTCCAGTCCAAGAGAGATTCATCTCCTCCAATACCTGACCCCATCCCCATCCAATTTACAAATATGTATTCCCTTTGCTGTCCAGCTGCGAGCTGATGTCGTCTTATGGCTGGCGTAATAAGAAAAAATAGATAAATATGAAAATTAAGAAAAAAGATCCCAAGTTTGATGACCCGTCGCTAACTATGATCGATGATGATGATGATGATGATGATGATGCCAAAAGAAATGAATAAAAAAACAATAAAAAAAACAATATAAACCAGCCATAAACCATAAGACCATTAATCCATCAAAATAAGAATCCAATAAAATATTCAAACGCTCGCTATTTCGCTCATGATCAATTGAGAAATTAAGAGAAGATGCGTGAGCAACAAAGTCTCTGTTCGCAATGAAGCCGTAAAATCGTAAAAGCCGTAAAGTTTTAAACCGAAGAGTTGAAAATTTGTAGTGTCGAAGTAGAGTTTTTTTTGATGACATAGTTAGGTCAAACTATAAAAAAATTTAACCCGATGAGGTATCGCACTCTTCTGGACCATTCCTGGAATTGCATTCCGAGACTAGTTTAGCAAAATTCCTGACTACCTCACTTGGAACTTGATCCCATAATAATGAACGAGTATAAACCTCTGCGGCCGACTTCTTAGAATTCGAGCGCATGGCAGCAAGTGATTCACCGAGATTCTTTCGTCCTTGAGATGTTGATCTTGTTGCTGGAGAATTGTCGAGGAAATCTTGAGAAGTCAAACCATTGTATTGTGCTGCGGACAATGAGAAGAGTTGTTCATTGGTTTGCTCTTCTGTTGGTTGCGAAAGACTGTTGGCAAGATCTCCAAGGGTTGAGGATGTGACGCCGACCATTTCGTTGCCTCCCATGGATGGATTTTGAGTAGTGGACCAGGAGTTACCAGATGGAAGGGGTGCAATTGCGTTGGTAATGTCAGAAACTACAGAAACACCGGAAGCGGATTGTTGAATGCCAGCATCTTTGAACACATCCTCAAGGAGTGTGGCAGATGCGGCACGGACGTCATCCGACATACGAGGAATGCTGGGTGAAGAACCCTTTGAAGCGACGAAAGCACCGACGAGGAGCAGCATTAAGAGGAGACCTTGGGCAGCAGGCTTCTCTGGTTCACTAAGAAGGGAAGTGTCGACCTTCTTAGCGGGGACCAGTGAATTCTCAACCTTAATTTCACCTTCCATAGGAAAGTCGTTAAGGAATGAGATGTTGTCCCAATTACCATCCATATTCAGACCATCGATGTCAGAGTAGTCGGCAGAGAAGCCAGTCGAACTGGGAACAGTTGACATAGCGGTACTCTCCATTTTCTGCATATGTTCCGTGAGGACGCTCACTTTCTTGCGGAGGTCGCCAGTTTCGAGGGTGTGAGTTCGCACCATCTCTTCCTTCTCCATCTGCAAGCTCTCGATGTATTGTTGGTAGTGTTGCTCTTTACGAGCCCACTCATCCAAAGCAAGTTTCGCTTCCGCCAAGTCCTCTTCAAGATCGTTGATCAAAGCAGTGTAGTGCTTCTTTTCGTCCTCGAGGCGCTCAGTGTGTTGCTTCTTTCGCTGGCGCGAGTCAAGACTATAATGATGGTTAGTGGTCATATATAAATAATTGATCAGATGATGAACTTACGCTGCTTGTCGGTTTCTCAACAAACGTTTTTGCTGCTTGAGTTCCTTAATCTCCTGCTCATCGGTGGATTGAGAGATGAGTTGATCGATGTTGGTGAGGTTTCGCTCAGCAGGGATATCGAAACGAGCATTCTTCTTTCGGATACCATCACCCCTTCGGGACATCTCAGGATGCGATCGTAAAGTTGGGCTATGTGGTCGCATGCGTTTAGGAATGCGATGATCCATCTCTGAAACCGACCAGTCCTTCTGTGGGGATGGGTGACTTGAACCATTGGAGTTGGCCGAGAAGAGGGGCAGTTGATGGTTTCCGGGGTTTGTGAATGGTGTTTGCACGGGACGTTGAAAGATGGGAACATTGACCTCAAATTCAGATGGAAGTCCATCATGACCTTGCATTGGTGTGCTCATACCCGAACCATTTCCCATACCCCAACCGTGATTCGAATGTCCGTATGTTGCGTTTTGTGCAGCCTCGATACGCATGAATGGGTTGTTGCTGTTGTGCTCGACAAAGGGATTGTTGGAAGCCATTGGTTGCATGTCGACGTGTTGCCATTCATCACCCTTGGGCGAGAACAATGTCGAAGATACTGCAAAGGATTCCCGCCTGCTATTGTCCATGGGTGGTGACATCTCTAAGCCGGAATCTAATGCAGAGTGATCGAGAATGTTATCATCAAGAATGCTTCCTTCATCCTCTTCAAAGTAGTTGTGAGGTTGAGTGTCGACAGATAATGACGACTGTCTATAGTAATTGTGCATTGGAAAGGCAGCCATAGCGAGAAAATTTCTGCTGTGGTCTGTTATGAGGTGGGTTGTGTTGAAGTTAAAAAGAGGTTGGCGCAAGCGAAGTTATTCTCGGATGAAATGGGGTAAAGTAGATGAATAGTGGCGGTGAGAAAAGATAAAAGTTATCGATATGATCGTCAACGATCACGAAACTTGGATTATCGAGGTAGTGAAAAGAAGAGAAAAGATAATTTCGTTTGGGGCGGATAAATCAATGATATGATTGTGTGAAGGGATAAATCACTTGTTGTGTTTTTCTGTCAAAGAAAAAGACAAGAGTAGCAAGTGACTGTTTATGAGGATGTTGATGTTTGATATGAATTTTTGAGGTAGGAGTTGGGTGGGAGATGCTCTTGATATGTGAGGGACAAGAGTGGTGGGTGGTGTATGAGTGGATTGGGTCTGGGTTCCGATATAATTCGGGCGAGACAAACAGTACGAAGGGATTGAATGGCTTGATCTGTAGTGGAGAATGGAGGTACAAAGACTGACTGTAAGAAGTTTAAGTCTGTTGGGTCCCTTTTTGGTTCGAGTGGTCGTATGGGTCGTATGGTGGTAGGAGTGGTAGTGCAGAATTGCAAGCAGTTACAGTTGCAGCAAGTGCAAGTAGTAGAACTTGAGGATGCAGCAGACAAGAGAAGCAAGAAGCACGTTGAAAGTTAGGTCAAGTATGCAGGTAGAAATAGAAGAATGTAGTTGGTAGATATGGGTAGATATTGTGGATATCTTGGGAGAGGGTCTGGAAATCTGGGAAAGGGATATGAGGTGAGATGGGTCGTCGCGGGTGTTTAAAAAAATATTAACGGATTAATGGATAATGAGATATATCTCTTTCAAGGGTACATTCTTCTTATTCTTGCTCTAGCTTTTCTTATTTTACCTTAGTACGTTAGTTGCTATAATGCTAAAAGTACTCGTTTTTTGATTACTTTACTTTACCCAATCCTTCACCCATGGCATGATATTTGGAGGGGAAGGGAAGGGAAGGGAAGGGGGGGTGATGCAATGAACATGGTTACAATATGGAGCCTCCCTCATTCTTCTTTGAGTAATGCGTGAATAGGTGAAATATAGTGAGATAGTGAGTGGATGAGATGATGGGCGATGGTCCTAGCAGCAGATGGGGAAGATTTATCATACTACCCGAAAGGTTCAAGGAACATAGAAGTTAGGTTATGGAGACTTCTAGCCTTTCGAATTATCATGAGAAACTTATGCTACTTTCACGATAGTTGATTATTTCATTATCAGTATTAATATTAGTATTAATATTGCTTTACTTACTCTATCTATCAAGTAATGAAGTATATCCTCATATATCTGACTATCTAATCATCTATTCGTGTTCTCTCAGAATCTACAATTCAATTGTTCCATTTCTTGGTAACACATAGATTCCCAATCCGTACACCCGGAGGATATTAACCATATGGAAATTGTGTGCATAGGGTTGTACTGTACACTACAAAAAAGATAGACAAATAAATTCAAAAGGCTATTTCTTGCTTTGAGACTAAACATTAACTTATTGATATGAAAGCGGGAAAAGGCAAGGCAAGTGCGGGTGCTAACGATTAGTACTTTTCCATTGCATTACAGTATTTAGTTTTGCATTTTGAATTCTAAAGATGGGAAAGTTGTATTTGTATTTAATTCACAGCAATAAAGTATTAAGATTTCCTACTTAAAGCCTTGAATTAGTTGCATTTGATCAGTTGAACCCGAATAAACCAAGATATTGAATACGATAAGGGAATGGAAGGAGGGATGATATAATGAAGGAGGGGTTGAACCTTTTGATTGGATTATTCATGCTCTTCTCCGGAGGTTTGGATTAGATCTGACAGGCTGACTACTTCATTACTACTACTAAAAGTAAGGTTACTTTGACAAGACAAGATAGAGAAATGGTTCCACCTTTTCTATCGGTAGGTATTCGGTAATCTATCTTTTCATTCCTTCTTTCGAATATTCTAAAAAGTAAAAAGAAGAATTCGGAAAAGTAAGGATAAGAAGAAAGGGAACAGAAAATACATTTCCCAGTGAATCCTAGCTTAGTCCGAGTAAACAGCTTTAACAGCTTTTAGCTGTACATAGCAAAGTAGATTTTGTCTTAGAACCCGGATCTATCTAATCGTGAACTAACCTAAGAGAATTCAGATGATTTTTCTCCATCAACCGCTTCCAGCTTTCAAAAAAATACCATACCTAACACCTTTTTTGTATGGGTTCATAAAAACTGGGCACTGGATCAAAATAATAACATCTCGTCTTTAAATATTGCCCATGGGAACGCAAAGTCAGCATGGATAAAAAAAAAGATGTCTTGGGTCCTTTCTATTCCCTGCTCTTGTCAGGTTGGGCATCTATGGAGTTATGCTTTTGCATCTAAATCCCAAAATGAATGCCGCCGATAGGTTATATCCTCACATCTTGCATACGATTGTTTCTCCATCCTTGTTCGACTTTTCTACACCTTCTCATCATTGGAACAATCTGTTAAACTCCGACTTCCCGTTGATGCTACCAGGGCTTGGCTCGTAACGAGAAAATGATGGTGCTTTAACACCAATCAAACGTTTTGAGGCAACCGGCACTTCCCTCGAAAAAGGTCACTTCATGTATCACGCGTGTTGCTCTTGTGGGAGAAAGAGTCTTTTTTGAGTATCATTTGTTTACTTTCATCATCTTTAACCAGAGGGTTGAATATTGATTCTACGAGATTAGCATTTTATCTTCGCTTAATCTTGAAGATTCCCCTTCATCTTCACTCATGATCGCTGCTGATCAAACATCCATCTAGATCATGAGAAAAGCACGGGTAATGAAATTTAGTAACGAGGTAAATCGTAAAAAGTCCGTTTAGATGATAACATCAAATGAAATGCCTTCCTCGGATCTCATTTCATACCATCATCTCCACTATTTTCCCAATTCTCGGGCCTCTCCATTCGGCAGCAAGTCCATCCATTCATTCATAACCTAACATGACCATTCATCGACTCATCCAAATACTTGTATTGTCACAGTACTACTAGGCCTACCAAACCGGTCGCAGAATGCAGTATCTTGTGAGAGTGTGAATGTGAAGCCTCAAATGATAGGTGATATTTCCGGGTTCCCCTCTACCTAATCAAATGATCATAAGCTTTGCGTGCCCAAGTCAAGTTAGTGCAAGCGAACCATTGGTAAATGAAGTCTTCGAGCCTTTGAGTAGCTTTCCATTTTACGGATTCATACCATACTCTTGACCTACTCAAGATCTCGTATCCCAAAGACCTGGTGCCTGCGGACAGGCACCTTTCGGGAAGATGGACGGGTACGAAACCGATTTTTACCTTACTACTACCTAGGTACTGTCAAAATTGAAGGCCGCAGGGTTTAATCCGGTATCCTAGTATCTTTTGTATACCTTATTTGGACTCCATCATTTCTATCGGTGTGAGCCCGAACGAAACGAAACGAGAACCGTGAAGCTTCGAGCCAGCCCAGTTCCAACCTTCCCTAAATTGAATTGCCGTTACTATACATTTGTCTCCTATATTACGGAGGTATCGGTATGGCCTCACACCTAGTACCTAGTGATATCACTGATATGATTTCTTAAGGCGCATGAATGAATTGCGCGTATGACGGCATTTTCAATTTATCGTCTTCCCTTTCCCTTGACAAAAGAACCTTGGGAAGTTGGGAAGTTGGGAAGTTGGGAACCTTCCTTTGTGAAGTGGGGAACGAACTCCCCAGGATGAAGGGGGGTCTGAAGCTCTAAACGACTGCGATTATGCTGGTAGAAGCATTTTCTAAATTCCTTCTAGAATGTTTGAAGGAAGAAACTTTCGAATAAATTAAATTATTCGCCATAAATTACTTGTTTCAATTGCGAAAAACGTTGTTAGGGAGCTGAACCCTACTTACAGTCCCTAGATCATTTGGATGTACCAGAGTGGGGGAGTTCTTCCTAGGCCTTTCCAAGTTTTTTCTTCCATTATTATTCCATACAGCGTACAGTCAATCGGTGGCACGATGGACGCGTTACGGATGAATCATGACTTTCTTTCGTTTTTTCTAACTTTCGATTGGGGAAATTGAGGGGGCTGGGGATTTGTTACTATGATTCATGGAAAATTGAAATGTTGTTGATTAAGATGGAGATCACGATCGATAGGTAAATAATCTACGCGTCTTCTTCATTGATTCAATCCTTCAGAGACGCGGTATCCTCTCTAATCCTCAGTCCACCTCCTTGGCCTCTCCAACCTTCAAACCTGTCAAATGGGACTACCCGCGCAGCCGCGGTCTCCCTCTCACAAGCTACAGCTCTTCTTACTACATAGTTTTAAGTCTTGGATTTACCAACTACAACTTCTAACTTCTAAGCCTTTCGAAAGTTCCAAAAGTTTCAAGGCTAAGGCAGAATTTTCATACATTTTTTGGTATTTCTTGCGTACAGTTTCTCCTTCACCGCTCATCTATTTTAAGATCTGATGTCGAAATCCGGATGTTCCGCTTGGGATTCGGGAAGCGAATACCAGACCCAGCTTTGGAGAAAGAGGGGAGAAGAAGTGCAAAGCCACTCATTACGAAGTGCACGAAGTATGATCCCATGAGAAGTCTGGAAAACAGAAGCCTGATCTGAGGAGGATTTTCGGTTTGTGTTTCAGAATTCTTGGGGTGGACCGAGTGGGGGGGATACTGAGAGTCGAGTTTTGTTTCTGAGGGGTAGGCGCGCAAGGTGCGTTTGTGAGGGGTCTCGTAAATCTTTCCATTTGACCAGAACTGACTTGATTTGAATATTTCATGTGAGAGCGGGACAGGAGAGCTAGACACCAGTCTATCAATAGCTAGAGCAATCTAGCATGAATCAAAATATGCAGTTTTAATCTAACTATAAATTAACATACTAAACTTCCTCACGAGTTACAAAGCTTTGATTTTCAAAAAACCTTGTTCAAAATCAGTTTATCCGTCCGATCTCATGTGGATATAGTTACCGTCAATCCTATAGCACCCGTCCCATATTATAACAAAAACTCTTATATAGACCAATGACGCACTTGCAATTTAGTTTCAATATGTCCAGATCGCCGGAATCACCGACGAATAAAGTATATCTAAGTTATTTGGCTAGATAGAGCATGAATAAGAGGTAAATTACGAATTTTACGAATGCTAAAGTGGGTTCATCCGATCCGAACGCTTCGAAACGATTCAAACGAAGCATGAAAATCCCCGAGACTGGCCGATTAGATTGGATTGATCTAAGGATTGTATCGTCGGCTTTAAGTGTTGTGGGTCAATGCTGGCTTTCAGATGAAATGATTGATTGATAGATCTTCCAAGTGGGATGAACCTCACCCCAGCTCTTCCACTCTTGATCTATTCCACAGTTACTATTTTGAATGGAGCTAAGAAATTTTGCACATATGTATTTCCAAGATTTACAGTATCGACCGAGTACGGTACCAGATTAAAGAGAGTAATTGTTGAACTTTAAGATGATCAATGATGATGCGGTGAAGACATCTCGGTGCAGGTAGCCGTCGTTACAGTTTCGCTACTGTAGTCTTGATGGGTAGCCGCATTCTCCACATCGGGTCCTCTGAATTCCAAGCTATCGAGCTACCAGGCTACCGGAAACGTGACGTGTGGGTTCCCGGTGTTGACCGCTTGGTGGTCTGTCGTCGCGGGGTGGTTTTTTTTTGGATTTTGTTTACTTGAGAAGTGGTGATGATGATGGTGGCTTGAAAAGTTTTCAGGAAACTGGAAAGTGTTCAGGAAGCTAGAAACTGTTTAGGGGAGGATAGGGGATCGTTATTCAGCTAAGGAGGGGTCTCTCTGGGTTCCAGGTTAGAGGGGAGAGGTTCCGGTGTTGACCGCTTAGGAGCTGCGAACTACTGTCTACATTCTACCTCGTTCTTTACTTATCGCGGGGCAATTGACTTAGGTATGAGAAGAGTTTTCATCATTTGTGAAATTGACCGCCAGATGAACCGTACTTGGTCGGCTTGAATACTTAGATTAAGTTAGGAGCGGATCGAGAATCATCGGAGTCTAAACTTTTGGCCTTTGATTTACCTTTTGAAGAACTTAGCGATTGCTCCATTGCTACTTTATTGACTGAGGTCATTCGTGATATCGACTAGGCAACATTGGAAGTGATCATAATCAGCAGTTTGTGTCAACTGCACTGCACGATACTGACTAGATTGTTTTGGGGTATAGTAGAGTGAGGGATCATATCATTACCTGCAATATCTCGCTCACACTGTGAATATAAGGATCAACCAGAATGTCAGAAATGTATTTTGTGGTGTCTGCTGAGGGTATATTCCGGCATCTTGACCGAGCAGATCTAAAACCTCACTAGTGTGAGAAGATCTTGATCACAAAGACTGTTTTAGGTATTATCAGGGTTGGCTCCGTTCATCAATTTATGGATGTATGCGAGAGTGTGAGACATATGTGTAGTGTAGAACCATGGGAGCCTGGCAGAGAAGATGGATCATGGAGGAGAGAGGGGACTATGAGAACGATGGTTTGGCACTGGAATAGAGTTGCCGAAACGGACGCGCCGATCTTTAGGAATCGATGCACGTGTCAGGGCTTGGGGACTTGAGGGCCGTAACTATGCGAATAAGTGTTGGAAGAAGAGTGAGATCACTACTATAGACGGCGACCTCGTGGGCTGTGCTATTCGGAAATGGAAGGATTGTGGTAGTGGATACTCGTATATGAACTGATATGCTTTCAGGAAATGTATATTTTGATCTTTCAACCCTTCATTTATTCTTCTATGTTTTATCATCAGATCCTTATCACGGGATCGCTAATGGTTGCTTTGGTTCAACAGAGGCAGGATAGGGGTACGTATCAACTAATTCGCTTGAGAATCTTCCCTCCTCAGTTCCATATCAGATCTTTTTGTCTACAGTATCTCTGCAAAGTCTTTTTTCAGTTGGAACAGTAGACTCAATAATCAGCCCCGAACGCGAGGCGTACAGCCGGTTCTTCCTTCTCCATCATTCGACAAACATTTTTTCCTTCCAAATAGATCTACGCAACCTCAGAGAGCGGTGAAGAAACCAAAAAACTCGCTTGGCGATTGGAGCGGGGGGAGGGGCAGCTCCACTCCACTCCACGAGTACTGATTGAGAACAGTTATCTCGTTACCAAACGACTCTTGCCCGTAATGCCGAGCTACTGTACGTTATGGCGAGGTTTAATGGATGCTGTATAACATTTGGTAATTTGACTTTATTTTTATTTGTGGTTAACGTATTAGTGGATATCATGATAATGAGATAGGAAACATTGTTAGTCAATACTTTCCAACTGAAATTTGAGACACACATACACTGTACAGTAGAGTATAACACGGAAAAGTCAAAATCATGTTGAAAAATAGTATCCGAGGTTCCTTTGAACGTGGGGGAGAAGGAGCCTCAATCTGGATATCCGATGTCAGACTTGCACTGTACGCTGCAATGGTAAGACATCTAAATACCGCAGATGCAGACGTTATTAAATAGTGGCAACTCTCCCTAAAAAAAATGAATTCCTCCAGAAGAACCGCATCGCTCGCACCACACTAATATCTTCAAAATTTAATGGCATGAAATGTGGTCCAGTCCGGAATTGCATGTTTTGTATGGTACAGTACAGTGGATTTAAGTGCATTAGCGGTGGCGTGCGAAAGACTACTCCATTCATCGCCGCTTCAATTTTTTACCTTACTATTCAATAGAGCTCGCAATACTATCCCCCC